>JAFBJU010001139.1:817783-860534 GCA_016785305.1 Colistium nudipinnis
TGTATGTGTTGGTATGCTGAAGAACAGACCCTTGACAATGCGAAACGTGCTGTCCGGTTGCCATGGTAACTGGCATGGTTGCCACCTCCTAAACAGATGTGTTCAAAAATCATTTCTTTGGCTGTGTGTGTGTGTGTGTGTAGAAAGTAGAAATATAAAAAATCTTATTGACATTACTGTTGGATACATTCACCAGATTTTTTTTTTATATATATATATTGGGGGGGGGGGGGGGGTTTTTACATGGGGGGGGGGGGGATTTCTACAACATGTAGAGATGCGAGCTATATGAAATATAAAATTGGTTGCCATGCCAACAAGTGACAACCAGGGCTGGAGTTAACCATCCCTTTCTTCTCCTGGATGGAGGCTGTGGTTGTGTCTTGAGAAGTGTGTATTTTTACATTTTAAGCGCTGATTACAAAATTAAACGTGTGCGTGTGTGTGTGTGTGTGTGTGTGTGTGTGTGTGTGTGTGTGTGTGTGTGTGTGTGTGTATATAGAGCTTTCTACTCTGAGGAAATGCAGATTTTGTAGATAACTGCTTCATCTTCCTCTATTTAAATTCAAATGTTACCCTCTTATTTTAGATGAGGATACAAAGTGTGGAATTAGACATAAGTCGATATACTGCAGGTGGTATTCCTGTGGATTCAGCTCGGACTGAGGAATCATGAGCCATACACGATATGAAGCGGAATATAAGAAGCTGAGGCCGCTTTTTACAATCTGTGACCTTTTATAGAAACTGCACATCTGTTTCTGATATCTAAATGACGCCATCATGGGAACACTGGCCCAGGGTCCCCTAGACCTTCAGGGGCCCCAAAGACCAGGGTTCCCATTGTAATATTTGAATCTCTATATCATCTGATTGATCCTAAAAGTGAACTTAAATGTCAAAGGTTGGCTCCTCCGCCCTTCATCTCCTGGCTCTGTGCTATTATCTAATATAGGGACGTTAACTCTTTTAGTGTATATTGAACTCATTTGTCTTGAAGCTACGTTTTCAAAAATTGCTTCAATTTTTTCTGTGACAATTTATATCCACACAGAAAACGTAGGGTGGTGAAATATTAGGCTGCCAACCGCTAATATTTTCACAATCTCATTTTTCGGCTGATTATTTTTGATTGATTGTTTAGTGCATTGCCAGAATATTTGTTATGGATGGTTAACCTAATCAATGTATATGAAAGATCACCTGGTTCATCAATAATCTTTTCACTGAGATGAAGCACTTTGATTCTTCGTCAACTTTGCTGTAGTTCCAAGACATTTGCATTTATTGGTTTATTGAAGCTCAGATTAACTGTGGGGTAACTCAAGGCTCCTTCCTTGGCCCTGATTTATTTTCTGCTTTTTTGCCAGACCTAATTATTATAATTTTTTTGTGGTTATGTGATTTTTTTAACAGTCATGATTCCTTGTATTTTTTGGTTGTTTTTCTCCAGGATTTATCGACTGTTACTCCAGTGACTCTGTACGTGGATCAACATGGATTTTACCTCTACTGGACTGATCAGAACAAGGTTGACACCCACACACACACACAAACACTGTTTTAATTTATTTTATTTTTTAATATATTAATTAATTTAGAAATCTTAGTGGTGGAATCATCATATTGGAGTAATAATTGAAAAACTGTAGAGTGCAAGCTTCTATTTTTAATAAAATATTTGAATTAGATACATTTCCATTACATAAAAAAAAAACTGCAGCTTTACGCTGCAAGTAATTTAAACTTAAAGGCTTTATTTTTATTATGTTACGTGACCGTATTCAGTATGTGTCAGAGAAAATCAATTAGCCAAAGAACTGCGGCCATCTCAACATTTATTTATTCATGGTGTTGTTTCACATTTGTATTAAACTGAGTGACAAGCATGTGAAGCATGCGGTCGACAGTGTGTGACAATCAATGGTCACACGGGCGCGCACACACACACGCTCGCTCGCTCAATGTCTCTCTCTCTCGCTCTCTCCAGGTGGGCTTAAATCCTTAGCTGGAGACAGGATGAAGCATTTAACTGGCAGATAACAGCTGACACTGTTTGTGTTGTTTGTATTGTGTGCGTTTGTGTTTCCATCAGGACACTGAGTTATTGGACTTGACCCTGGTCAAAGATGTCAGGACGGGTAGAAGCACCAAAACTCCCAAGGTAAAACGTCACCGTCCTGCACCCTGGCGTCCATTGTTTTATTTTATTTTCCATATTTTTTGTTCTTAAACTAATTAAGTTCATTTATGTGAATTGTTTATAGTTTTTCTTTGATTGAAATGAATTTGCAATCATGTGTTAATTATTTAAGTCTGCTTTTGTCATTGTGATTTTGTCTTTCTACCACTACAATGCTTTTTTTTCTTCTTTTTTTTTAAGTAACAAAGAATATGACAATCAACATCACAATCCAGCTGCTCGTGGTTTTTGAATCATTTTAAATTGTAATTAACCAAGGCGGCTTCACAACTGTCCAATAATCTCCTCCATCTGTTCCTCTGAGGAGCCAAATTTATTGTGATCACAATGAGGGTTGGGTGCATTTTTCTTTCAAAAACAACAAAGCAGTAGATACATTAACTTCAGTGAGAAATAAATATGTTTTGCTGTCTTTTTTGCCCTAAAAATAAGAAACAAATAATCTTCCCATTCTCATCTCCACTCATACGTGTCCATTGCTGTTCTCCTCCCTCGTGTCTTTGTCTCAGCTGACTCCGGCTCACCTTTTCTGTCGTCCAATAGGAGGCGAAGCTGCGCGAGCTGCTGGATGTGGGAAACCTGGTGGGCCGGCTGGAGAACCGCATGGTTACCGTGGTTACGGCTTCAGACCTGGTCAACGTCAACCAGCTCAACTTCATCGCTTCGCAGGAGGAGGAGGCCAAGGTAGGCTGGTGGGGGTGGTGTCGGGGACTGATGACGATGACGATGACGATGACGATGATGATGATGATGATGATGACGATGACGTTTCGGTAGATGTGGTGTGAGGAGCTGTTTTCTCTGTCTTCCAATCTGCTCTGCAACAATCTGAACAGAGACCACAGTCTGCTGAAAGTGTGAGTAACGAGACAAATGCTTTATTAGAATAATAAATGCAATGTATTCAAGCTCTCAAAAAAGATATGTTTCCAAGCTGTAAATGTAAAATCCCTCCTATATTTGCTGAAGAATTCTTCCTCATGTTTTTTGTTGTTGAAAAGCCTTTGATTAATGGATGCAAACATGTATCGTGAGCTCGGTCTCACAATTATTTTCTTTTTTTCTTTTTTCTCAGCTACGTCAGATTAACCCTGCAGCCCAACGCCGAGGGGAAGATCCCTGTGAAAAAGTGAGTTCCTCACCATCGATCCCCGCCGCTCTCCGCCTTTTGATGAGTGGCTCTGTGCGGAAAAGTTCACTTCCACCGCACGTGTTACAGTAGCGGGCTGAGGATGAGAGAAAATAGCCCAATGAAATCTGCAGAGACCTGCACAAACTTAAACTTTACTCTTTCCATGTCCCCTGGCTTCCCAAAATAAACTCAATTCCATGTGCACTTGGGGAAAGCAAAAACAGGGACAGGATTCGTGAAGGTGCTTAATTCAGCAGTGACCTGGTAATCAACCGCTGCCAGAGCATGAGACGGAGAACGCAGAGACGATGATGAGGGATTATATACAGAATTAAGGTCAGCTAAGATATATGCTGGAAGGACGGGTGGGTGCTGAGTGAGAAACTGAGATTTATCCAGGTGAGGTGGGTGATGAAGGAATTTAACCAGGGCCGATTTAGGAGTGCGGTTTAAAAAGGAAAATAACGTAGGCTTTGCGTTGGTGACGTGTGGAGGATCAGCTGATCGTTGTGTGATGTCATGGCGCGTTTCAGCATCGTCCGACAGTTTTCATCCGACAGGAAGAAAGTGGAAAACGCCTTGGAGAGCTGCAGGCTGCCCTACGGACGGGTAACTGGTTTTATTTTCAGTTTTAGAATTAGTGGCGGTAAACACTATGAACGTGTCACATGTTTTTTTTGTTTGTTTTTTTATGTGACATTCCCTTTGAATGAATACATGACAAGACATATAAAGACTTTCCTTTCAATATCATGCCTCTTTTTTTATTTATTTAAAATTTTTCTATACAGGCTTTTATCTGGTGATTTTTTTTTTTTTTTTTTTTTTTTTTCCAGAATGAATCCACAGTGCACCCAGGGCTGAAATGAGCTCAGATATCTGGGTCATTCATTTTTTTAAGCAACAAGTAAAATAGCGGGAAGATGTGATTTTTAGGCTCCGACTGAATCTTGAATTAAATATTCCTGGGGGATAAAGAACATATTCCATTGAATGCGGACGATTTGGGGGGAAATAGTTGATTTATTTTTATTTTTCAATGAATACATTTAACAGGGCGACAGCGTCAAACTGGAGGACTTCACTCTGGAAGTTTACCGGAGCTTCCTGGACGTCCTGTGTCCTCGCCCAGAACTCCACAACATCTTTAAACTGCAGTAAGAAAAATCCTCCCTGAGACTTGTATTGTTGATGATGAAGCTGCCTTTGTAGAGATTGTTATATATATATTTTATTTTAAAAAAGTATGTTGTTTTGGCTTCAGGCGTATTTCTTTGATATGGGAGGAAGAAGGATGACTAATGATTCGTCTTGTGTCCCACTTGTGCAGGAAGAGGAGGATAAAAGCGAGAGGCTGTTAGTGTGCCAAAGTCTAAACTGCACTAGGTTTCGGTTCAACTGAAGAGTTTTTCTTTTAAAGTATTTATTAATCCTCATCTAAATGACTAATTGTCTTCGCTTTGATTTAATTTGACAAACCCAGATCACTCCAGATACACACATTAAATAAAAACTTGATTTAGAATTTGGGAAAAAGGCAGTTTGGTGTTATTGAACGTGTGAGACCAGTTGGTGCCGTCGAGTATTTGGATTGTACACGCCTGCACCTGCCTGTGTTGTGCAGAGGAGCGGACGACGGGCGTCTGACAGTGGATCAGATGACGGAGTTCATCAACAACAAGCAGAGAGACCCGAGGCTGAACGAGATCCTCTACCCGCCTCTCCGTCCGGGGCAGACGCACAGCGTGATGGAGCGGTACCAACACGACCAGGACCAGCTGCACAAAGGTACTGACACGCAATATCGCCACACAACTCTACGTGCGTTTAGCTGCGTATGTTATTAGCACGATCATATAAAACAAATAAAATTACTAAAAAACATGACGTGCTCTCATCTACCTTATTAATCATTTGGTTGCAAGATTCACGTTATTTAAAAAAATATCCAAAATATAAATGTTTTGATCTATTCTTGCCACATTGCATTTACATGACTGAGTAGATTATAGTTCCCAGAAATATAAAAATGTCAGTTATTGTTATTATTGGTGGTAGCTTTATTTATTATTATTATTATTATTATTATTATTATTATTATTATTATTATTATTATTATTATTATTATTATTATTATTATTATTATTATTATTATGTTTTTATTATTTACATTATTATTATTATTATTATTATTGTTATTATTATTATTATTATTATTATTATTATTTACATTATCATTTGTATTTTCATTATTATTATTTACATTATTATTATTAGTGGTAGCATCATTTTTTGTGTCATTATTATTTCTATTATTCTGAATATTATTCATAATTTTAATGTGTTTGTGTGTGTGTTGTAGGTGTGATTTCTCTGCAGGCGTTCTCCACATATCTGTCCAGCGATGAGAATGGAGTGATTCCACCAGAAAAACTGGATCAGTCCGAGGACATGAGCTTCCCCCTGTCGCACTACTTCATCAACTCCTCACACAACACATACCTGACAGGTACGCACACACAAGACACACAAGACATCAGCAGTGGACCCCTGACTTTTTTATTAAACAATACATACATTTGTATTTTTGAGAGGTTGAAACACAATTTTCGACACAAAATAGCCACCACCTCAGGGGCTGTGAAAGCTGTGTGAGTGTGAGACACTAAAACCAGACTCTGGTGTTGAGCTATTCATTTATTCACTTCACTGAATGGAAGATAATTACAATCAAGGAATTATGTATTAATTGTTACTCCACCGTGACAAAAATCACAGCGCTGCACTGTGAGCCCCCCCCCCAAAATCACCAGACCTGAGTTGGTGGCTTTTTTTTTTTTCTTCTCCACTGTTGTGGAAATGAGAACTTGAATCCAAAAAACAGGACTGTGTTGTCAGTGTGAACAAGTTGCTGCGTTGTGTTTAAATCTCTTGTCATGTCTTGTTGTTGCGGGTCAGCGGGCCAGCTGGCAGGAAGCTCCTCGGTGGAGATGTACCGGCAGGTTCTGTTGGCAGGATGTCGCTGCGTGGAGCTGGACGTGTGGAAAGGACGCACGGCCGAGGAGGAACCCGTCATCACACACGGATTCACCATGACTTCGGAAATCCCTTTCAAGGTCGGCACCACGACGAGTAATGGCCTTTTTTTTCTTCAAAATCCAGATCTTTAAAGCACAAATAAGACATTAAGTCATCAGTTGGATGAGCTTTAATGGGTTTTAATAATAATAATATGGACAATGATGATAATAATCCTCATATCATAATAGGGATCATAACAATAATAATAAGACTATTACCGAGTTCAAAATGTGTTTTTAATTGTTTCATATATGTCACTTACATATTTGAACTATTCTTCGTTTCGACTCTGATTTTCCAGGAAGTGATTGAAGCCATCGCAGAGTGCGCCTTCAAGACCTCACCCTTTCCCGTCATACTCTCCTTCGAAAACCATGTGGACTCGTAAGAATCTCTGTGATGATTGATTTGTGGGATTATTGATCAAAGCCAACTTTTGCTACATTGACGGAGTTTTTTTTTTTTTTTTATGTTTTTTTGTCAGTTTGAAGCAGCAGGCCAAAATGGCCGAATACTGTCGATCCATTTTCGGAGACGCGCTGTTGATTGACCCTCTGGACAAATATCCCGTAAGAGCACACACTCGCACATACATGTTATGATATATATATATATATATATATATATATGTTTAAACGTGTGTTAAACTGTGTGTTGTCGGTGTGTAGCTGGAGTCAGGTGCCCCTCTGCCCAGCCCTCAGGAGCTGATGGGTAAAATCCTCATCAAAAACAAGAAATCCCACAAACCCTCCGGTAGCGCCGACTCCAAGAGACTGACAGACCAACCTGCCAATCAGAGCACAGAGCCAGTGTCTCCTAGCAACAACACGGGAGGTAAGACACAAAGACAAAAGGGAAGTCTTTTATTTATTTTTGTCCCCCCAGTAGAGAAGTCCATGTGAAAATGTTTTCAGCTGTGACACGCCAACGTCAAAAATCGAAATAATTCTTAGATGAATAAAGCATATTTATATGATATTCATTATATATTCATAATTACAGGCTCTTAATGTAACATTTTTGGATATGTTTTCTCGATTCCGACATAATTTCATTTAGCCGACAGATGCTCTCGCACTTGATTCTCCTCCTGCTCCTCCTCGTCAGGGATGTCTGCTAATGAGCAGGACATCCCAGAAGAGGGCGGCGGCTAACCACAGCAATTAAACAGCAGTGCAGGGGGAAATTAGAGATGTGTGAAATCCTGGAAACAGGTCTGGGACTCAGAGCCCCGGCCTGGTACACAAAGAGCTGTGCTCAAGTACACACACACACACACACACACTCGTCCACACACTGTGTGACCCTGTGGTGCTCACCTGCAGAGATGGGAAGCCTGTGACACACACACCTGTTCCCCATATCATTCTGATTATGATTTAAGACAAGAAAATCATTATCATTATTTTTAGCAAATATATATAAAAATACTGTATATACACATATATATATATTTGTTTTAATTGGTAAGGATTCCAAAGATATTTGTATTTAAACCTTTTGACGAAAGGTGATCAAATACTGACCTAAATCTTTATTATAAATCATTTTAGTTAAATAGAGTATATGAATACATCCAATTTACTTGAATTAGGAATCGAAAAATTCACACCTATACATTCTGGATGATGATTTAAACCGTATTAGATCAGATGTTTACCTTCAGTTAAATGCACTGATTTATTTGCAGTTCAAGTTGGTTTCTGGTTTTGTGGATTATTTATCGGGGAAGAGGGAGGGATGAAGAGACGAGGAGGAGGATGAAGACTTGTTCAACTTTAATTTCTAACAGAGATGGAGGCTGAGAGTGAGGAAGATGATGATGATGAAGATGATGATGGTAAAAAGGTCAGTGGTGACTGCATTAGGTGGCCCCTTCACCGCTGAGGCCATCTGTCCATGTTATTTTATTTTTTTCTGTAATTTATTCATATGTACATGTTACTGGTGGTTGTCATTGTCGACACGTGTATTTGTCACATGTGTTTTTTTGTTGTGTTGTTGTTGTCATTGTTGACGCGTACTGCTCCCATGATTTTGTTTTATTGAGTCTTCCACCTTTTATTTTACTTAGAAAAAAAACAAAGGAGAACCAACACAAACAATAGAAAATCAGGAAACATGAAAATTTCGACCTGATGTGAAACCAGGTTATTGTGCGTTTACACACTGTGTTTTTGTGTATTTGTGTTCAAGTCTATGTTGCTTTGTGCTGGAGTCATTCCCTATTTCCTGTTTCCTGTTTCAGGGCTCCGCTGAGCGGGAGGCCGTGGCTACCGAGGAGATGTCCACTCTGGTGAACTACGTCCAGCCGACCAAGTTCAACTCCTTCGAGGCCTCAAAGAGTAAGATAAAAAAAAATCACATCCAATCACTTTATCACACATTATTATAATTATTATTATTTTTTAATTTTTTTATATATATTTTTTTTTACCTGTAAACCCATTCTGGAGGATCCTTCATTGACATGTGGTGCCTCCTGTACAAGCCTCAGTGTTTTCTCTATAGATAAAATAAATAAATAAAAGAATAAAAAATAATAATAATAAATAAATAAATAAAATCTGATGATAGAGTAGAAAATCACACACAAGAAATGATCTGATGGTGAGAAAATTGAAAAATGAAGTTGTTGATGGAAACGTGTTGTCACCAATATAATTGCTCTCAAATGGGTTCTTTTTGCTTGTGTGCGTGTGTGTGTGCGTGTGCGTGTGCGTGTGCAGAGGCAGGCCGCTGTTTCCACATGTCGTCTTTTGTGGAGACCAAAGCGTTGGAGCATCTCACGAAGTCACCAGTGGAGTTTGTGGAGTATCCTTGGCAACAGTTACCACAGTAACTCCATCCCCTGGCAACTGCCTCCTTACTTCTTCTTCTTCTTCTTCTTCTTTTCCGTATATATATTTTTAACACAACACAAACCCTCAAACATCTCCGTCTGAACTTTGAATTGAACATGAATTACCAGATATAATAAATCCCAGCTGAGTCGTATCTACCCAAAAGGAACCAGAGTGGACTCGTCTAACTTTATGCCTCAGCTCTTCTGGAACGCTGGATGTCAACTGGTGGCTCTCAACTACCAAAACATTGGTAATAATTTCACTCTCCCGCACAGTTTAATGAAAATGACACTTTGGGAAATCACATTTCTGAACAATGTGCAATAGATAAATCATTTTAAAACATGTTTTGATGAATGATCTTTTACTGTGATTTAAATCTCATTTTCCTCAGTCAATTTTTTAAAAATTCAATTAAATATGAATTACGTGTTACTAATGTTACTAATTCAACTTAAAACAACCATTTGCGGTCATTTCATAAAATAGTTCTGCCAAATTCATTAAGCCTGCCCTGTGAATGAATGTCTTCAGTTTCATTCATTGATTATATTTATTATACTTTTTGTTATATTTATAACCCGAAAAGTTGTATACTTTTACACCCATAAGTTCTCCGGCTACAAATGTATAGAATTACAAATCAGAGTCCTTTCATATTTCAAATGACATCTTTGACCGTTCCAGATTTGTCCATGCAGCTGAATCTCTTCATGTTCGAGTACAACGGTCGGAGCGGCTACAGGCTGAAACCGGAGTTCATGAGACGACCGGACAAACACTTTGACCCCTTCACAGAAAACACGGTGGACGGCATCGTGGCCAACATGCTCTCGGTGAAGGTAGAGGCTCAACAATCAGGAATTTATTCCTCATATTCCAGAGCGCAATTCTCGGACTCCTGTAGTGCTTAAAAAAAAACATCTTAAACAGGAAAACAGATAAATAAGTAAAATCTAGAATCAATACAATAACCACACAAATGAACAAGCTATGTACAAATATACAGAATATATATATATATATATATATATAAACTGCACAATGTGTAAATAAGACATTTAAATAATTGCAATCAGCTGCTTTATATGTGTGTGTGTGTGTCGTCGTGTGTCCCAGGTGATTTCGGGTCAGTTCCTGACGGAGAAGCGAGTGGGCGTGTACGTGGAGGTGGAGATGTTTGGACTTCCTGCCGACACCAGGCGGAAGGCCTTGAAGACCAAGACCTCTCAGAACAACAACGCCATCAACCCGGTGTGGGACGAGGAGCCCATCGTCTTCAAGAAGGTCAGAGGGACGACTTCAAATAAAAAAAAAAAAAAAAAAAGGAATGTCGCATTAATGGTGTTTTTTTTTTTTTTTTATCAACAGGTGATTCTTCCCACTCTGGCCTCGCTGAGAATTGCTGCTTTTGAGGAAGGAGGAAAGTTTATTGGCCATCGGATCATTCCAGTTTCTGCGATCAGACCAGGTGCTTTTTTTTTTTCCATTTCTGTGTTTTGATTTTATTTATTAACATTATTAATAGCCATATTTAATTGGATATGGGTTTCTATAAGTTGCAGTCATTTTATTCTATTATTTGCATTGATTGTAAATTTTAAAAAAAGTGGAAAAACCACTGCTTTGTCTCAAACGGTAGAATACTTTTAGACTTTACATGGGAAAAATAATAATCATAAATAGTTCTAATGCTTGTTTCCTGTTAACGTCTGCGTGGACCCTACCGATTTACACTTCCTGTCTCCCGCTAATTAAAAGAAAAAACCCATTTCAACACTTTTCTGAGAGACGCTGCTGCTTTGTAATTGTCATTCACCACCTTGCAATGAAATAATTGGTCATTATTCCGGAATATCCTGGAAATCTGTTATTTTTCCGACATATTTCCACTTTATTATTCAAAGATCTCATCTGATCCTTCAGGTTATCGTTACATCGGTTTGAGGAACGAGAGGAATCAGTCTCTGGTTCTACCGGCTGTGTTCGTCTGCATCGAGGTCAAAGACTACGTCCCGGACACCTTTGCAGGTACAAATGTCTGTCGTGTGTTTTTTATTATTTTAATAATACGTTTCCTGCAGTGATTTATGATCTCGTCCTTTTTTTTCTTTGTTTTTTTTTTTTAATGACCCTGTGCATAAATACAACACAACACGACTGTAGACGTTATGCTTTATTCTCAGGTTTATACTAGAGTATATTTGTGACGGTTATCATCATTAAAATAAAAGAATAATGAAACAGATGATTTATTTTTATGAATAAACTGTGCAGGTCTCCAGTGTTCAGTCTTAAAAACCACTGAATTCATTTCCCTTTTAAAAAATAATACAAATCCTCAGGGTGTAATTTACAAACCTGTTTACACTCGTTGTGATTAATTGTTTTTGGGTGTAATGTTAGACTGTAGGGAGACGTTTTATTTCTGAAATCTGTTTTATTGCTGCTACCTGCATATAATTGTGTATGACGTGAATTAATGTGGAATTAAAAAGTTTGTGTCTTTCTGTATTTGAGACAGAAAACGTCGACAGCTGCTCAATATGCTGGAAATCTATTTTTGTGTCTGTGATATAAATGTTTGCGTTTCCTCTGTATTTACGGGTTTCTTCCTATTTCTTGTCCAGATGTGATAGAGGCTCTGTCCAACCCCATTCGATATGTCAACCTCCTGGAGCAGAGGTCCAAACAGCTGGCGGCCCTGACTCTGGAGGACGAGGAGGAGGACGCTCAGACCGAGGTCGGTCCGTCTCTCGTCTGTCTCCACTCTGAAAACGGAACGTGGGAAAATAAATAAATCATATTGTTGCTGTTTTTGTTTTTGTTTCAGGATGAAGCTGAATCCTGTGCAGAGCGTAAAAACGATCTGAAATCAGCACCTCTTGAAAATGGACTGAGCCCCGCCCCTGGTCCTGCAGGACACACCCCTGTCACCATGACGCCCAAGGCTTCCGCCGCCAATCAACAAGCAGCAACTTCAGGTATCATCCACCTGCAATAAAATACATATATACCTACACAGATACATAAATGTAATATTAGTTTAAGATTTTATGTGTTGCTGCTATAATAATAATAATCATAATTATAATAATTATAATAATTATAATTATTATTATAATTATTATAAAATTATAATAATTATAATAATTATAATAATTATAATAATTATAATAATTATAATAATTATAATAATTATAATAATCATAATAATCATAATTATTATCATGATTATGATTATTGTTATTATTTAAGTATATTTTATATTTTTATATATATATATATAATACTGACGGTGCCTCTTTCTGTCTTTCAGATGCGGCCAAACCAGCAGCAAAGACTGAAGATCTGGTTTTAAGTATTTTGATAGGTCAGCAATTAGCGTGATGCTTTTTTATTTCTTTTTTGTATAACATCCCGACATGTGTATGACGAACCTGTTGTGTGCCGCGTCCTGACCGTGTGTTTCCAGATGTGCCCGTGTGCAGGGTGGAGAGCCTGCAGCAGACCAAGGTTTACCAGAAGGAGCAGCGGCGTCAGTTCAAGGAGCTGAAGGAGTTGGTGCGACGGCATCACAAAAAAACCTCCGAGCTGCTCAGAGAGTTCAACAGCAAACACAAGAAGACCAGCCGGCAGGCCAGCAAGAGCCGGTACGCACGCGTACACATGCAGATGCACAGCACGGGTCCCAGAAATCCTCAGGAAATGCTTCATTATACTCTGATTCCAAAAATCTGAAGAGAGGCATACGTGAATCTGTGTGTGTGTGTGTGTGTGTCAGCGGCTCGTGTGCAGACGGTGAGAAAGAGGATCGCCTCCAGCAGCTGAGAGACGAGCAGCAGCAGCAGCTTCTGTCTCTGAGGCAGGAGCAGTTCTATAGTCAGAAATATCTGCAGAGAGAACACATCAAAACAGTAAGCGCACAAATCACTGCGCCTCTCTGACACAGAGGAAAATAAAAGACACAAATATTAAGCATCCCATAATAGCATGTATAATAACCTTTTGGGTAGAAAGTCAAAAGCAAGATAAGCTACCAAAACATTAAAAAATACATTTAAAGATTGCTTTAAATTATACACCCTAAGAAAAACTAAGAATGAGTAAATACAACAAATATAGAAGATATTAATAAGACAACTTTAATATATATTTTTTTTAGAAGTAAAAAAAAAAAAAAGTCACCACTGAGACAAAACCAGCAAAGTGTGTTTTGAAAACTTTCATTTAATGAGAAATCTATTTGGATGTGAAATATTTTGAATTGACAGACTTTTTTTTTTTTTTTCTTTCTTTTCCTCCAGCTGACGGAGCGACTCAGCAGTCTGGCTGAGGAGAGTCACAGCGGCCAGATGAAGAAACTCAAAGACATCTGTGACAAGTAAGATTATTTTATTTAGTTTTCTAATTAAAATCTGTGACTTTTCGCTGCTTGGATTTCATTTTACATTTAAATGTGATGAGATTTTCTATTTAACCTTGAATTCTCAAGTTGTTATGCATGATATGAATTTTTTATATTGTTTCATATTTTTATTTATAAGTCCAGCTAAGAAGCGTCTGCTGTGATCTTTCTCCTGCAGGGAGAAGAAGGAGCTGAAGAGACAGATGGACCGCAGGAGAACGGAGAAGATCAACCAGGCCAAGACCAAAGAGAAACATCTGGCTGAAGAGTGCGATCAATGAGACACACACACACACACACACACACATTCGTCTGCTTCAAACTAATCTGAGCTCGACTCTTTCTGTCTGTCCGCAGGGAGAAGATGGAGATCAATAAATCCTACGTCAACGAAGTCGTCCAGAACATTAAACGGGTGAGAGGAGGAGGAAGATGTTCTTCTGAGTGAACGCCATTTGATATCATATCTCTCTCGCCCTCCCTCCCTCTCTCTCTCTCTCTCTCTCGCAGTTGGAGGAGACTCAGGCGAAGCGTCACGATCAGCTGGTGGAGCAACACAACCAGCTGCTGCAGGAAATACAGGACCAGAAACCAAAGGTAAAATATCAACCTACGTCATTTCCTGTTTCTTCATTTATTTCCTGTCCTGCCTCGTTTCATTTGTACAGAATAAAGTTAAACACACACATTAGGACCAGTACTGTACAGGAGAAGAACTCCCACACCCCGTGTCCTCCTCCAGCTGCAGGGCGCCGTGGAGGCGGAGTTTCAGGAGAAGTTCCAGCGCTTGCCCGGAGAGATTCGAGACTTCCTGCAGGACAGGAAGCCGGAGGTCAGAGGTCACAGCAGGTCCCGCCCCTCCACCCCTCACGACACTCTGTCAGAGGAGGACTGAAGAGGAGGATGAAGACTGTTATCTTTTCTTTCTTTTTTTTTTCCAGGGAAGAATGCTTTACCTTTCTTTTTCCACATTCCATCTTTGCATGCACGTTATTGTTCCTCAGCACTTGATCAGAATCCCCTCAATCTGCTTTTCTCTTATTTTAACGACTGAAACTTAATGATCTATACTGCATGATACATCTATCGATCTATTCTCTCTATTCTATCTATCCCTCTATTTATTCTATCTATCTATCCGCTCTATTCTATCTATCTGGCAGGTACGTATCATTTATGACATCAGTATCTTTATATGCACATCAGGAAGCATTTTTGAGCATTTTATTATTATTATAATCACAGCGTTACATTCGAGTATTCAGAGGAAAAAAAAACGCCACTCAGCTTCATTTTCTTTCCAACATGTATTTATTATTATTAGAAATACTCGTACAAGGGTCCGGAAGACTTCATTTAACTTTAATGGATGCAAGTCAGTTAACATTTCAAGAGCATACTTATTATTTCTTTCTTTAATTGTTCCTTTTGTCCAAATAACTAGTGAGAGCTTAACGGGAAATAATCGTGTACAGACGATGGGTCTTTATGTAGAAGATCTGTCAGAAAATGACTGATTATTTGGGGTACTGAAGGGAAACAAGATTTATGGCGGACTAACCCTGGATCATTTATAGTTGGAATATGCACTTATTTATGAATGAATGTGATTGGGGAAGAACAATGGCTACGTTATTGGAATTATTTATTACAGCATGACAGTTATAGTCATTATGGATTTATGCCTCATTAGCTTTTTATTTTTATTTTATTTTTTTATTTTTTTTCTGACCGGTAGCAGGAATATCCAAAACGTTCCCTCAGTTGTTGGAATGTGGAGGGGCCAAAGATTCTGCTGATCACTGCATGATTAGTTTGTTTTGATGTGAAAGGTGTTTTAACGTAGATATCACTATTATTATGGCTATTATTATTTATTGGTGATTATTTTGGATGATAACTAAGAATATAGTTTATAGTCGTTTCAGAATTGAATTTGTTTTTTGTTTTGTTTTGTTTTTTTTTGTAAA
The DNA here is from genome assembly GCA_016785305.1 of Colistium nudipinnis. Taxonomy (NCBI): domain Eukaryota; kingdom Metazoa; phylum Chordata; class Actinopteri; order Pleuronectiformes; family Rhombosoleidae; genus Colistium; species Colistium nudipinnis. The sequence continues at coordinate 833,424 of JAFBJU010001139.1, forward strand.
AAATGTAAAATGAATTGAGCTCGTCCCTCTCTGTACAGTGATCTTCCAGAAAATGTTTTTTTTTTTTCTGTGTTTTGTTTGTCGACTTAAAACAGCGAAGGCTGCGTTCAACAAACCTTTTTCAGAGAACCGCCCTCTTTTTTTTTTTTTTTTTTTCCCAATCTCCGCCACTGTTCATGGAGGCTAAAAAAACATCTTCACTTCTTCACTCGTAAATAAAATGATTTCCAAAAAGTAGCTTACACTGCAATATATAGACTCAGCTGTTAACTCTAACGCAGTCACCGAAAAAAGAATCGGTTCAACTCGTGTCCGTGTCTGCAGAGTGGCTCAGGTTCTCCTGCAGAATGCCTTGTTGAATGCTCCTCGGCTTTAGTGATTACACTGAGCATGCTTTGTTGTCTTGGACTTCTGAATGTTTTTTTTTTTCTTGGTTTTTGATGGATGCCGTTTAAAAAAAAACTAAAAAAAACAACAGAAATCCGATTAAACATTTGACCTAAAAAGTAAGGTGCACTCAGTTTTCGTTCCTGCGTTTGAGCTGTGTTCCACTGTTTGGAGGGGAAGGAGGAGGAAGTGGATCATTACTGTCATCAACCACATCATGACAAACCCACTGTGTTTTGTGTTCACTAAGCCTTGGCTGTCTCTGGGATTGTGTGTTTGAGCAGAGTGATGAGTCTACAGCAGTTAACGTGAGGGAGGAGTGCGGAGGAGGCTTATCATCTGTCATGCGAGACACAAGCTGGAAATGTCGGACCAACCTTCTGCCTGTAAAACCAACAGGACTGAGATGTTGCCGCGTTATTTATTTACATTTCATTGTTTTAAAATATCTAAAAGTTTGCAAACCTTACTTATTCTGATTTCCCAGAAAATAATTGTATTTTCTTTTATCTAATTCAGCAGGAGTTTTTAGAATTAAAGCTGCATTAAAAAATAATAATAATAATAATAAAAAATGGGTAGATTGACTTCAGGTAAAGTGGATTTTTTATTTATTTATTTCTTATATCATAGATTCATGTCAAAACCCCATCTACAGGGCCCTTTTAAGCCTCTTTTAGCCCATTGTTGTTTTTGCATATTTCACTTTTATTCATTGAATATTTTATCATTTAAAATGAATGCAGAGTCTCTGTTTTCGTCACATAAATTGCAAAAGTTTCTCCCAAGCCAAGTCATCCTCATTCTGCTGTGCTGGTGCAAAAATGGCAGAGATTTGATGAATTTTGAATTCCCTGCACCTCCCGCTCGTCTCCAGCAGATGGCGACAGAGAGCGGCGTTTGACCTTCCTCTCTCTCCGTAGAATCCGCAGCCTCTCGCAGCATCAGCACCAGCCGGAGAAAGACATCTTCCGTCCGTCCGTCCACTGCGGAACATCGGCCCTCCGTCTCTCCTCCATCCCACCGCCCGCTCAACATGGACAACACCGGCAAAGAGAAGGAGGCCATGCAGCTGATGGCCGAGGCCGACAAGAAGGTCAAAGCTTCCGGATCCTTCCTGGGAGGAATGTTCGGGTAAATATGCTCTCTCATCCTCTCTCTCTCTCTCTCTCTCTCTCTCTCTCTCTGTTTACCACATTTTCTATATTATTATGGGGGAGGGATTCCTGCACGCGCGGCCCGTTACAGCCCGTCAAATATCCTGAAATGATGTTTTATTAATAATAATATTTCCGTACTGCGTCTGTAATCCGGAATCCCCTCCGCTCCTCGGGCCTGATCGAATCTTATATCGATCAACTGCCAATCAATTTATTTCCTCGTCGTCACGTTCGCGTGTTTTAGATTAAATTTACATCTTAATCCCGCCTGATCATTTATGTATACTTCACGCTGCTCGTGACCTTCGGAGATTTTTTTTATTTTTTATTATTTGTCCAGAGATTATCATCCGTCACTGCTGCGGGACAAGAAAGCGGGCGCGCACTCTGCGTGAGGCCGAGCTGTGTGTGCGTGGGCGTGGGTTTGCGTGCGCTTGCTTGTTTACGGGTGCACGTGGCGCGCGCGCGCGTGAAACCGCACGACAGAATGATTGATGGGCTACAGGGTATTGATTGATTGATTGATTGATTGGTTACCCTTTCGGATCCTTTGATGAATTGTATGCAGATTCAAAGGCTACATTCGGCGATGATTCATGATGAATGAATTCATTTCTTCACAGAAAAAATGAGTTCTTCAATTCTGATCAGCATTTCAATGATTTGTGAAGTTAAAATGCCAATTCATTGGGAAAATCAAATGTCTGTATATATATAAAACTATGAGACTGACTTTTAATGGAACAGACTCACGTTCCGTCCCATGGAGAATGATGTAAACAGTGTGTGAACTAGTTCACGCCACAGTCACGTGTCCTCAGATCTGATATCCGCCAAATGAAAATCAGATGAACAAATGAACATGAGACAGGTTCAACTTTGAGTTATTCAGAATTAAAACATCAGATTAACATCAAATATTAAGAAGATGGGATTCCTGATTTGAGCAGGTGAGTGTTTTTTTTAGTTTTCCTCCGGCGTGTTCGTTTTAAAATACTCTTATTCATCTTTAAAGTGAAAAGCTATTTTTAAATTGCATCGCAAATTCATAGGGTCTCTAAACTGTAATACAATTAAATTGTATAATTGTGTGTTTGTGGTACAGGGGGAACCATAAGGTGGAGGATGCCTGTGAAATGTACGCCAGAGCAGCAAACATGTTTAAGATGGCAAAGAACTGGAGCGGTACGTGACAGACACACACACACACACTGTACACATCACATTCATGCTGCATGCAGGGAAAACAAACTCCTACACACCCACACCCACACACTCACTTGAAGACTTTCTTTGAAGCAGCAGATGAATGATTCACCATCCTGCAGAGAGTATTTTATTGCCATTAAATGCCAATGCCACTTTTTACACTGAGCACCATTTAGCTGTTTAGATCAAAAATGAGGAATATGTAAGAAAAAGCAGGTTTATATCGTTTATATAGTTTATATTTACACGGGTGTGTGTGTTTTGTGTGTGTCTCCACGTGTGTAGCTGCGGGGAACGCCTTCTGTCAGGCCGCAAGGCTCCACATGCAGCTTCAGAACAAACTGGACTCTGCCACCAGCTTCGTCGACGCCGGCAACGCCTACAAGAAGGCCGACCCCCAGGGTGAGTGAACACATTCGTCCATTCATCGCTCCACTGTCTCGCTTCAAATTCATTTACTGGAAGGATGTGCACAGAGAGTACGAGTCAGGACCCAGAGGTGCAGGTGCTGGATTTTTTTATTTTTTTTCTAGAGGATTAAAATGGGTCTCTGAGTAGCTGGAGGAAATGTGATATCGAGGTGATCCCAGTGATGAGTTTAAATAAAAAAAATGGTGTGAATATGAATGAATTATTTTGTGTTAGCAAGTTCACCCTCACAGGTTTTTATTCATTTGACGTCTGTGTGTTTTTCAGAGGCCATCAACTGTCTAAATCAGGCCATTGATATCTACACGGACATGGTAAGATCGGCCTCAGCCCTCCGCCTGGCGAATCTGCGCGACAATCTGACCTGTGGCTAACACCCTGTGTGTGTGTGTGTGTGTGTCTGTGTGCGTGTGACCACAGGGTCGCTTCACCATCGCAGCCAAACATCACATCACCATCGCAGAGGTCTATGAAGCAGAGCTGGTTGATATTGAGAAGGTAAAGTGTTATTCTTGAAGTTTTTTTTCTCCATCATGAAATGAATTTAAGATTACACTGTACATGGTATTCTTATGTGTGTGTGTCTCTCTGTGTGTGTGTGTGTGCCTGCGTGCGTGCATGTGCGTTTTCAGGCTATTGCCCACTATGAGCAGGCAGCAGATTACTACAAGGGAGAAGAATCCAACAGGTAACTGTTCTGTTTAGGCTAAACAGACACACAAACTGAATACACACTTATTCTTAAATAAATAAAAACAAATTCTATTAGTGTGTATTGATTAATATGCAACTATTCTGCTCCTTAATAGGCTAATTCCTTGTAAAGTTACTTGGAAATAAAAAGGACAATAATTATTATTTTCTTTGATCAGAGTTAATTATGAGGGTCATAGAAATCAAAAAAACAATTCAATTCTTTTTTTTTTTTATTAATAAGCTTTCATTTTTATTTTTTTTTGTTTGTGTGTGTTTCAGCTCGGCCAACAAATGTCTCCTGAAGGTGGGACACTACAGCGCTCAGCTGGAGCAGTACCAGAAAGCCATTGAAATCTATGAGCAGGTGACAGCTGAGCACACGAGGAACCTTCAGTCAACATTATTGTTTGTGTAATATTCAGCTGTTGCCGCACCTGCTGTGACACAGGCGTGTGTGTGTGTGTGTTTTTGTTTCAGGTGGCTATGAGCACCATGGACAATCCTTTGTTGAAGTACAATGCGAAAGAGTATTTCTTCAAAGCGTCACTGTGTCACTTCATCGTGGATGAGCTGAACGCCAAGGTAACACAACGCACACGTTTGCTGACGCACAAACATATTTATGCGTGGGATGTATTTGTGGGTCTTGCATCCCGAGTGGGGAGCAGGTGACCCAACACGTTCTCGTGTACTTGTGTGTTCCAGTTGGCCATTGAGAAGTATGAGGAGATGTTTCCAGCCTTCTCAGACTCAAGAGAGCTCAAACTGTTAAAGGTAGATGATTTTTTTTTTTCTGATTCTCTACAAATCTTTTTTTTCCTTTTTTTTCACAACTTTCTGAAGGTGAGCATGTTCAATTTGAGTGTCCATCAGTTTATAAAGAATAAAGCCTTAAATCGTGTAAAAAAAAAAAAAGATTGGATTACATTAAATCAATCATTTATTATTTAGAAATTTAAATGTAGAAAGAAAATGAATCTTCAAACTACTATATAAAAAAAACACGATTTAGTTAACAAAAAAAAAAGAGTGAATGTCTTCTACATTTTATTTGGCTGATTCAAAATGTTTTTGGAGCCAAATGCATCAGTGACTTTATCGAGGTCATTTGTCTCCGATTTCAAATATTCACTTTGTGCAATTAAAAATAAATAATAATCTCTACATTTTGTGGCATCAGAAACTCTTAGATGCCCACGAGGAGCAGAACAGCGAGGCGTTCACAGAGGCCGTCAAGGAGTTCGACTCTGTGTCTCGTCTGGACCAGTGGTTGACCACCATGCTCCTCCGCATCAAGAAGACCATCCAGGGAGACGCAGGGGACCTGAAGTAGAAAAAAAGAAGAAGAAAAAAATGAGTGGAGAGAGGGGGTGATCAGAAAGATAAAAAAAATGGTTTAAGGTAAAGGACGAGGTAGGTGATTAGATGGGGGGAAAAAAAGAAAAAAGGGCAGAATGGTGGTGTGTGTTGGTGGAAAGGTGTCAAAAAAAAGGAGATTAAGAAAAAAGGTAGAGAGATGGAGAAAGTGTGTCTGGAAAAGAGAGAGAGGGAGGGAGGGACCGAGGGAGTTTACAGTTGTAGATTACAGTCTGCATGTGAAACCCCAAAAGGCCAAACATAAAAAAAAACACACCTTTAGTCGACCTCGTGTCCCCGGCCCCACAGTGTTCCTCTCCCAACACTGGACGGAAATATACTGAAGAAAGACTGGGCGGGAAAAAATGGTGTGTATGCGTGTGTGTTGGTGTGTGTGCGTGGGTGTGTGCGTGGGTGCGCTGCAGTAAAGATAACGACACTATTTGTTGGGAAAGTGCGAAAGTTCTGTGAGATTTAAAGATATATATACGTGATTGAGAAGAAAAAAATGGGATAATAATGTTATTTATGAGATGATTGATATTTATTGTCAAGTTAGAGTTTGTTCAAATAAACGTGATTTAAAAAAAAATGTTTATTTTATTTTGTAGTTAGTTCCCCCTTCGTAAAGGGTCCCCCCCGCCTGCAGACTGTTCACTTTATGGTTCCATGTAGCGTTTCCGTCATTCTGTCGGGCTAGATTATAATTTATAACTATTTCCGGAGAACTAACATACTTAGGTTTTATTCAACATAATCTGATGAATTGAAACTCGGGTTAGATAGACGTAAAAACAACACATTACTCAACACGGCGGAAACATTTCAACGCAACACCTGCGGCATAATACCCAGAGTGCTTTTCGGTGTGGGACGCGCGTTTCCGGCGGTGTGCAGCAGGTCCGCCGTTTCATCTCACTTCTCCTGTTAACGATCTTATTTTAGTCTTTAAGTGGTGATATTTAACACTGCGTGTTTTCCCTGCAGGTGGAAAATCGGTTAAGACATTTCTGCTGAAGCCGAAAAGAGCAACGAGCCGCCAAGATGCCGCGAATCATGATTAAAGGAGGCGTCTGGCGCAACACGGAGGTACGTGTTTACATGGCTAGCTGCGTTAGCTCCATGCTAACCACTTAACCACTGGACACTCATGGGTCTTGGTTAGCATGAAGCTAGCTGCTCATTTAGCATGAAGCTACTTGCTAACTAACTGGGGAAAGAGTTCCTACTTTTGTGAAGTTTTGCGCAATTACATGTATTTATGTTTATGTTTATTCCTTGTTGCTAATAACGGCCCATTGAGCCAAAGCGAAAATATCATCCAAATCCCAGGGCCCCAAAATCCTCAGTTTTATTCAACGCTATGTGTCAATAAAGTTAGACTCAATGCCACTCTATTAAAAAAAAAAAAATGCACTTTTCAAGTTCAATGCAAGATCATTTATATTGCAGCCCTAAATGTATTCTCAATCTCTGCTTATATTGATCAGATATTATACTAAGAGTTTATTTAGCAGAAAGTAAAACATTCCATTTCAATTCTTTGAATTTGAAATGTAATCTTTAAATGTTCTGACTCCTGATCTATCAGTTATCCCACGCTTAAATATGGCAACACAAAATCATTAAAACCATTACTGTGTTTATTGTATTTACTCTGAGAGCTGAATGTGGCCATGTGTTAAAGAATGTTTGATTATACTCGTATAATTGTGCCTTTTTGTGTGTGTGTGTGTGTTACTTTCACAGGATGAGATCCTCAAAGCAGCGGTGATGAAATATGGGAAAAACCAATGGTCTCGTATCGCCTCCCTGCTGCATCGCAAGTCTGCCAAGCAGTGTAAAGCCAGATGGTGAGTCTGCCGCAGAGACATACATTTCTTACTTCTGACCCTAGATATAAATATATTTATAAATAATGTTTCCGATATCTAATGATGCACCTTGGTTCTGTGTCTGTCTGCAGGTACGAGTGGTTGGACCCCAGCATCAAGAAAACGGAATGGTCCAGAGAGGAGGAGGAGAAGCTGCTTCATTTGGCCAAGCTGATGCCCACTCAGTGGAGGACCATCGCTCCCATCATCGGACGCACCGCCGCCCAGTGTCTGGAGCACTATGAATATCTGCTGTAAGAATTTATCAAACATCATATTTAGAATGAGTCATTGTCTGTCAAAACAATGAACAGGTAAGCATTTGTAAATGTGGTTTATTGACTATTTCTATACATTTGTTTGTGTGTGTAGAGACAAGGCAGCACAAAGAGACAATGAGGAGGAAGTGGGCGATGACCCCAGAAAGTTAAAACCAGGAGAGATCGACCCCAATCCTGAAACTAAACCTGCCCGACCCGATCCTGTGGATATGGACGAAGGTACAGTAACATATTTAATATTAACCCACTCTTTACGATTTCTAGCAGTGATTTTCAACGTTCTTAGATGTTCCCGTTTCTAAGAAACAAATTAACCCGTGTGTGTTTGTGGCTGTTTAGATGAGTTGGAGATGCTGTCAGAGGCGAGGGCTCGTCTGGCCAACACCCAGGGAAAGAAAGCCAAGAGGAAGGCCAGAGAGAAACAGCTGGAGGAAGCCAGGTCAGAATTACTTGAATCAACTTTGATGGGCCTTTTTTTTCTGAAAATACTTTCTCTTCTTTTCTTACTTTTAGTCAAAATTATAGTTGTTGCTAATTTACTTCTTGCTTTTTGTGCAGACGGTTGGCTGCCCTGCAGAAGCGCAGGGAGCTGAGAGCCGCAGGAATTGATGTGCAGAAGAAGAGGAAGAAGAAGAGAGGAGTGGACTACAATGCTGAAATCCCCTTTGAGAAGAAACCTGCACCGGTATTTATATTAATGAATGTTTTTGTAGTTAAAATAGAACAGAATTCACAGCATCAATGCTGAACTTGACTTACTGTTGTGAGCTACAATTCTAATTGTGTGTTTTTTTTTTTTTATTTAAGGGTTTCTATGATACCAGCATGGAGCAGTATGACGCGGTGGAGCCAAACTTCAAACGGCTCAGGCAGCAGCACTTGGACGGAGAGCTACGCAAGTCAGTAACTATGCAGCACGTTGAATACACAAAAAGTAGCCTCACTTAAAAATCACAGCCTAAATTTGTGCAAATGTGTTGTTTTTGTGCAGTGAGCGTGAGGAGAGAGACAGGAAGAAAGATAAACAGAAGATCAAGAAGAAGAAAGAGAGTGACCTGCCGTCGGCCATCCTTCAAACCAGCGGGGTGGCCGAGTTCACCAAGAAACGCTCCAAGCTGGTTTTGCCTGCACCACAGGTGAGTACTGATTATCTTATCTTATCTTATCTTATTAATCTCTCTGACGCTTGTTTAAACTCCTCTGTCAATGTAAAGTCCAAAATTTTCCGTTTTTCATTTGAATTTTGACGCTTGTTCATAGATCAGTGATGCGGAGTTGGAGGAAGTGGTCAAACTGGGCGTGGCCAGTGAGGTCGCCCGCCAGGCGGCCGAGGAGAGCGAAAGCGGAAACTCCGCCTCGTCCACCCTCCTGTCAGAGTACAGCATCTCCAACGCCATGGCAACGGGACTACGTACCCCCCGCACCCCTACGGTCCAGGACAGAATACTACAGGTAATAAAAAAAAAAAAAAAAAGCTCTGCAATGTTAACTGAGGGCGGATCAGGAATAAGTTATTATCACTCTTCATCTGTGTCGCTTATTTACTGTTTTTTTCCCCCCAGGAAGCCCAGAACCTGATGGCTCTGACCAACATCGACACTCCTCTGAAGGGAGGCCTCAACACTCCGCTGCACGAGAGCGACTTCAGCGGCGTGACGCCTCAGCGCCAGCAGATCCAGACGCCCAACACGGTTCTCAGCACGCCGTTCAGGTTCGTCACGCCGGTGCCCCTGATGTGATGGCGACAAACCGCAAAACTGGCACGTGCAATGTTAACGCTGATGTCATCGCAAACAGAACTCCAGGACAGGGTCCGGGTTCGGAGAGCCTGACCCCCCAGGCCGGAGGAGTCATGACTCCACGCGGGGCCGGGACCCCCGGGTTGACCCCCCTTCGCACACCTCTGAGAGACAAACTGAATATCAACAATGAGGAGCAACTGAGTGACCCTGCCTTCTCTAAACACATGGTACACACACTGCGCACATGTGGAACTGTGGACACACAACTCACACACACTTTTAATTTTATTATACGGATCCCCATCAGGCAAGTTAAATACAGCAACGTGTAAATGTTTAAATTCCATATATTTATGAGTAAATTAAACAAATGAGAGAAAAAATAATCTAGAATAAAAGTTTAGTACAATTAGGATATTATTTATTTTGACAAGAACGTGCAATTATTTGTCTTTAATATGATAAATAGGCTTGCGGTTCTCTTCCTCCTCACAGCAAAAGGAAACCATGCAGCAGCTGAGACAGGGCCTGGTGTCGCTTCCTGTTCCCAAGAACGACTTTGAGATCGTTCTTCCAGAAAACGCCGAGAGAGAACTCGAGGAAACGGAGACGGACACGGGCTACATCGAGGACTCTGCCGACATCGAGTCTCGCAAACGGGTCTGCAGAAAAATGCAAACAGAAACGATGACATTTTTTTTTGTCGCCCCTGTACTTTATATAACCCTGAATCGTGTCTGTGTGTGTGTGTGTCAGGCTGTTCGTGATGCGGAAAGAGAGAAGGAGCTGAAGCTGCGACACACGGCGGTTCAGAGGAGTCTCCCCAGACCTGCTGAGGTAACGCACTCGCTTCCTGCACGTTTGATCACGTTCACAATGTTAACACAATTATACTCGTTTCGGTCTTTGAATTCCGACTGTGAGCCTTTTCGTTAACTTTGTCACGGTGATATCCGTTTGTCGCGCCGCGTCTGTGCAGGTCAACGAGTCCGTCCTCCGTCCCGCCTCCGTAGAGCCGCTCTCCGACCTCCAACTGGCCGAGGAGCTGATCAAACAGGAAATAATCACCATGCTGCACCACGACTGCCTGCACCACCCGTCGGCCCACGCAGCCAATCAGCTGCAGCGCGGCAAAACCCGGGGGCCGACGTCCACGTCCAACAACGCCTCGCACATCGCTTACCTGGACACGCATTCCTACAAGCCAATCAGCACCGAGGAGATGGAGCAGGTGAGACACACACACACACACACACACCAGTGGTCATCGTACTGGATTTCCTCTGTGTGCTACATTGTGACATTGATGGACGTGTGGGTTTGTGACGCGTGTCTGTGTGTTGTGTTAAAAATCAGGCCAAAGCCATGCTGGCTGCAGAGATGGACGTGGTGAAGTCGGGAATGGGTCACGGAGATCTGAGCATGGAGGCCTACAGCCAGGTGTGGGAGGAGTGCTACGGACAGGTAGGCATCGCCTTGTACCACAGAGGAAGGTCAAAGGTCAATCTCAAGACGGTGACAGCCGAAATCAACCTGTCCTCCTCCTCTCCGCGCAGGTGTTATATTTGCCCAGTCAGAGCAGATACACCAGAGCCAACCTGGCCTCAAAGAAAGACCGTATTGAAAGTCTGGAGAAAAAACTAGAGGTATTTGAATGGTATATTAAACCACAAGATCATCATGACGAACAAGAACGCCAAACGCTGAGGTGTGTGTGTGTCTTTGTGCCTGCAGGTGAACCGTGGTCACATGACAGCGGAGGCCAAGAGAGCGGCGAAATTAGAGAAGAAACTTAAAGTCCTGCTGGGAGGTTTCCAGTCCAGAGCACTGGGGCTCCTCAAACAGCACAATGAACTCTGGGAACAGGTACGGAACACATTCTTATTTTTATTATTTACAACATCACATCATATTGGATGTATTTTCTTTCTGTTCATGCAATTTTTCCATTCGACATATTGCTGTGTCTTATTATGTTTGCTTATAGATGTGTACATTTAAAGATGACAAAGTGTAGTAACAGAGTCGGTCCACCAGGTGGAGCAGGCGGCCACGGAGCTCCAGACCTTCACTCAGCTGAAGAAACAGGAAGACTTGGCCATCCCCAGGAGAAAAGAGGTAAGGGGCAATGCCCGTTTTTATTTTTTCTGTTGTTCACTTTAGATTGAAAACTTTTGTATGACTGGTTCATTCATATTTTATTAGGTAAACAATAATCATCTGGTTCTGCATTTATATACTTAAAAGGGCAGGACATCTGCAGATCTGAGTCTTAGAACACTTTCAATTCAAGTCTGGAGTATTTTCTCCAGCCTGCCATAGAAACCAATTATCAATTAATTAACTAATGAAATGAAAGTTACACAAATTCAAAATCTCTGAAAAGAAGAAGAATCACCTTTTAAATAAGTTTAACTCTTGCTCTATTAATCCAATTTATGACGACACAATTCTGCTTTAATAATAAAATAATTGTAGACGTTATATCGAAAAAGACTATATTTAAATAGGTTAATCCTGCAGAAACTTCCTTAAGACTTTTATAATGAATCAAAATACAAGTATTTATAACACTTGGATTCTGCTAAATAAGATGTTTGGCGCTGCTAACCCCACCCAGAAGGTTCCGGCTCCAAGCCCCAGAGCAGGGACTTTCCAGGGGGGGGGATTTTATTCGATTATTTAAAGATTGGTCCCCTGCGGTGGGAGCTTTAAAACCAATCTTCGATCCTGAGGAAAATTCCTGTGGTCCGAATCACCGAGAGTCTTTATCAGCACAAAAAGAAATTCCCTTTATGTATTGATCATAATATATATATATATGACTAAGGCAGTTAAAATGAATTGTGTCGTTGACGTGTGACTGAGGAAAAGGGATTCCGATAAAACCTTCAAGTATCATCAAAGTGTGACCTCATCATAATCTTATCTGTGTGTGTGTGTGTGCAGGCTCTGCTGGAGGACGTGGAGAGGCAGATGGAGAGAGAGCGAGAGCTTCAGCAGAGATATGGAGAATTGCTGATGGACAGGGAGTCGCTCATCAACAGCGCTCAGAAATACTGAGTAACACACGTTCGTTAAAACAACATTCTTGCTACACAAATTGTCACCCACTCTCCGGCGGTCCTCGTTTTACTTAACCTCTGCAGATTGAGCCCCACATTAAGGATTAAGGTTAATGAATGTGCTCCACATTTTTATGTTGTCTCTAGCTGAGTTCTGAGCATGCTCAGTAGTCACCGCCCCTTGTGCTCCTGTAATAGTGACCAATAAAGTTTCTTTTCAACAATACCAACCTTTTGCAGTTTTTTTCCCTGAGAGTAGATGGATCATTTAACAGATAGCGGGAGTTCACCAAAAAAAACTCTTTAGTGCAACAATGGAACGAAAAACATGTGTAGGTAACAGGTACACACAAAAAAAAGTGTGTGTGTGTGTGTGTGTGTGTGTGATGAAGTAAATCCTCAGCAGGCAAGGAAGGCCATCCCACTCCTCCAATAAGAGCTCTGAGAGAAGAGATTAGATCCATAAAGTCAGATTATTTGTTTTAAGTGTAAGTGGTTGCTGAAATGACGCCCCCCTGTCCATATTATTGTAAATGTTGGAAGTCAGAATCACTTTCCTCATTCTGCACAAACACTCACTCAGAGGTACAGTGCCCTAATTAACTAATTAACATGGTTGTACAAAAAACTATAAACATTTAGAATAGTTAATTTCACTCATGAATTGGTTGCTATTTTCCAGGAGTAGGATTGCCTGCTGTTTTTTTAACAGCAGGCAAAAAGTTTCAGTAAAAGTTATAAAACATCAACCACATGTTTTTCCTTTATGCAATTTCAATAATTAAGTTGGGGGGAAAAAAAAAAGTTTTGAACGTTGTACAGAATGAGCACTGGATTTGACTCCCATCAGACTAACTGGTGGAATCATTCCAACAAGCAGTAACACTTAACGCACACACGTCATCCGAGCATCGTTTTAAAATGCGGTGATGTGGTACCAGCTAAAGATGGTTGTGTGTTTGTGTGTGTGTGTCTGTGTACATACCGTGTGTCTGTAGTTGTATCGTCTCATGGCCTCTCTGATGTGACAGGGCTGGATGGCTCCACTGGGAGGTTCCACTGGAGCTGGGCAGCTCTGAAACACACAACGCATTTATTATATATAATATTTACTTAAATATAATACTTCATATTTATATATAAGTATAGTGCATATTAATATGTTGTGTGCCTATCTGAAGTCTGATGACACACACAGACACGCACCTTTTTGCGCTTTCTCTGTCGCGCACGGCCGTCCAGACTGCCGTTGCCCTGTGGGAGTGGTTTAGTGGAGTGGGAGGAGCCTGGCGTGGAGGGGGGAGTGGCCTCAGGTGAGTCTGGATCCTTTTTTACCTGCTGCGGAGAAGGATGGAGGTTAGCTCCTGTTTTTAAAATATCAGAATGAATGAACTGAAATGGCACAGTAGAGTGTGTGTGTGTGTGTGTACGTACCTCAGTGTGTGTGTTGTAGTGGATGTAACTGGCCGAGATCACATGACCGATGGGATTGGTCTTTGCCGTCATTTCCTGTTTTACCAACAAAGACAAATCCACGATCTGGAGGAGAAAGAAAAAGATGATTACAATTTTATTTATTTTTTTTACATCACCTACTTTAAAGGTGATATTCACAAGAATGACTTTCTTTCTTCCCTAAATTTGTCACCGTTAATGAACGCGTTACCTGGGCAACCGTCTCGTAGGCCAGGTAGGACAGCATCTCCATGGCGATGCTGTTGGGCTTCAGCTCCAAGCTGCTGCAGTCCAGCCAGTCCCGAAACTTGGAGGCTTTCTTTGCTTTTGAATCACGAAAAATAAAACAAAAAAATGAATATGCCCTCTCGGAAATGGGATAAATAATTTAAAAAAAATTATTAAAAATGTACCGAAGCTGAGCTGTCGGCTCTCACAGAACTCCGAGTACTGAGGCGGGTCCATGTTCCGAGTCTGGCGCTCCAGGCGCTTAAGGTAAGAAGATTAAAAAATGTTCACAAATCTGCATCATCATGTTAAAACTAGAAAGTGGTGAATGTGCAGGAGAGCCTCTGACCTCCAGCCTCTCCTGTTTGACCGGGTCCACTTCCTGTCGCTCGGCCAATGACAGCAGCTCGCCGGTCTGGTCCATCCAACCCAGGAAGTCCTGAGCCAATCGCTGCCTCCGCTTGTCTGCAAAAAATGTTTTAAATAAAATGTAAGAAAAATGAATTAATGTTGAAATATTGTTCTGACAGCTGTTTTTAATTATTACTTAAAATTAATAATATTTTAAAAGGTATGAACCTGTTTCTTGTTGCGTGTCATCAACCTCTAGAACTTTGAGCAGTTTGGATTTATAATCTCTAAACTGGAGATATTTTAATAACCTCGCCACTTTCCTCTGATCCAGAAATGTGAAGAAAAAGCAAAAAAAAAATATTTTTTTTTAAATTTAATACAAATAAACAGTTGCAATCAAAAATATATAAAAGTTTGGTGTTTTTAATGAATTAATTTTATTTTCTCACCTTGTCTCTCCTCATCAGGAACAGGATGTCCTCAGCTGAGATGACCCTCGACCCACGGAGAGCGGCGCCCTCACACGCCTGATGAAGCTGAAAAATAAAACCACATCACACCAGACCAGTGAGCATCATTCACATTAATATCACATATTCCAAGTTTATCAAAATAGGTCTGTAGGTAAATCACAGCTTCCTCTTTCAAGTGTAAATAAAGTATATATATATACTGTATATATGTTATTTTATTTATTTCACAAAAGTCTGAGTACATAATCCTTGGTCATTTGAATTTATAACTCTAATAATTAATAATATTTTTTTTTTGTTTTACTTTGCTGTGAATGAGTCGCAGTAATTGCGACAAATGTGTAATTTGTGATTTGAATAAATGCATTTACATATTCAATACAAATCACATAAGAGGCCATGTTGTCTTTAACGAAAACAACCACTGTGTGCGTGTGCTCGGGCTGAGGTTACCATGGTGATGAGCTGAGTGTGTACAATGTCCTCCACCAGTGCCGCAGTGTCGTGCAGAGGCCTGCGAGCATCTCCCAGAGCGAACCTGGAAAACACACCAGTTAAATATTCAACATTAGACATTAAAAAAAATAAAATAAAAAAAATAGCAGATTACACAATTTTAAACCTATTTATTTGAAATTGACAAAATAACATGTAAGAAGATTTTTCCTTCTCAGTCAGACAAACTCATCGGCTCCATCTTTGCCACCATTTGTAATTCAACATTTTGGCTCAATGCCAAACGTTTGGAAACCGGCTCCATAAAGGAGGAGATACTAATTATCTATATAGCTATCGGCCTCTTTCCAAACTCCCCACGTCTAACAAATTTGTCGGGCCTCCTCGGTGAACAAAGATCTTTATAGTTTGTTGGGGTTTTTTTTTCGTCTCCTAACGCTACTGTCGTGGTAGATGTTATAGTAACTGATCAGGATCTTTGGAAACACTGCAACGCTTTGTTTTATTTGATCTGTCAAAAACATTTTAAACGGTCACACACACACACACACACTTAACGATAGTGTGCCTTCAAATTTTTAGCTCCATTGATGCTCTCTGGGTAATAATTATGGATCTTAACCGTGTCAAGGATTACAAATACCTGGAAATGTGGCAGGATGATTAACTTTCATTTACAATCACATACAATCAAAATATTGGGAAAAAAAAAGTTGAGACTTAAACCAATCTGCTATTTTAGATTTTGCAATTGATCAATCGACTAATAAAACATCTATTATTATTGTTAATTATTGATTTCAGTCTTAAGTCTCATGATTTGAAACTCAATTTAAACACAGTCTTTAAACTGTGACATTTGGCATCACTTGAAAAAAAAATTGAAAATGTACTTTTTGAACAACACGAGGATGAGAATTCCTCTATTTTCACCACAACTTAAATCCGTGTATCAGATTTAGTCAATTTTTGATCTACAACATTTCGATCAACTTAATACACAATACAATGTTGAAAAAAACTATAAACACATTCAGACACACACACGCACGCACGCACAGACACACACACACACACACACCTTGACCATAATTTGGTCAAACCTGAATTTGCATCCAGAGAAGCCACTTCCACGATGGCCAGACTCGGCTAAACCCACATCCTGATGCTCTCTCCTTCTCCCATTTCATCTCTCCCCCCATACACATACACCTGACAACCCCCCCCCCCCCCCCTTGCCCCCCCCCCCCCTCCTTTCTCTCTCTCTCAGCTGATTGGCTGCCATCAGTCACACAGGTGAGCCGGGCTTTGGTTTGGGGTTGTGGGTAGGTTGGCTTCAGTCTGATATTGGTTATAGGTTTTTAGGTTTTGGGGTTTAGTCGGTTTCAGCTTCTCTGACCACCAACATCACATCTCACACAAAAACAAGGTGAGTACCCTAAACACACACAAACACACACACACACACACACACAGATATAGCATTTTCACAACTTAAACAACCTCATTCGTGACAGTCAACTTTTCTGTAATCATTTTCTATTGTTTTCATTCAAGCAGATACAATTCTAATTAAACGTTTCTTTTGTTAGACTTTCAAGTATTTTCAGTCTTCCCTTCATGACAAAATCTTTGTTTATGGATTATTGATTAATCTGCCATTTATTTCCCCAAATAAACTGCTTTATAATTTGTAAAAAAAAAATACTTAAAACTCTATTTTTGAACATCCGTCTGACCACACAGGGAATTCTCATGACTGAGAAGCTGGTACAAGATCATATTGTTACAGTTCCGCCTAAAAACGTCATAAATGTTTAATAGACGAATTGTATCTTGAACGACAAGTTTCTCTTTAGCTCCGCCGCGAAGACAGCGGAGAAAAATGTTCCTATTCATTTCATGTTTAAAAGCTTTTATTGTGACAAAACTAAAAAAAAAAAAAAATACAGCTGCCTGCTGAGTTATTTCTGAGGATTTCGTTGCACAAACGTACTTTTGTTCTGTTATGGCAGAGCTAAATGATGACGGCCATAGGTTATAATGATGACCATATTTCAAATCAGTTAAAAATGTATAGTTATCGCAAAGAGAATGTTGGATAATTAAAGATTCTTGGCTCCTGAGGGGAAAAGTTACATTTCTTTACACTTGTCAATGAAACATCACAACAGCATTCTGATGTAAAATGTTTTTTGCAGTTTTGCATATATATGTATGTATATATATATGAAATACATAAAATGTGGCTTTATTATAATTTGAGGATATTATTAATGAAGTGCTTTAGCCAGCGATGCAATGTTCCTTACTTTATATCCCATAATATTTGATCAGCTCTGAGTGTATTACACTTTATGAGAGTGAAGGGTGATTCATTATGTTGTGTGCTTCAATGCTTTAATGTCCTGGACACATTTTTTTTTTTTTTTCAAAGCATCATTAGTCAAAACACTTCTCAGCCCGATTTATTGTGTGTCTGTCATTTTTCAACAGGTTTCTATGGCTTCAAACAGTCTGTTCAGCAGCAGCAGCAGCCCCATGCTGTACTGGGGTGAGTTTAACTCACACAAAGAGTGCGTGTGTGTGCGCGCGTGTGTGTGCGTGTGCGTGTCTCACATCATGCTCTGTAGCTCTGGGATGAAGCTGGTCCTGGAAGCTGGTCGGTCTTTAGAACTGGAGGTGGTGGATCCAGCCATCGGGCTGCTCATAACCACTTCTACCTAGTAACAATAACAAATATATATTAATATTATATATTTTTTATTTAACATCACATAAAAACATACACACACACACACACACACCTGTGTTGTGTATCAGTAATCTGAATAGTATAAAGTTACACGTTTGATCTTTGGAGACACTTTTCTTATGTTGTATTGTTGTTATTTTACACAAATATATACCGCTTTATTCTTATGATTATAGTTAGACAGTTATTCATCTGCACCGAAACAGGAAATAACAGGAAATCAATACAAGCGACTGGAAACTTTAACTCCGTAAAATTCATGCCAGAAAATCCCATTTTGCCCGTTTACTTTGATACGTTCAGCTTCATTTGGGGTTAAACAGGCGGAGGCCACGCACGCACGCACGCACGCAAACAGACACTTACACACATAGGCGCCCGCACACGCACACACGCGGACCCACACAGGTGGCGTGACCGCAGTAACTTCCCCTCCGGCAGTGAATTGTAAATGATAATACAGCGCAGGTTTCCTCCTATTCAAACGCTGCGGTCAACACAACTTAACGATACACAAAACAACATAACAACGGACACACACGCGGAACACACACAGTTCAGATTAACACTCACACAACGGGATTATTAGGATACAAAAGCAGATACAAAAAAATCCCACACTCACCTCAACTCGATCGAGCTGATCAAACTCTTCGAGCTCCTAATTCGTTTACGGTGTGTTCGATTTTTTTTCCCCCGCGCGGTTTGATGACGTCACTGAATCTGAGTACGCAGTTTTTTTTGGAACTTGTAGTTTATTTAGTCAATTCTGGCTTTAAAAATGCGTCTCGGCCGCTTTTATTCTGGTGAATTATTTAATAGGACTATTTTTACTATTTTTTTTAAGTGAAGATTACATTCATATTTGCTTATTGGTTGATAAATAAACGATTTAATTTATCCAAATTAACGTTTTTTAGTGAGTAAACATCTTAAGTGTGTAAAAATTCCATTCTGTTATTACAATTTTAAAGAGGATTTTAGAGGGAATAAATCCTTTTTTGTAATTTTTCGTTTTTTTCGTTTTTTTTGTCTCTCAGATCCTGTGATGAAGCGTCGGCCCCCAACGTCACCCAGCGGCCCCCAGGTGGACGCGCCGGAGCCTCGCTGCCTCCACCTGCCTGGGCCCGCGGGGGCCCTGCGGGGCCTGGTGCAGACGGACAGCCCCAGCTTCCTGTGCAGCAGCCTGCCGCCTCACTGGAGGTGCAACAAGACCCTGCCCAGAGCCTTCACTGTAATCCATAATCCATAATAATCCATCAATCAAAACATGCCATACAAATCCATTTTTACTCAGGAAAAAAAAACACAAATTCTTTGTCCTATCTGCAGGTGGTTGCCATGGGCAACGACGTGGCAGATGGCGTGGTGGTCACGGTGATGGCTGGCAACGACGACAACAGCAGCGCCGAGCTACGCAACGCCACGGCAACCATGAAGCAGGGCTGTGCCCAGTTCAACGACCTGCGCTTCATAGGCCGAAGTGGACGAGGTAAAGAGGATTTGCACACCACTGATAAAATAACACAAACACAACACAACGGCACAGCTGATATATAGAATATAGGACCATAGTCACACACAAATTCCACATTTTCTGCCCTGTTAATGTGGTGAATTTGGATTGTTTCAATCTATGCTCTGTTGAACTGATTTCAAATCATGTAAAAAAAATAAAAACAGCTCAACAGAAGAGATTTTTCTAGTTTTTGCCATTTTCCTCTGAATATTTTGTTGTTGTTTTTTTCAGGCAAAAGTTTCAACCTCTCCATCAACGTGCTGACGTCGCCTCCTCAGATCGCCACCCTGCACAGAGCCATCAAGATCACTGTGGACGGCCCTCGCCTGCCCAGACGTGAGGACACGCCACAGACCATGATGTGATTGTGTTTTTTTTTTGTTTTTTTTAAAGCTTTGACTCAGACTTGTATTTTTTCTTCTCTCTCTCTTTTTACAGGACAGAGACAGAAGGAGGTGAAGCCCGGAGTGTTCAGGCCGTCAGGGAGCAGCTCTTCATCATCAGGTACGAGAGGAAAAAAACAAATGTTTACTTAAAATATAAGCTTTAGTGTTGTCCACACTATCCTCATATAAGCAGGTATATAACATTTGTTAGTTTGATGTGAAATCAACATATTAAAATACTTTTATCTGGAATATAAAGTGACCCACTGGACTGTAAATGCAGGAATAACAACAAACAACAAAGAAGGAAAATGGATAATGTTCATTCACAACAGAAACGATTAATCTTATCGTCTATTAAACATTATCATATAATAAAAAAATAAATGAAAACTTGATTATGCATGAAATGAAGAAATAAAATCCAAATTCAAGCTTTTTCTTTCCCTCCACAGACTCCCGATCCCTCTCCTCGTCTCTGTGGACCAGCGACCCGTCGTTCCTGGGCCACGTGACCTCTCTGACCTCTTCCTTCACTCCAAGTCCCAGGATGCACCACCTGCCTGGCCTGCCCTACTCTGCCCAGCCTCCTCCTCCGTACGGCTCCTACCTGCCTTCTCCTCCAGCACCTCCTCCTCCTCCCCCTATGAGTGGACCGTTCCAGCCCAGCAGCTTCTACTACGGAGCCAACCACCCACCACCATCAGCGGGGGACGTCTCCGCCTTCACCAATTACATCGAGGGGGCGTGTCTATCAATAAGAGGTGATGAGCCCGTCTGGAGGCCTTATTGACATTTGGATGATATTTTTAATATTTTTTTTATTTAACTTAATCATTTATACATTTTTCGTAAGTTTAACTTCACCTTCCCACCCCACCCCTGTTTGAATAAAAATATTAAATAATCTTAAAATAGTTTTGTGTGTAGTGTAACTTCTGCATGCCCCAGAGATTAAAACATTCCCATTTACTGACCTAAATAACCGTATTTAATGAATTAATTTCATTTAATCTGACCCGAAGCCATGTTGTATGCAGGAGGTCATTGACCTCTTGTATCCTCTGGATCAATATCTTTCATATTTCTCATTCATCCTCATTATCAATAATTATTATTTTTTTTATTGTTTTTAAACGATGAATTTTACAAATTGTACGTTTTTTTTTTGCTGAATACATTGAATTTTTAGCGGAAATGTGCAAATCCTTACGTGAAGTGAGAATTCGGAATCATTTTCATGCTAAATTGCCTCAAAGCTCAAAAAGTGGTCAACTGACTGTTTGTGTCAGTTCAGTTTCATGATAAACTTAAAAAAAAAAAAACTACATAAAAGATAAAAAAAAATATATGACCACAGCGTAAAAAATAGACTCTTTCACTCAGACGCTGCCTTTTCAATTCGATTGTGAACCGTGAAAGTTTCATCCGTCACAGTTCACAACCTATGACTAACATCATTATAGGATACAATAACACTAAAACATACTATTGCCGATATTATATATGTTCTCTCTACGGCAAGAATTTATATCGAGGCTATTACGCATAACTCACAAAGTGTAAACCACAGACTAGAGATAAAGATCTCCACAGCGCCACATTCAGTCCACTCATTTAGATTTATCTTCAGTTTCAGTTTATAGTCCCACAATATATATAAATATTTGCCCTTTCAGTCATATTTATTGCACCTATAAAGACATTCAACTGATCTGTGATTTACTGTCAAAGCCCATTAACATATTATCAATATCGTCATATAAATCCTTATTCTTTGTATCTTGAATAGATTCATTAAATAAAACTAAAAAGACAGAGTCCGATGCTGAAAACCTTTGGGTTTCATTGTTTAGAATTTAATAAAAAAATAAATAAATTAAGTGTCTATACATTGACAATACAAATACCCTAACTTCAATGTTAAATATATATAAAATGTTTCCAGTGAGTCAGAAGTGAAATCTGCGAGTTCAACAAAGAAAAAAAAAGAAAAATGAAAGCACTCCACACGTTTTTCTAAATTCGCCAAACTTGTGCCCAACAGTTTCACACAAAGTTGCCGTTGTTATGGTTGTGATGTTTTTTTGGCACAGTCTCTCGTCACCTGAAGCATTTTGGAACAAGAGGAGGCCTTGTTCCACTTTTCTCTGGTCTCACGCAGAGCCAGTGTGAGCGAGTTGAAGCTTTGATGTAGAGAGGTCATGTGTTTGGGGCAAAAAAAGAAAGAAAAAAGATAAGACTTCAACCAAAATGTAAAAATCTAACTTATCTGCGGAGATAATCGGCAGTTTTTACCCAGAGTTCCACCGTCCCCGGAGGAGCATTAATGAAAGGTGACAGAGGAGCAGCGTGAGGCACACTTTTCAAATTTGAAATGCTGTGGAGCCAAATGGCGTCTCGGCCTTAGAGACGCACAAACATCTATTCACTGTCCCAACGTGAGCGCACACAACCGACAACTCAGCTGCACCACCCGACGATGCTCGTGGTCGTGCCGCTCGGCCTCGCCGCCGCGTTTTTTCAAGCGTCACATGGTGGAACCGCGGCCTCAGATTAATCGAGGGGAACTCTGCTCCTCGCAACACACACACACACACAGACGCACACACACGGTTCCTGGCCCCGGGGGGACAGTGTGCATTTGACACTATCACAAGGTCTCCGTAAAAAAAAAATAATCACACAGACTCTATAATGATTTTCCTCGCTGGAATAAAAAAGAGCCCCCCCCCCCCCCCCCAGGCAGCAAAATCTGTCAAAAATACTTAACCCCTCTGTCATCCTGCCCTCCCCCAGCGCTGCCCCTTAACTCTGTGTGTGTGTGTGTGTGTGGAGCTGAGTATAATTTAAATGAACTTGAATTAAAACGAAATGTATCACCCACAAACACTAACTTGTCGTACCATTATAATAATAATGATATATAACACGATCCAAACTACATAAAGGAAGTGTCCAAAGCTACGTGCTTGCCTGTGTTGGCGTGTGTGAGTGAGTGATTGTGTGTGAGTGCATTTGCGTGTGTGTGTGCCCATGTTGTGCACCTGCACGCGTTTGTGTAGATGTTTTTGTTTTACTATTATAAGTAACTGGCTCCTGTGCTGCTGATGTCAGAGGTCCGATTTTTGGTGGGTCAGCAGAATTTCTCAAAAGCCACTGAACCAATTTCCATGAAATTTAGTGACGTGAGGAAGAACCCGTTAAATCTGAGACCTGATCCGGCTAAACACACACGTTTATTTATTTTTCTTTACGTGCCATCCTTGAAGTTCACCTCGTGTGAATGATATGAATTATTCGTGTCATTCAAGTAAATACCCGTTTAATGATTGATTTAATAATGTTGTCCCTGCCATTTTGTTGAATTCAGGGAGTTGTTTTTGTTTTTCCTGTTGCATTGTGGGTTGAATCAGCAGCTGTTGGTCGATTCACGTTTGCGCTCCCAGTCTCTGGAGTTGAGTGGATCCATTTGCAGACGAGGAGAAGAATAGAGCGACACGCAGGAAGGCCAGAGTGGGACCTGCAGCCATTGTGTCCCCGATACAATATCTGACTTCCTTCAGATGCCAGACACCACACAAACACACACACACACACACACACACACACAAAGGAGATGGAATGGTAGGCAGCGAGGCTCCAGGTCCATTTCCTCTGGCGACGATGGAGAGAGGGAGGGAGGGAGGGAGGGAGGGAAGAGGGGGAGGAGGAGGAGGAGGAGGAGGAGGCTGGTACAAACTCAAAGACTCCTCATCCCTCCAGACACAAACTGTGTTCTCATCTGTCCACAGCTGGTCCCACTGTCTCTGTCCATCTGGATTCACCCGCTCGCTCGCTCACTCATCTCTCTCTCTCTCTCTCTCTCTCTCTGCTGAGAATCTGAAGCTGCTGAAGCTGCTAAACAAACGGAAGGGGGGAACCGCACCTTTCCATCCACCTCAGCAGAGGCCTCCTCATCTTTAATCCAGATTCTCTCGGGTTCTAATCCGGCTCGTCCCAGATCCTCGTCTCCATTCCTCTGCGTCAGGTAAGAGCAGATCAACTGTCCCATCATTTTTTTTTTAATCAGGCATATTTACAAAATCCCAAATGTTTTAGCATTTCATTCAGTTTTGAACCCATGACAGTTTAATGTATCCCTTTACTCTACCAGCAGCATTTTTAGCCTGGAAAGAAACTTTGAAAACTTAAAAAAAATACACCTATATTTTTTCACCCCAAAAATGCAGAAATAAAATGTGTGCAATTTTGTTTAAGAAAAACAAATAGAAAGTCAAATGTTGTTTTTCTCTGCACATATGTGAAACAAATCAATAGAATTTTTAAGCGCATGAGACGTTATTTATTTGGTTTTCTCTCTTTATCCGTTCCCCTACTCATGATCCATTTCCCTCATCAACCTATTCATATGTTGAAATGTGAAATATTATTAGTTCCAGTTATAAATCAAATTTATCAGAAGAAAAACATCCTCGGGTCTGAGAGATGTCAGCGTATCATTATTCATCATGTCAAACCAGCAGACAGGTCCTCCAAGACAGGATGTAGAACAATGCACACGCACGCACACGCACACGCACTTCTTCACACACACACACACACACACCTACATTTGTTTTTCTATAGTTATATAAGTCACATAAGGATACTCATTGACATTATGCATTTCCCAGGCCACTGCTCTAAGTGGCGCTTTGTGAGGATTGTCTCAAATGTCCCCGCCAACCTAGAAAGACACAAACACACACATACACGCAAAGGTCAAGCGAAAGTCTATACAAGGAAGTAATATTGTTATTAATGAGGCTGGGAGCACTTAAGGCGCACACACACACCCACACACACACACAAACACACACTCTTTGTTCAAAGTGTTTCACAAAAACAGGAAGGGAGGGGCCTTTACGGAACATTAAATAAAAAAAGTTAAAAATAAAAATTCTGAATATCTGAAATTAGGGCGTTTTACATTTACTGATGGACTCAAAAAATCTCAGTAAATCATTTCAAGTTACAAAAAAAGTAAAGACCAAAAGTAAATTAGCATTCAAATAAATGCTCAAAAAAGCGGTCTGTGTAAAAAAAAAAAAAAAAACATTTCCGAAGATTAAGAAAATAAAAATAAACTCTGCCATTTAACAATTGAATGGCAGCTCAGACACAGGACAGTGTTTTTATCTCCTGGTCCTACAATGGACAAACGGAGGACCTGAGGGCGAGAACCCGGGGGGGTGGGGGGGGGGTAGGAGTTAAAGCTCGTCCTCGTCTCTGAGGACAAATTAAAAGAGCACGTTGTCCTCTGGAAAATAAAAGGGGCTTGTTGGACCTTTTTTTTTTGTTGTTGTTGTTATTGAAGCGACACGCGATTGAATCAACAGTTTGTTGTGAGGAAGAAAAATCGAAGCTTTTTAATCCACCAGCTGGTTAGTCAGTCTCTGCAGCAAATTACCATATCGTTAGATTGGAGAAAGGACTAATTAAAGGAGTTAAAGCTCGTCCTCGTCTCTGAGGACAAATTAAAAGAGCACGTTGTCCTCTGGAAAATAAAAGGGGCTTGTTGGACTTCTTTTTTTGTTGTTGTTATTGAAGCGACACGCGATTGAATCAACAGTTTGTTGTGAGGAAGAAAAATCGAAGCTTTTTAATCCACCAGCTGGTTAGTCAGTCTCTGCAGCTAATTACCATATCGTTAGATTGGAGAAAGGACTAATTAATCAACCCTCAGGCCCTTGATGCTGGGACTCAGATGTCCTTAGTGTGGAGACAGTCACTGATGAAGTGAAGACAGAGATATCGGCCTCGAGGCTGATCGGATCACCCCACCCTAGAAACCGTCTCATCTACATAATCTCTCATCTGAAATCTAATCAGCTAGATTAAAAAACTAAGATTTGTCTTTTTTTATGCAAACGGAGTTTGGAGAGACGTCTGGTCTGAGCTCTTTTCTGCCCTGAGTGGAGAAACAGAAAGTTCAATAATGTGATGGATGCTGTGTGTGTGTGTGTGCGTGCGTGCGTGTGTGTGACTGTGTGTGTGTGTGTGTGTGTGTGTGTGTGTGTGTGTGGTAGGCAGCAGTGTTTAGAGTAGAGTCAACTTTTTCCTTCCCCAGAGACAGACAGAGGGGAGTGTGGGAACTAGACATGGGCACAGACCATTTTTTAACGGAATCGGGGCCGTGGTGGGATCACAGGCTCCACACACACACACACACACACACACACACACACACCACCAATGGAAGGAATGATCAACACACACTGGTTGTGTCACTGGTCACCAGGATTTAGGTCAACATCTAAGACGCATATACAGGAAGAAGAAGAAGATCTGATGCTTTCATATACATTATGATTTATTCCCTTAACTGTTTACCTTAACAAAGTGTAAAATCAGATTTTATTTATATTTGTGACCTGAGCTCTATTTGTGAAATTAGTTTTTATGGAATCTGAACTTTGTGTGCTTTCTGTTCCTCAGGTGATTGTTGATCCGTCAGAGTCAAAGGTCACCGAGCGGAGTCATCGTGCTGAGATTTAATCCGTCATGGCCGACTGGAGCTTACTGGGAAACTTCCTGGAGGAAGTACAGGAGCATTCTACCTCTGTTGGCAAGGTATGGCGCGCGCACACACACACACACACACGCTCCTTCCTAATGTTTGAGAATAGTCAACACATATATACACAGCCAATATAAATAAAACTTTTATATTTTTCCGGGTCATCCTGTTTATTTTTTGGCTATGCCAAACGCTCCTTTAATAGAACACTCATCTAAAAGTTTATATTACTGCGGAGAGCTTTTTATACAGATTGAAAATAAACCCCAAGGATTCACAGGGAAAACAAACCACGACCGTCTCGCCATGTTGGGAAAGTAAAAAAATTAAAAATTAAAATCTGCTCCAGAATTAAAATTCTTCCTTGGTTAAGTAGTAAGTTTTTAGTAGAGGAAAAAAAGAAAAGATGGTTCTCAGTTTTAATCCTGGAATTGTAATTTAAGCAATGGATTAGAAAATAATTAACCGATGAACATTTCCTAATCCTATTTTTTATAACTACTGCAAACCCCCTGTATAAAGTTTGTATTTAATATGGTGCATATGTTTCCTCAGGTGTGGCTGACCATCCTTTTCATCTTCCGCATCCTGGTGCTCGGCACGGCTGCTGAATCGTCCTGGGGAGACGAGCAGGAAGACTTTAACTGTGACACCGAACAACCAGGCTGCGAGAACGTCTGCTATGATCGAGCCTTCCCGATAGCGCACATACGATACTGGGTAA
>JAFBJU010001139.1:862056-899487 GCA_016785305.1 Colistium nudipinnis
ATGATGATGATGATGATGATGATGATTATTATTACTATTATTACTATTATTATTATTATTTAAAAAAAGTATAGTAGTATTTATAATTTATATTTACTGTGATTGTCTCTCTGTACAGGTGGTGTTCCTGTGTCTCCAGTACTTCCTGTACGGAATCTTCCTCAATCCTCTATATGTCTGCAAGGTAAAAACTGGAAAAATGATGATTATATATACTGTATATTTTTTAATATATTTTATTAAAAAATAAATAAACAATCCATTCACACTGTCTTTTACGTCTCCCTCTGGTAGGCGTGGCCGTGTCCTCATCCGGTCAACTGTTACGTGTCCAGGCCGACGGAGAAGAACGTGTTCATCGTGTTCATGCTGGCCGTGTCCGCCGTCTCTCTGGCCCTCAGCGTGCTGGAGCTGCACCACCTGGCCTGGAGACACTGCTGCAGGTGACGTCATACATTTTCCTCCTTTCTTTTTTTTTTTTTCATTTTCCCCATGTCTCCTTTTTTAAGATTTGAAAGACGGAAACAATAAATTGGAATACATGAAATCAGTCTTCATGATAAAATGCCCTTTTTTAAGTGGGAGGGGAAACTTGTACAACCAATGTTCAATTCATTGTGTGTGCGTGTGTGTGTGTGGCTTTTTGTAAAGTCAGATAAAGTAAATGTGATGATGTTATCTGAGATTTTGGCTCGGAGACTTGACACTAATAACAGGAGGTCTGTGTTACATACTTACAATTACTCTTTAATTTATTATATAACCTAAATAGGAGAAAAGATCATCTTCAATATGCAATATTACAACTACAGCTAATATCAAAATATGCCTTTAATTGATAGTAATTATTCACATAGCATTATAATTGACTTCAATACATTCAAATGAGATTTTTTTTGCTTCATCTCTGTTTTTGTAATGAAAATCTGATTGTGCACTAAATGTGTTGTTG
Organism: Colistium nudipinnis; assembly: GCA_016785305.1. Lineage (NCBI taxonomy): Eukaryota > Metazoa > Chordata > Actinopteri > Pleuronectiformes > Rhombosoleidae > Colistium > Colistium nudipinnis. Next base: position 863,009 of record JAFBJU010001139.1, read on the forward strand.
TGTTGTGTTGCAGGCGTCTCTTCCTGGCGGGGAAAGCCGTCCCCCCAGAGAAGGCCTCCCTGGCCCGGCAGCTCTCCCTGTCTCCTCCGCCTCTCTCCACGCCGCTGCCCGACTTCACCCAGTGCATGATAGGCTCCTCCCACTTCCTGCCGCTGCCCTTCCCCACCCACCGCCTGGCCAACCAGCAGAACTCGGAGAACATGGCCACGGAGAAGAACAAGATGGAGGAGGTGAACCTGCTGCAGATGAGCTGCTACTCGCCCGGCTGGCCTCAGGCGGCTCAGGACGGCCTCCTGCTGTGTGCCAACGGGGGCCTGTGCCAGAAGGACAAGAGGAGGTTCAGCAGAACCAGCGGGACCAGCAGCCGGACCAGAGCGGACGACCTTTCGGTTTAGGAAAAAATCCTAAATACACCTATTGCTGATATTTCTGATTCGATAATATCCACATTTGATCCGTACCGCCTCGTCCAGGATTCAGAGCTCAGTTATTCACTGTGAACTCAAAAAAACTTGAAGACAAACAGAGACATGAACATTAAGGTTGATTCTGCCGACTTGCACAGCGACTTTTTAAAAAATAGTTTCAAACTCTCAGACGACTCTGAAAAACCCCCGACACCAATTGTGCGGTGACCTTTGCCCCCCACGCCGTTCCGGATGGACCCGGTGTGGGTGGGGGCGGGACCAAAGAGGGAAACTGACCCATCACATTTTTTACTTCTTTCTTTGCATTTCCTATTCCAGATACTCCGGTTTTCGTGTCACGATATAGAATGGTACACGCAGAGTCAATTTTCATCGTGGTGGGACTTTACTCTCCAAATTTCAAGTGTCCCATTTTTTATTTTTTTTTATATTCAGCCTCACATCAGCTGGATTGTTATCATTCAACATTGTTTTCTTTAACATTTACCAGATGTGATGTCATATCTGTAAAAAAAAAAAAAAAAACTGTGATTGTTATTATTGCACAGCATCAGAAAATACTTTTAATGTTATTATTTTTTACGCTATATTCAATACTTGAGCCTTTTTTTGGGGCTTGTTTGAGTTTTAACTACTTAAGTGCATATGAAATTGAATGCAAATTGCATCTTCACACCGAAAAGTATTTTCTCACTTCTAATGACATTTAAATGTTTTACAATTTTGTTAAATTTGAGATGTTTGAGAAATCAAATGAGTTTCTACTTCACTGTATTATGTTTGGGTTTTTTTCATTACCGCTATGAATAAATCACTAAAAACATTGGACTATAATAATCTACAGTTAAAACACCACACAAAAATACACTTTTATACTTATAAAGTGATTACTACTATAATTGATGATATAGAATAGTTGTTGTTAAATTTGCTGAATTTGTATTATGACTTTTATCAGTTGCTGTGTGCAGGGAGCTGCCTGTGGATTCTGAAGATGACAAACTCTGGAGGTCCGAGGAGATTCAACAATATCCACATGTACAACACAAAGGTGTGTATCATGTCTTTATGTACCTTCACATTTTGCTAATTTAAAAAACGGCTTATTATACATATTCATCTGTGTACTACAGGTGTCCCGTTTAAGACAGCTGTAATGATAAGTGTACACTATATGGAATGTGTGTTGTTAAATGGATAAAGCTACACACTGACTGACTTCCTCTTGTCTTTATACAGGTAACAGACGTTCTTTCATCCATCCATCCATCCGTGGTCTCCAGCCAATCACAGGTAAGACATGCACGCCGTCGTCTGAATTTGACCCAGAGGGGCAGATCTGAAACTGCTGAAAAATGTTGAATATTTTAAGAAAGCAGCTCTCTGGGATAAAAAAAATAGAAAAAAAAGAGACATGTCTGGTTCCCACGGAAAATGTCCAGTTTGGGAAAACTGGGGCTGATGGGAGAATTCCTCCGAAAGGTCATCAGAGATCTGGACGCACCAGGAATGTTGAGAACTGAAACACTAAAAGGTTTTATGTTTTCTTTTCCTCTTTTTAATCTCCAGCTCAGCCCAACATTACAATATACTCCCGTCTGAAAAGACTCTAATCTAGTTATTCCTTTTTTTTTTTTTTAAATGTACTGATTATGTCAGTAAATAAGGAATGCTGTACAAAAACCCTAGTATAATAATAAAAGTAGGAATTTTAAGAACGGGTAACAGCTCCCTCTTGTGGCCAAATATAATACAACACTGGGGGACCAGAAAAAACACACCCATATACAGTATATATATTATTTTTAATATTAATAAATATATTTATATACTATATATATATGTATGTGTCTAGAGGGAGAGGGTGTGTGTCTCTGTGTCACCTGACCACCAACATCCATCTAAAAATGAGACTCTCCCTCTCTGAGCTAAAAATACAGCTGACACCTGATCCTACAACATGGCTCCTTACCAAGAATGTGGCTCCCCAGAAATAACAACACGGGCTCCCAATCATGTGATGTATGTATATTTTTTAAAGAGCATTCACAGCACACATGGCCGCATGCGTTGATTGTACGGAGACAGATGCACCTCGGTGTGAACTTTGTTCTCGAAGGCCTGACGTGGCCTCGGCTGACTCACTTCCTAGAAAGACTTCCAGAGAAGTGGAGAAGATTTATATAACACAGCCACCTTATCTCTATATATGACGTGGTGAATGTGTGTGTGTCCTTACAGCAGAAAAAACAGGCAGCCAGCAGTTTGTCGTCCACATTTCATTTACTGCAGAGAGATGACTTCAAAGTCTTTAATCCTGTTTGAATATAATGAAATCAGGAGCTGGTTTGATCATAGTCGAACCCGGAATGGAGGATTTTTATTTCCGAGTTAATAATTAACGTAGGTGCTTTATTAAAACTGTAATGTTCATGTTTGAGAAGATAGATAATGAATGAATGAGTTATACCTTAATTCATAGATTGTATTTATTTTTGGGGATTATTGCCCATCAATGCTACCAAAAATACAAAATCTTTCTCGTCCCATAAAATGTGTAGCTATATAAAATGAACCGTAAGGTGCGTAAATTTGATTGAGTTTTTATCGTGTTTCTATGAAACTGAATGAAAACGGTCACTTTCAACCTTTCTGGACATTTCCTTTTAATTGATCCTTCAACAATCCACAGTCCACAGCCTCACAATATACATCTACCACATTGTCATATTGTGCAAGTTCATACAGTATATTGCTGCGTTTGCAGCCCCATCCGGAATATTTGACAGATTCAGTCAGGTTACAGTAAAATAAGTTAAAACAAGAATCTTTCAGGCCTGTGAAACCAGGTAAATAACAAAAAACCTTCTTTCACTCCAGATGGGGTTTTTTTCTTCTCTTTCATACAGTGGAACTACAACATTGCGGCATGATGGTGTATAATGAAGGCATTGATTGTGTACATACTGTATTTAAACCGCACAATTCTTAGCTGCATGGAGACAAATCGTTCAGGGGACAACATGTGGTTTTAAAGGATGTGATTAGTTTCTTGTTTGTTCATCTATCTTCAAATAATATGGATTCACTCCAAAAAATAAAAGAAGATAAAAAGCAGACTGTTGTTTTATGTTGGGTCAATTGAAAGACCAACGCCGACTAGCGCTCGGCTCAATATAAATGAAGTCCATACAACTGACTCAACATAAAACAATATTCACCATGGGCAAGCCTAAAAATAAACCAAACAAAAAAAAGACATTAAAATAACATTAAATGTTTTTCTTCTTCTTCTTCAGATTCATGATGTTGCAGATTTGAGGTATGCAATGAGGTCTGTGCGCTCTCCCTTCTTCTTGATGCCGGCAAAGATCATCTTGGTTCCTGGAATGTACTTCTTGGGGTTTTCCAGGTACTCCATCAAGGTGTCGTCCCCCCACACGATACCTGGAGACAGACAGGTGATCAGTGACGAAGATAAAGTTCATTAAGTGCTGAACTGTCAATCTAGAAAGTTAAATAATGATCACATGTATGGTGGTTACCAAAGCTACACAGCAGAAATTCCAAATATGATGATGATGTCAGCTTGAGATAGTGAACCACCAGGTGAACTGACCTTTACTCTTGTTGGCATCCGTGTACGAGAAGCCGGCTGCCTGGCCGGTCTTGCGTCCGAACAGACCCCAGAGGTTTGGGCCAACCTTATGTTTGCCCCCCTCCTCTACTGTGTGGCACTGAGCACACTTCTGGACAAAGGCCTTCTTTCCCTTGGCAATGTCTCCCATAGTCAGCTGGAGCAACAGGGATGGCTAACTGAACAAACTGAAAGTAAAAAGAGAGAGAGTTAAAATGCAAAATAGCCACACACTTCCAAATAAATGTATATATGCATATCTACATCCTTGAATACAACTGTTCATGTGCTATTCATAGAAAGGACGTTCATTCACAACTGTCTTGCGACTGACGCCATGTTGTGGAGGTCGTTTGAGGTGACAACCTTTTCATTCCAGTGAGCAACGTCACCCTGTTCAGGTCGTTTCAAGGAAACGGGTGGAGAGAGAAAAAAAAACTGTTGCTCACCGTTACTGCCCACACATTGTTTTACTGTGGTAATTGGATTCTTATAGTGCCAATAAAAGGAAACTTAAAAAGTTCATTTCCTGAAAATGCAGCTTTGAAGCTGCTTTGTTAAAAAAGCTTAAAGTGAACATGTTTAATGCAGCAGAAAGAAAATTCCAAAAAACGTTGTCATGGTGATGTCATAGGTTGGCTTTGAATTGAAAGAAAATCAAGTGTCCATTCTGCTTTGCTGATTGGCGTTGGATGTTTTCCTGCATTCATTTTAAATCAGAACATTTCCAGAAAGTTTAACATTATTAGTTTTTTTTGTAGAAAAAGGCTTAATGTAAGAAACACTGTCCTGGAGGAACTGAACATCTTATGGATTATTATAGGAAGGTTATTAGAGTTTGCTTTTGTTTTAAAAATGGACAGAAGATGAATATGGAATAATAATTAATGATAATAAAGAGGCAATATTCACATTATGTAATAAACCTGATGTGTCCTTCTCGTAAACAGGAGTTGATTCTTAAGTGTAAAAGGAGTCAGCTGGTGGTATGTTCATGATACCAGACACTCATGTTTATGCTTCCTTACTAGTTTATACTCCAACAACTACAACCAAGACTTAATAACTTTATTGTTATATGCCTTTTTTTTTATCCTTTATTGTTAGCCATACTGTAAATCACATAAATCTATAGTTTCTTTGGTTTTAATGTACTTGACATGTCAGATTATTATAGTTGAACAGGAGACCAACCGCTGGACCAAGAAAGTGAATGTGAGATTTAATCAATATCCAAATCCTGAATCCATTTAAAACGGTCATGCAGATTAATAATCCTAGTTATAATAAGTAGCTAGCAGCTAGCTTAACCCCATGTAGCCTCTGACTAACATGGCGGGCCACCTTCTTATAAAGCACCAAGGACACACAGCCACTGTCCACTCAAACAGACCGAGTCAGGTGTCTACGCACAGACTGTGAAGACACACACACAGTGTCTCTGTTGGACATGATAACATGCTAACTCTAGCTAGCACCCGCGCAGAGGATAGGAGTCAGGCGGGGGACATGCCAGGCTGTCAAGGATGCCTCAATGTCGGGGTGTGGAAGAACCACAGCGGACCAATGCCGTGTCTCCTCTGCGTTCACGAGGACACACTATTATATATAATTATATTATAACTCAATATAATAATACATACACTTCACGTTAGCTTCACCACACATCGGTTAAATAACGGTAAGGCGTATTACACGTTAGCTAACGCAAAGAGAGCACCGGCGCTATTCACCAGCATGGCCGCTAACGGCTTTCTTGAACACTTGTCTTTTATTCCACCATCCTATCATCAGATTAAATAATCACACACACACACATACACCATCCTTACACCACAAGAGCCAAGAGGCTGGATTAAACACCTACCTTTTGGATTAAACTGTGAGGTTAAACCTCTGGTTCCCTCTCTGGGCCGTTGATAGGTGAGTAGCGGTCGGCAAGAAGGTCACTTGGTTTTAAGAGTACCGGCTCTTGACGTCATGACGCCGTCACGTGGGGATCGAGTATTTCCGAAGCCAGACGTTGAACCGAACGCGTTCCATTTCTGACATAACTTTCCTTTGCCCCGGTTTAATCTCCTTTAATTCATTCATTCAGACACACAATGTGAGACAATACAACGTGTTACACAATATATGAAATATAATAGTTCTAATTATTGTGTTTGTCCCGTAGGAAAAGAGACGAGGCTCTAAGGGAAGGAAGCGAAAAGTGTGTTATGGAACGGGTACGCGCCTCCTGTCACATTCCACCACCATCCACTGTGACGTCAGAAACAACTGATGACGAGGTTTTATAAGCACACACATGAATACATTAAAATGTACATTGCATAACTGTTACTATGGTTTGACATTGAATCATTTTCACCTATAATCTCTATCACATAATTAGGAAACACCGAGAAGCTCTGAATACCTTACATATGTTGGTGCGTTCATTTATTTCAAATTATTCACATTTTAATAAAGAATAATTATTTAATATTGTTGTACAATTCCGTTTTAAATGTAGGTAACTGCTCCCCAACATGTGAGAAGGAAGCAACATTATTTATGGTATATATCATTTATTTATCGTTATTGATGACCCTTAATTGCAGTATTAACTTGCTGATAACTGCTTACTGCTGATAATGGCTGATAATACTTTATTATTGCTATACTAGTTTGATTCCAGCATTTTTTAACTGTAATGGAGAAGTATTACACAATTGAATACGTTTATTTTATTAAATGGACTGTTGGTGCAAGGTTAGACAAATCCCACCTTACCAAAAAGGTCACGAGCCTCTCTTACATGAGTTAACACATGATGTATAAGCTTATTATTTTATCTTGATTGTTGTTGGCAATGTGATTTAAATATAATGGAATTGGTGTGGGACAGACGTGTAGATTCTCAGGTGGATTGTTGTATTTACCTTGAATTATAAAATCTCTCTGCAGCATCATTGTGCAACACTACTTGTGTCAATAGTCCTCTCGTACAGCAGGTGGCAGTAAATATATTTTCTTGCGCCACATTGAAGACCGGAAGTTGCGGTGAGCGCTCCTCCTACACCGCTTTGTGCTTCCAGATCATTACGTAGTACAATCTAAAATGGAGGACTACGCGAATAGACAAGGGACCGAGAACCTCGACGATCCCGTCAACAGCCGGCTCTTCGTGGTGGCGAGCCGCTCCGTCACCGAGGATGTGCTGCGGGACGCCTTCTCCACCTTCGGGGACATCCAGGGTGTGTGGCTGGTCAAAGACAAGCACACCAAGGAGTCCAAAGGCATCTGCTACGTCAAGTTCTCCAAGTCGTCCCATGCCTGCCTGGCTATGGAGGAGATGCACGGCAAGGTGCTGGAGGAGGGGAACAAGCCCATCAAGGTAACTGGGGATTACATCGGAGAAAGTTTAACCAGATTTAAATCTGAGATATTTTAAAATGCTGACCTAACCCCAGCCTGTTAAGAGGCTAGCACGTAAGCATGCTGGCCTGCTAGCTTGTTAGTATGCTAACATACTAACATGCTAGCCGTGAACGTTATGGTGGAAGCCGAATATGTTTCTTCCTTATCTGCATTTTCCCTTATCTCACAGTTAAGGTGTTACTACAGGCCTTTTCAACGGCCTTCGTTTTGGCTTTAATTACGGGATTAAACGCATTATTAGTAAATTCTAACCCGCTGACTACCATCTGTCAAGTTGTCATTCCCTCCATGATGATGGATTTATGGGATGTTTTCACATGTTGGTTATCCAAGTTGCATGACAAATAATTGTAAAAGTTCAATTATTTATTATTGTATATGTTGTCTAAAATTAAAATTGGATTGCTGTCCATGTTGTGTTTGAATACTTAGAATTGTGTTGTTTGTTTTCCACCTGTGCAGGTGTTCATCGCGCAGTCCCGCTCTTCCAACGTTCAACACAGAGATGTGGAGGATGAAGAACTGACCAGAATCTTTGTCATGATCCCCAAAACCTTCACAGAGGAGGACCTCCAAGACACATTCAAAGTAACTACCCATCCTTCATCACTTCCTGTCTCAACATTTTAAAGTCGTCTGTCCATTTTAAATAAAATCAAAGATGGTTTTCCTTTATGACCTTGTATCACCCCTCTTTAACATATTTAGATCGGTCTTAATTTGAATTCTAATTTCGAGTTAAAGTGCTCCACCCTTTTTTATGATCACACATGTGTAAAATATTGTATAATAATACATCACCAGTTTTAAATATCCCCATTTATTTCCTCTGCCTGTTTCTCTTGCAGGAATATGGTGAAATCGAGTATTGTGTGATTATCAGGAATAAGGCCACTGGGGAAAGTAAAGGTTTGGGCTACGTGAGATACTACAAACCATCCCAGGCTGCATTCGCTATAGAGAACTGTGACAAAAGTAAGCCTGTGTCCAATGGTTTATATTATTTGAAATTAAAGAAACAAAAGGGGAGGTGATTATTTCTAAAAGTTGCTAGAAACATTGTACTCAGTTAAAACAACATTTCTAATATACATGGAGCAGATTGTTAGGGTTAGGGTTATTATGATTCAAGCTGTGATTGTCGAAGCTGTGTTGTTCATTTCTTTTTTTTTGATTTGTTATAATTAGCTTACAGGGCCATTCTGGCTGAACCTCGCAACAAGGCTTCACCTGCAGAGGATTACTCCTTGTCGTCCCACAGAGGAGATTTCTTGGGTGTGAATGACAACATGAGCCATTTTGCCCCTCCTATGCTTCCTCATGTGGGTCCGCCACTGTGTACGTTTTTGACATTTTTATTATTCAGTAATATTTTCTTTAGTTTTGAATGAAGTCGTCTTTTTTTCAAGACTATGATCGGCAGGTAAATAAGGGAAAAATACTAAGTCTGTATTTACGGAGCTCATCGTTTGTGTCCCATTATTGACTCTGGTGTCCTTTGTCCTTCTACAGCCGACTCTCTGAATTTCCCCGGCCCGGACTACCGCTCCGGTGAAATCACGCGCTGCCTGATGATGACAACCCGGGCTGCGCTCACCCAGGAGCAGATTTTTGCCTTGTTTGACCTCATTCCTGGGATGGAGTACTGTGAGTTGCAGAGAGACACCTATGGCTTGAGTAAAGGTTAGTGCTTATATTTGAACGATCACAGTGTCTGAATTTATTGATCTTGTGATCATTTTCTTTGTCTGACAGCCAAATGTTAATGAAATTAAAATTATTTTAATTAATGTATTAATTTCCTTTATTTATTTAATGTATTTAATTATTCCATATCTATTAGCATAGTTATCTGTCTTTTATGAAGTTTCTGTTTACTGACTCAAAACTAAACTAGGTAGGTTATAAAGGGGAGTCCTAAATCTGTTTTTGGGTTACTGTAGTGTAGTTTGAAATCCATTGAATCTTTGAATGGCTGATGTGATTCAACTGTTCATTTGGATTATTCTTAATGTTAAAAAATAACCATGTATTTTGTCCGCTTTTGTTTCTGTGTGTCCTCAGGTAGCGCGCTGATCCGTTACAGTAACCTGGGATCATCCGTTTATGCCAAGGATAAGCTCAACTGCTTTGAATATCCTCCAGGCAACAGACTGATGGTGAATTTTGTTGACGATGGAGAGGAGCGTGGCAGGTAAACACACACACAGTTAATATATTCATTAATAAAAAAACAGGAGCCCATATGCCACTGATAATTTAACGGTGACATTTTCATTCATTTCATGTTCACCCTCTATTTGTTAATTATTCATGACTGTTGTCCCCTGTGGGTTTGAGGGACCCCCGATTCTTCTTAGGATGATGATGAATAAAAAAAATAATCTTTTATATAGCAAATAAGTGTATGTGTGCGTGGTCTGACGCAGTCCCATTCTTGCCAACAAACTTAAATTTCTGTGTTCATGGCGAAAGCAGCTGGTATTTAAAACGTGTATTTTATTTTTGTGTGTGTAGCTCTGTAGGTCGAATGGCGATGCAGTTTGTTACCTCCCAGTTGATGTCGGCGTCGTGGAACGGACCCAACAGCAGCCAAGCCATGAAGCCTCCTGTAAGCATTTTTTTATGTATACATTAAGTGAATCTTTTCTGTGGGCAATCAAAAATACTGCAAATATGCAAAGTTTCAAAATATGCAAATGTGCATGTACCAACATACCAAATTTTCATAATTGTAAATGAAGTTATTCCATATTTTTAGTTAACTTGCTGTGACTTCAGGGTCAGATGAAATTCAAATATGAAATATGTGTCTCTGTAGCTCCTTGGAGACACTCCCCCTCCCTTCCCAACCCCCCCTCCTTTCCCCAGCCTCCCTCCCTTGCCTCACGTTCAGACGGACGTCGTCCTTCCTCCGCTGAAGAAGCTGGCTTCGCCCGACAGCAAAACCAAGGAGCGCTTGTTTGTGGTGTTCCACCCGGCCCCGCTCTCCCCCGACGTGCTGGAGGACGTCTTCTGGTAAGAGAACTTTGCGTTTCTATATCATTGATGCGTTAAAGTCAACCTTCCACACAATCGGCACAAACAAAAATGCTCCTGCTGTTTCTTTCTTTTTTTTTTTTTTTTTATCTCTCCGTCTCTCCACAGTCGCTTCGGTTCACTTATTGAGGTCCACCTGGTTCCCGGGAGGAAAGTTGGGTACATGAAGTACTCGGATAAACAGGTGAAACTAAACGGATATTTTATATACTGTATATTTATATTTTGCCTTTTTGGACTTTTCTGTTTGAGTTTGTGTCAAAATCAAGTTCTTCTCCTGAAATGAATCTCTCCCGTCCATCCATCAGTCCGCCGATGACGCCATGGCGGCGCTCCACGGCCAGGTGGTCAACGGCGTGAAGATGAAGGTGATGCTGGCCGATCCGCCCAGAGAGGAGTCGCACAAACGCCCTCGCACCTACTAGGACGGCGGGACGGAACCGAGCGGTAAGTGGCAGGTTTACTGGTGCAGGCAGGGGTCACCACGGGGGATAAATAACTTGTATATCATTTTGGTAAGATTAAAAAAGCGATTTTAGGCGATGGGTTTGTTACCAGATGAAGCCAAAACACCACGGGAGACACATGAGGTAATATAATCAGGTTAAAATCATATCCGCATACAATCTGGTAATAAAAATCCTTTTGACGCTCTAAAAAGATTCAAAATAAATATTTTTTTATAGACACACATACTGTGAAGTTTTTTTTACTGTGGTTTAACCAAAAGAATGTGGAGGATGCTATAACAATAATAATGAAACACAATTATTTATCTAGAATATACAAAGGTAGGAAAAATATCGAAGCAGACGTGGAGTGTCAGGTGACCCCCCCCCCCCCCCCCCCCCCCCGCGGTCCGTGGCTGTCTCTTATACACATCCTCGCCCCCTTCCTACAATTGTCTGTTTACAGGTTCAGGTCATAAAACTTTTATTAAATATGAACTATGAAACATCCAGATTCTTGTGTGACTTGTTTGACACCAGCTTTCTTCCAAACTCCTGAATCCTCCTTCGGCCGAGGAGAGTCGTTTTGGGTCTGATTGAATTTACATAAAGCCGGTCATGTGATCTGTAACACTGCAGCTTCTTGTTTCCTAGGCGACTGTTGTCATGACACAATGTGACACCTGACAGACCGACCGATTTCAAGACCTTCTCCCGACCCCTGACACGACCTTTGACCTCCTGTCTGACCTTACTTCTGGCCTGTGACCTTGCTGTGACTCACTCATGTATATATATATATATAAATATACACAACACAACCCGTGTCTGTGACACACACTCTGTGGACAGCAACATCGTGTTTGTGGTTGGTTGTGCGCTTCCCAAATCCAACCTTCACTCTGCTTGTGGCTTTTATTTTTTTTATCTTGGAGACCATGGTGTGTCACTTCCTGCGTTTAATTAAGTTATTTTTTTTAGTGTCGTTCCTGCGGCGATTCCTTTTTTTTGCGGCGGAGGCTGCGGTGTGTCGATGAGCTTGAAAGTTTTTTTATTTTTTTTTCCTTTATGGCTTTGCCCTGTGTTCCCAGGTTGAGCCCAGTTCAACTGTGTTTCTTAGACTTACTGTAAACCTTTTATTTGTCTCCGTAAAGAAAATAATAAAAAAATATCAGTAAAAAAAAAAACAGAAAAAATACCTGCCTGTCTCATCTCTTCTGTCGGAAGCTGCTCGGTGAGTAAATAAATCCCAAATTACATTTTTAATAGTACTTGCATTCAAACGATAAGTTTCCTGTGGTCAGTTATTATTTAATTTTTAATTATTTTGATATTTCCAATTTTTGTATTTTTCTGCATATTTGATAATTTTTCACTAATTATGTGCCCACTTGCTTATTTTCCTAGGTTATTTCCTATTATGGTTGCAACAGGATGTTGTCTGTTGCAATGGATTTAATATTGAAATATTTTTTTTGGTGAATTAACCAATGAATTGGTAACTTTGTATTATCCCAGAGGAGAGACGCACGCTGTGGATGTACAGTAATCTTTTATTTCTTCAGGAGGCAACTCATGAGAACATTATTTACAATACTGGGATGGCAGGATGAGATGATGCGGTTTCCTCCCCCCCCTGCTGGGCCTGAAATCGTAGCATCGATGGGGTCCGACAATCAGCTGGTCTTTTTTTTTTTTTTTTTTTACCCCCTTCAGAAAGATCAGTGACTTCTTCCTCACACACAATTTTTTTAACCCCCCCCCCCCCAACAGAAAATCTGTGAATTAAACTTTTTAAAGAAATCTGATTCGTTACATGATTAATGGAAAGTGCTCACATCTTTTTTTTTGCTTTTGGTGCGAGAGCTGAACAGTTTTAATTCCTTACAACAGAAGCCCTCCAGTTCATTCTCCTCATTGTGAACAAAAGCCATTTTTTTTTTTTTTATCACCCGTTAGTGATGTTCTGAGATCTAAGTGTGCCGCTTTAAATTGAAGCCCTTGAAATGTCTCATTTGTTCAGAAAAAAAATAAAAATAAAGATTTCCCATTTCAAATTTAGTCAGCGTTGGAACAACAGCAGCCCTAATAGGAACGATGAAAAGCAACATTCAACGTGGCGAGCTGGCCCTGGTTGACCCTTAAAAAGACCTTCCGGATGTAGAGGGGGCGTGGCAGAAAACGAACAGGGCAGAGACAGGAAGTGAGGTCATGATATAATCAGGCTTTATTACGGGAGTCTCTGAAATGTAAAATCATTGGACCAATCTGGTCTCTTTGTTGTTTAGCTCCATGCATCCACCAGTCCATCACTCTTGACACTTGGTCCGTCTCTACCTCCTCCTCCTCCTCCTCCTCCTCTTCTTTCTGTTCATACCCAGCATCACTTCTTCTTCTTCTTCTTCTCCTCAGGCGCGTCCACTCTCAATCCTCCAGATTTAGTGTGTTGAGTTCCTCGTCGAGCTCCTCCAGGTCTTCACCCGTGAACAGGTTCTCGTCCACCGGTACCTCCTCTTCTTCCTCCTCCTCCTCCTCCTCCTCTTCCTCACCCGCTCCATCTTCTCCTCCTCCTTCTGCCCCCGAGAGACCGTTGGTCTCGGCGGCGCCGCCGCACGCGCCGTTGAGCTGCTCCTCTGTAAATTAGGAAAAGATTGTGTTCATTAATGGGCGCCATGCATCTGTGGAATCGGTACTGGAAAGGAAACGGATTTTCTTACCACTGTCCTCACGTTTGGGTTTGCTCTTGGTTCGAGAGGCGAAGCGGTCCGTGGTTGCCATGGTGATGCCCGTGTTGTCGACCTCTTGCGGAACAAAGCGAGATAAATCTATGTCCTGGATGTCGCCAGTGTTGATCTACAGTGAAAACGATAAAATGGCAAGTTGAGACAAGAGTGGAACTGGCGTCGATCGTAAAGCCACAAGATTGTCGGTCTGTGATGTTACCTCTTCCTCGTAGTCTTCCTCGTCTTCCTCGTCTTTGTTGATGTATTTTGTGTCGTCTGCTTCGTCGTCGTCATCGTCGACCAGTTCTGGGCGGAACTCAAACACCTCACGCCCGCTCACCTTCACAAACACCCAGATTATTTGACGTGACAGATTATTAACACAGTAAATATAATATTTCCCAGATTTTTCTTTTGGTTTTAAAACTTGCCACTAGCGATCTTCCAGCCTTGAAGTCGGCCTTCTTCTTCTCCATCTCCTCCGTGGCCTTGTCCACCTGCAAATCAACAGCAGCCGGGTTACATTTTTATTTTGTGACACAGACACACAAACAAAAAATCTTAAATCTTGAGAGGAATTTCATTTTCCCACCTTCTCCTGCCTTTTCCTTTTCTTCCAAGCCAGGAAAGTCTCCAGAGTGATCCGGGTCACGTTTGCTCCCAGAGCCGCTCGCTGTCGGGACAAAAAACATCACAGTTAAAAGCTAAATTTTTTTTTTTATCTCAGTTTCTGAACATCCTCAACATTTTTTCCATCCTTACCTCGTTCTCTATCAGCTCCTCCAACGAGATCTTCTCCTCCTCTTTCTCCTCCTTCTTCTTCTCTTTCTTCAGTACGAAGCCGGGCGGCAGGGCGTGGCGGTACATGCAGACGTCTCCCCCCGCCGGACACACCCAGAACCAGCCGTACTTATTATTCTCTATGGCCTCCAGGAAGAACTTGCACACCTGCAGAGAGAACCTCACGTCAAACACACACACACACACAAACACACACACACCTTTATCCAGGTCCATCGTTCAATCCAAAAACACACTTACGATTTGTGTATTTGTTTTGGCCTTTTTCTTCTCAGCTTCTCCGTGTTTTTTGTTCACCACCTCCTCCAGCTTCTTCTCATCCCAGGTCTCCATCGTGTCTGTTGATTCGTTAATTAACAGAGTGAGTCAATCGATTTTAAAACATTTTTTAAACATACGTGCATAGCTGTGATGATGTTTGTGACTTTTTTTTTCCCCATCTCGGTGTTTACAGATTGTCTGAATTTCATTTTAAAGTTATTTATTTGAAAAAACAAATTCAAAACTACGCTGTGCACCAACCTTTCTCCAGTTCTTCATCTCTTTCGTCGTGGTACAGACTTTTCTTCTCACATTTCCTCTCCATTGACAAATCATGGCTGAATTTACACTTGTCCCCTTTAGTGCACTGGCCCTGTTTAAAGAACGCACACAGCACCGACTTTGGGTCCACGCCTGTGGAGAAGCGATTGGGGATCAGGAATCAGTCAATATTGGGCAAGTTTTAAGTGATGATTGTGTAAAACTCGTCTATTTATATTCATGTTGTTTTTTTTGTTTTTTTTTTTACCTTTGCTGACTTTCTGGGCAGCAACGACAGGTTTAAACAGCTCGTTGAGTTCGTCCAACTCTTTCTTCTTGTCAGTTTTCTTGGTGGTCTTATCTCCATCCTGGCCAACACACACAGTTAAAAACACTCGAGCCAACTATAATAATATTGTTTTCCTTAACTGCAATAACAAGTGTAATCCTAATCTCACCTTAGTTACACTTTGTTTCACTTGGTGAGTAACGTTCTTGATGAACTTCTGCTGTTTGGCCCCTTTCTTGTTCTTCAATCCAAAAGTCTTGTCCTGGTAAAAAATAAAAATAAAACCAGAGATTAAACAATTAATTTGGGTTATAAATACAATGCAGTACGAATCCCTTTAAATGGACAGTGTCAAATATTTGCTAAAATCATATCCAGATTAGGATTAGAGATTCACAAAGGGACCTGTGATGAAGATGCAGTTATAGCTGTAATAATATTTGTGATACACAAAGCTGAATTTTATTTTTATTTATAGGCACAATGAAAGAAAAGCACAACATTAAGGTCATAATGATAACATATGACAACTGGGGACTGATAATCCTAATCTACCTGTACGCACTATAACAAGATTAAATGGCCAACTGCACGAGTTCCTGTGTGACATCAAAGCAGATGTGGCCTGTCTGGTTTCACTGACGGGAGTAAAGTACAGTGAATTCATGAATAGCAGAGGCTTTTAAACCTAATCTGTCATGAAATAAAGTCAATTCAAAACAATAAAAATAACTTTTACACCAGTTTTAACTCTTGGTTAAAAATCTGTTGCCTCGTGTTTCCTGTGGATCGGACACAGGACCGAGCGCCACATACTCACAGAATAAAAACGATGACACAATTATACCAATCAATTAAATATGTCATTATATAAAGGCACGTCATTTAGGCCCCAAACTTGAGAGACGTATACCGGCATGTGAGCGCACCGTATGGCCCGGCGACGCCGTTAGCTTCCCTAAATGTTGTGTTAAACAGATCGACATTTTTTTCTGGAGGTAAATATGCGAACCTGGATAAGTAGCACACAATTACACAACATTGTCATAAGTCCATGTGTAACGTTGTGGTTAGCTATGGTTAGCGTTGGTATGCTAGCTGCTCGGCTAACGCTATTGCACCGCCATGCTAACTCGTGTCATTTCCCTTCTTTTTACCTCTATTATCTTTTCCTTCTTCTTCTCTACGGTCTTTTTGTTTGCCCCGGTCGGTGCGGGTTTCTTCGGCGGCATGTTGACGCAGTTCGAGCCGGATTAGGACGCTGGGAGAGATTTAATCTGATATTTTGCCTCGATTAGGTCCAGTTTGATGCTAACACGGAACAGCAGCGGCGCGCGTACCGCCACGTGGGAGTGTCGTCACTACGCAACCCGAACTGCCTGATGGAGAGCGTAGTTTTTAAATGGCGTCATCCAGCTGCATAGTTTGAAATAATCCAGATTTTTGTTTTTAATAAGATAAATATATACAATTAAATACAGCAAAAATATTTAGCCATTTATGAGATTTAGCTCTGTGTTTAAATGTGTTTTTCCCCCAAAAAATATAGAAACACGTGAATCCTCAACATTAAAGTAAATCAATGACATCATGACATATCTATTTATAATATTTGTCACTTTATAGCGATTTAAAGAAAATGTATCACACCAGTTGATTCAAAATTAACTTTAAACTTATTTTTTTTTAATCTTATTTAAACAATTTCCACAAACCTTGGAGGACAGGTCAGAGGTTAGAATATTACATTGGATGCTAATTAATTAATCATATTACAATTGAAATAAAATTAGAAAAGTAATGTTTCGGTCAAATCCGTAACTTAATTATTGAATAAAATCAGAAAAAGTATGCTTTTAAGAATTGAAATAAAATCAGTTACATAGTCATTTGACCTCACATTCTCAGGCAGATCACTGCAGTGCAGTAAATGCTGTGTACTGTAGTTTTGACCAGTGGCTCAAGGTAGGATTTGGTCCATATGGAGCTAAAATGTCAGAGTGACTCAGAACTTGTATCTTGTTGTATACATAATGCATTCTGGTATTGACTGTAGGCTAACCTGTATTTTGTGCAATCACTTGAGTAATCAGAGGACTGGTGGATGTTTGGTGATCTTTTTTTTCAGTGAATGTGAAGTTTAAATCGTAAGAAACCTTTAAAGTGTTGCACAAGTAAAAGTCCTGAAAACAGAGAGCTAGAGGGCAGAGATTTATTGGTGATATGGGAGTTTGATTCCAGAGGTTCCCTGTAGAGATGATGTCGATATGAGAGAGATGGTTGAAAGTGCGAATGCATCGAGAATGACAAGAGGAGCTGAAAGGATAGACACAGACTCCGTTATGGATTTCCCAAAAGAGAAAGAGAGAGATGGCCGGGTGTGAAAAGAAAAAAAAAGTGATGACTGTGCAGCAATTTTTGGAAAATAAGATGTTTGAGGAGAATGAAGAACCCAGATTTGTGTGATTTGGGTGCAGTTGTTGCGTTTCACCACTAGATGCCAGTGTTGTTGTTTCTGCAAGCGAAGGTGAGCGTTCACGGATTCTCATTGAAGCGTCAGATCAGTTCGGGGTCAAGTATATTTAATAATCCAGCATATAATCTCTGAAAATGTATGTCTTGCTTTTAGACACATTTTCTGAGTATGTTAGATTTCAAAAAGCATCATGGAGTTGTGAGTTTCTGCCTGTAGTGGGTATTTCATTATTGCAGAGCCAATATGCGCAATTTCTTAAAAACGCTTTGAGCAGAGGTTGTGACGTGTGTGCGTGTGTATATTTTGTGTTTATTTATCAAACTCGTTGAACTGTTGCACCCACCTGAAAAGATTAGCTAAAAAGATTTTTTATTTTTTTCTAAAAGTCCAGAGATGCTAAATGCCGAAGGTGAACATGATTGAACGAGTGCTTCAGGACGGTTTATACAAATACGCTATTAGGAAAATAAATTGTGCAGGGAAAATCCTGTGTGGCGGAAAAAAAAAAAAAAAAAAGCAATGATGTAGTGAGCGCACAATTCAATTTAAAAAGCAAACAGGAGCATGTTTCCATAGAAATAATTGTCCGGAGCATTAAAAAAAAAAAACAGTTATGGAGGCAGCATCTGGTCGATGGACATAAGGATGTCTTATTGCCTCTATTTAACAGTCTGATTGTACAGGCCCTAGGTCCACGAAGGCACCCCTGGTAGGACCTTTATTGGAGGGAATTTTAGAGTTAATGTGGAAAACTGTGGTTGTGTAGATGGCGTCGTTGAAGTGGAGCGCAACGATCATTTGTGACATTAACGGGAAAAAAAGAAAGAAAAACTGCTGTTGTCACCACAAGCGTGAGATTGTGTTGTTGTCTTGGGGGCGGAGAACACAACCTGCAGGGGTTCAACTTGATTTAATTAGATTTCTATTAAGTTCCTAATGTGATTTTATTTGGCACATTTGACATGTGTGGTGTCGGCCCACAGCCCGACTCACTTTGCTCTTCAGGATGTGTGTGTGTGTGTGTTTGGTGTGTGTTTTTGTGTGTTGTGAAGTAAACCACTGTGTGGGTCACAGCCATGAGCCAGAGTGGGTCACGCACACACACCCGCGCACACGCGCGTTCTCTTTTTGGGCTCTACTTTGCTCATGTATGTTTTAATGAGCCGTGGGTTTTTTTTCGAGGCTAAGTGACAACAGTGCCTCCGTTTGTGTGCCCGGTTAATGACCGTGCACGAGTTGTGCGCTTTAATGAGTCCCACAGTGAGACAATGAATTTGCTCTGGTAACTGCATCTTGGTTGCCGTGTGTGCGTGTGCTCGTTTGTTTGCACGCTGGCACACTCCGACGTGACTTTTTTTTTTTTCCACTTCGTGTGATGTTGAAGATATTTATTTATAATGCGATTCTCATGCATGGCGCCCTTCCAAGTTGCGTCTGACAAATGCGTGTGTGTGTCTGTGTTTGTGTGTAAGTTATAACCTACATTGACTCTTGACTACATGGCTGAAGGCGAGATTTTAAGACAACAGAGGTTGGTAATATTGCCTGGAGCATACTTCCTCACCGTCTTCCTGCTTCCTCTCAGCGATTCTACGCATTTTCTGCATCGTTTTCTTTGGTGGTTGGCAGAGGTCACACGTGTCACGTACACATGTTGCACAAATCCACGCATGCCTTGAAGAAAAAAAAAAAAAAAAACATCTCCGGCCTAATTAGCGAAGCTCTTGGCATCTGAGGAGAAAACGCTCCTCGCGCATTCAAGTTCATTTTTTTGTATGATTCTTTTTTTCCCAAACAATAATCAAAAAGCGTCCTTGGATCCAGTTTTGCTCGGCCTCTCCTTTTTGCTTTTTTTTCCAAGGACGAAGCTCAGGAGCTGGTGTGCGCCGCCCTGACTGCTGAGGGGCTCGTCCACCGCTCGCCATCACCGAGCCTCCCACCCTGGGCCCACCCCCTCAAAAAAACCCACTACAGCGTAGATATGCCATCACCGCCCCTGCTTTGCGCTGAGATTTCCTCCTGTGATTGTCCTTGAATCCCTCCAGACCTTTTTTTTTTTATTCAGAAGTTGTAATTTGTTGAATTCTCACATTTTCTTGCATTTTCCGCCACCCCGTGAGAACAGTTGTGAACTATGTTGTGTTTATCTTTTTGGAGTTTATTGCTCAGGTAATGAGCGTTAGCAGGCGGAGTGGTGATGGTGTGTTTTTTTTTTGTTTTTTTTTTGGAATTCCTCCATCTGAGACAAGTCGTATCCTTTTAGTGGTAACGCAGTGCTGGGTGCATTGTACTGTGCTCCCCTGGGGGCGACTGTCGGTGGAGAGGTAGTTGTGTATTCCTCTTCTCTTGGTGGATTTTTTTTGTTTTGTTTTTTTTGTTGTGCTCTTCCTGTGTGATGCTTGAAAGTCTGTGCAGCGCTTTGCTCCATAATCCCCAGGGAGCCCCACCAATACAGGATGTTTAGTCTGCTGTTGATGTTTTGGATAACTCCAAAAAAGAAATGGAGCTAGATTTTCCTTTTTATTTATATATATATATATATATATATATACACACACACCATTGAGGTTGCATAGGAGACATCTCATCACACACACAAAAAAAAACAGAGCTCCAGTCCAAAATAAAATGGACTGTGAAAATTTGAGCTATGTTGCAGTTTTCTATTTTTAAAAATAATGTTAAACTGTTTTCAGTTGGATTGAGACTAACCGTTCCATTATTCACTCGCTGCTGGGGGAGAAAAAAAAAAAAAGAAAAAAAATGTGCAGACTCCTTTCCACAATTGACCCGAGCTGTTTGTAAAGCTTATTACTGTCAGTCATTGGTGGAAGCACCAATTCATTTTGGCTGAAGCACTGCCAGCACTGATGGTTGGAGTTGTTTTTTTTATTATTTTTTATTGCAGTATATTCAGCTCCCTGAGGGTTTATTTTCTATTTTTTTTATGAACTCATGCTTGTCTTTGTGGCATAAAATGGTCGTTTTGACTTTTTGTTATATATATATATATATATTTTATTTATTTTTTTACTTGTCCCCCATATTTTATTGCATTCCCACTGCGCTCTTAGTCCATCTGCAAACCATATTCATCTCGGGGAACAATAAAGATCAAATGGATCTGCACCGAGAGTCATTCGGGGGAGAGATGGAGGGATGGTGGTTTTACTGGCCGATAACTGGAAAACAAAAGGGAACATTACGGAGAGGGGATGGGGAGGGGGGGGGGGGAACAGGAAAACAATCGCACTGCAAAAAAATCCATTTAGCTGCCGCTTTGGGCTTTTTGATCCTGCCGCGTGATCTTAATTAGCATATGGAGTCAACATGGATGAGGAGTCCTGTAGTGCTCAGAGAACTGGAAACACCTACACTACCATATTTCTGTAAAAAAAAAATAATAATAACTCCATCTGCTGATGAAGAGTATGCAATCTGATCAAAAAGTCCGGAACAGAAAGTGAATGGAGCTTTTGCTGAGATTTTTTCTCATCACCATCTTTTTAATTGTTTTTTTTTGTAAAACTTTAGGCAAAAAAAAACAACAACAACACACACACACACACACAAAAGCTACATTCAACAGTAAGTGTGTTTAAATCAAAAAACGTTTTTTTTTTTTTTTTTTTGCTTCCAGACATCTGAAGTACATTTGCATAATTTCATTTGGCAAATGCATTTGTCCGAAGCGGCGTAAAATCAGGGATAAAATCCTCAAGATGTAGTTGTTCCACGCTCGGGCCTGCAGAGGCATGAAATAGTAAGACGTTTATCGATTAGATTACATTTTTTTTTTAAATGTGCCATTTTTTTGTCCCAATTCTGAACTGGGACAAAGCTGGTGTGTCTCTCTACGATGAAATACGACGACATCATCGCCAAATGACTTTCCGACTGACGTTCTGACTGTACCTTCGTACTGTACTTACTCTCTTTGTCCTTATGGTTGGGCATCTGGACAATATGTTTTTTGTTTTTATTTTAACGTCTACTACAATTATGTGACATTGTGCATCCTTGCGGGAGGAAGATCATGTGATTTCATTCGAAAGCACCAGAACAGAAAATAAGTGGATCGTCGTGGTAGAGTAGTTAGGCCACACCCCCTCCCCCAGAGCAAAATAAAAACAATTAAATCAACATAATGTTGGACACGCAGATGGAAAAATAATTCAAAATAAATGTGAACAATTAATTTCATTATTTTTTTTATTTTTTTTTTCACTGGGTTTTCCGATCAGCTGCTTGTCAGAGCTACAGGAGCGTCTTCCGGATTAGATTTCCTTTGGCAGATAACTAAATCTCTTTGCATTAAAAATGCATATGTCGTCTCACTGTTGAATGGTGCACTGCTTCATTATTGATGGCAAAAGACACAGTTAAGAATCACGCACCAAAAAACCCCCCCCCAAAACTACAGAGCACCTTCTTTCTTTGCAGAACAAGAACGCTGCAGTGAGAGAATGATTGATTTTTTTTCCCCCCAAATGGTCAAAGATATTTCATACTCCAAAAATATGAAGAACCTCATTCCAAAATGAGACATTTAAGAACACTTTCAGAAAAAAGAAAGAAATAAACATTCCCCGCCTACCAGCAGACGATTGCTGGCAGCCAAGCTCAGTGCGATTAGAGTTTAGAGTCGTGTCACGTTCTACTCGACAAATCGTCGCCATTTTAAGGACTTCATAAAAAAAAAAACGTTTCTGAAATATTAACAGATGAATTTCAGACAGTAAAGACACATTTATTGCAGCTTGAAATGAAACCTGTAAATCAGTTATGGGATCCATGGCGAAGGAGGTTGAAGGCCACTAAAAATAATCCAGATGCACATTTTCACCTGCTGTCACGATAATAATCTACACTCGCATTACTATAGATTATTGGGCTTTTGTTTATATGGAGGCAACGTGGAGGATAATTTACACCCAACAACAGTGTGAATAATTAAGATTCCAGTCACGTCCCGCTCAATTCCAACTCCTCTGATTAGTTGTTGCAATGAGCTCTGCCTTAATGATTTGAGAGTTTCCGTTAAAGATTTGCAATCAGCTAAATGTCTCCGTTTAGAAACAACTGAAATAACCAAATTATTAATTTGGAAATGTTTGGCAAAGCGCTTAAAGATTAATTTTGAGAAGAAGAAGAAGAAGAAGAAGAAGTAAATGATTCATCGGCGCAGAAGTGGAAAAGAAGTTTAATGTTGAATGGAAGTTAGTGATTCATTCAGTTCTAAATGACTCTGAGCCAGTTTCATCCTGGAGTTAAAAATAGACTTTCTGTGGTTAAAGAAGATCACACACACACACACACACAAGCGCACACACGAGCGCACACACGAGCGCGCACACACACAGGCACGCATCTTGGTACACATGCAGATATGCATGCACACACACACACACACACACACACACACACACACCCACACACACACACACACACACACACACACACACACACATAAGCGCACACAAGCGCACACACACACACACACACAAATGAGGATACAGAGACCTCAGAACACCACAATGACATTTCTGGATTTTCAACAAAAAAAAAAAGAAAACTCGCTTACACACACTTTCTGTCACCAGCTCTCTTTTTTGTTCTCTCACTTGCTGACACACAAATACACACACACACACTCTCTCTCTCGCTCTCCGCCACCTCTCTCTCTCTCTCACTCTCTCTCTCTCTCTCTCTCTCTCACGCTCCGGCTCATGAATTAAAGAGCAGAGCTGGTCCAGGGGGAAGAAATTATTCAGGCACATCTTCTCTCCGACAGAGGAGTGGGAGGGAGGGAGGCAAGGAGAGAGAGAGAGAGAGAGAGGGAGAAGGAGGTGAAGAAAGGAGGGAGAGAGAAAAAAGGAGTGTAGAGAAGAAAAAGGCCGTTAATAAGGAGTGCACTGATTTGACATAGAGGGCAATCAAACCCCCGATGGCATGCTTTGTGTCGGTGCGCGCTTGCATCTGTGTGTGTGTGTGTGTGTGTACGTGTAGTTGTGTGTGTGTGTGTGTGTGTATGTGTGTATGTGTGTGAGAATGCACCCTTCATTGATTGTGTGTGTATAATGGATGTGGGGGGCATGTATCGGTTTCTTGCTGTGTTCATGTTCACTGTCTGCAGCTGTGTGAGTATTTAGATATGTTTCTGTGTGTGTGTGTGTGTGTGTGTGTGTGTGTGTGTGTGTGTGTCCACTGCACTTTTATGCTACTGTATGAGAACCTCGTTTTTGTAGCCTAATGTTGCATTCAAACAGACGCTAAAATATCTTCGCTGATGAGGTGAATATTAAGAGTTTATCTACTGAAATCACAGCAGAC
This sequence comes from Colistium nudipinnis, assembly GCA_016785305.1. Lineage (NCBI taxonomy): Eukaryota > Metazoa > Chordata > Actinopteri > Pleuronectiformes > Rhombosoleidae > Colistium > Colistium nudipinnis. Next base: position 887,129 of record JAFBJU010001139.1, read on the forward strand.
TGATATTTGTGTTCAAATACGTGGATTTGAAAGATTATGAGGGGCCAAAATATTTGGCTGTGATTTATAAAAGTTATGCAAAAGTAAATGTACCAGAAGTGTGAGCTGGCATGTGGAGTATCCGACTGAAGCCTGTTCCACAGGCCATGAGGCTGCAGGGCTGTGAACACGGAAATAAAAGAAAACATGAATGCCTTAAAATAAAAATGGAATGAAAATGGTTGAGAACTCTAAACGGAGAGAAACTGCAGCTTTTCAGAAGTTAGGCTGTCGCAGGAAGTCCAAAATAAAAAAAAAAAACCCAGCCGGTATGTTTAGTCGAGTCAGCAGTGGATGTAGATTAACACAAAAAAAAGTTGTGTAGCTTGTCTGTTTCTACTTCCTGTTTTATTTTGTAGTCTATCTCCCTTGAGTCTCGGTTCAGTTTTACTTCCTGTTTTAGTCCCCTCATTAGCGTCACCTGTGTCTCATTTGCCTCACCTGTGTCTCTTGGTGTCTCTTTGCCTAGACGGTCCCTGTGAGTTTCCTCTTTGTGTGTCTCTCTCCTGCACTCTATGGTTCTGGACTATTTTTTTTCTTCTTCCCTCTCTCCTCTGTGAGTAACTATTTAAGACTTTTAATTTACTCAAAATGTTAAGCCTCATTTTACCAACGGCCTCATCTGATGCGAATAGAGGAGAGCCCAAACTCGTCACAAATACATCAACTCGTGTCAAAATCTCTAAGACGTCCACACATATTAATAATAGTGAAATAATAAAAATTCAAAATATGCTCATGGAATGTTTCTTTTTCGGCTTTGAAACATTCCAAACAAATCGGTGTGTTACTGGTGAAGGTTGATTATACTTTTTGTTTGATTGATAATTCATGAGTGAGTTGAAAACAATCATATTTAAAAACAAATATATCAATGAATCTATCTACCAACATGTAAAGTAGAAGTGGAAATAATAAATAAATAAAATGCATATACTAAAAAAATTCCAGCTCCACTGTAGACCCGAGACCCTCCGTGAGACCCCACCTGACCCAATTAGACTGAATATGAAATACCAGAGCATGGGTGGGCCACTGCCATTGCAAGATATAAATAGTAATATAATGTTAATATTAATATGATATATATTTTTAATGTTTTTATTTCTTGCCATTGCAAGTATAACTTGAACTAGCACAGATCTAAACTGCCGTTTATTTATATATAAAAAAAAAATATATATATATACAGTATATATATTCGCTCTGGAGGTTCACGGCAGGAGGAACGTGCGAAAGAGTCGTGATGTGGTGATGAAGAAGAAGAAAAGACGACGAAGAAGAAGAAGAAGAAGAAGAAGAAGTCCATGAAGTTAAGGTAGGAAAGCAAAACGTTTCTTATGTCACTTTATGGTTTTTGCTGGAGTTGTGTAGACGATTTTGTCTGGTGGGACGGTGTTTGACATTTGTGATATTTACCGTGAGGCCTCAGATCATGTGCGTCAGATCAGTTCCTGATGTTTGCTGCTGCTGCTGCTTTTTTTTTTTTTTTTTTGGGTTGCTGATATTTAAACATCCCGCCGTGGATGTGCGTATCAAACTTTCAAGCTCTCTTTCGATTTAATTTACAGTTTCCTCCGTTTCAATCACGTTTGAGCATTTGGTAGGTCAAGGCCCGAGGTCGTCGTAGTTCACGTGTTGTGTCGTTTTGTAATAGTCGTCATATATAATAGTTGCAGTTGTCAACATGAAGTTGAACTATGCGTCATTTCATAAATACACTGGCACTTTTAGATCTGGACATCCAATTTTTCATCTTTCTTGAAAGTTACTGATCTGTACAACCGGTAATATCTTATTCAGCCTGGATTTTTTTTATTTTTTATTTTTTCTTTTCAGAACAGGAAAAATCACTTCGTCTCATTGTCTGGTTATCAGCATTTGCGACTTGTCTCTTGTTTTGGGGGTTGGGGTTATGGGCTGATGTTGTTTTTTTTGAGAAGTTGTGTTAGGGTTAGGGTTAGGGTTATACCAGTAATATCTTATTCAGCCCGTGTGCTATAGGCTGTATTTCACATATATTATCAACGTAAAGATGATCAAACCTTCATTAACTATTTAAAAAAAACAAGTTGTGAACAAAAACCTATTTCCACCTTTCCGAAGTAGATAAAAATAAATCTGTGCGCAAACTGATGCCTATTTAACCCCATTGTTCATCTGTGGGTCACTTTCTCGGCCGCCTGATGGATGCAAAACCAATATTCACGCTCCTCGTTGCTTTTTGGTCTCGAATGCGTCTGTCGCCATTAGATAAATAGTAGTTATGGAAATATTGGCCTGAATTAAAAGCTCTCTGTGAAAGGTCAGCGCATGAAACAATAGGATGTATATATTCCTCTTGGATGAAATGGATCCTCAAATGTATCGTTTTTCCTTCATTTTTTTTTTTTTTTTTTATACTGCCTTTAATCACCTTTATTGATCCCGATTATTCACCGGCTGTGTGGACGGAGTGACGAGTCGGTGACGACAGCAGGAGCGGAGGCAAAAAGGATATCAATTCAATGTCCTAAAATCTGGTTTATGGTCTTGAGTGTTTTTTCTTCACAGGAACTCAAGGTCGACATGCGATGGCCTTTTCTGTAGCTTTTCAGTTATAATAATAATGATGAAGTGCAGACAGAAAATGTGACCCTGGGCATCCGGTGAAATAACATGATTATTATCTTCATGCGGTATATGTCCTAAAAGTGTTTGTTTTTGTCCCTTCCTCTACGCTTTTCAAATGTAAGCGTCTGGGTCCCTATAGAGCGAGCAGCTGATTATTCCTCCTCTCCTGCAGAGAGACATTATGTCCCGCCAACATTAATGTTGGGTTGTTGTTTTTTTTAAACCTCCTCTTGCTTCTATTATTTCCACAGTTTTTTTTATTTTTTTTATACTGCCTTTAATCACCTTTATTGATCCCGATTATTCACCGGCTGTGTGGACGGAGTGACGAGTCGGTGACGACAGCAGGAGCGGAGGCAAAAAGGATATCAATTCAATGTCCTAAAATCTGGTTTATGGTCTTGAGTGTTTTTTCTTCACAGGAACTCAAGGTCGACATGCGATGGCCTTTTCTGTAGCTTTTCAGTTATAATAATAATGATGAAGTGCAGACAGAAAATGTGACCCTGGGCATCCGGTGAAATAACATGATTATTATCTTCATGCGGTATATGTCCTAAAAGTGTTTGTTTTTGTCCCTTCCTCTACGCTTTTCAAATGTAAGCGTCTGGGTCCCTATAGAGCGAGCAGCTGATTATTCCTCCTCTCCTGCAGAGAGACATTATGTCCCGCCAACATTAATGTTGGGTTGTTGTTTTTTTTTAAACCTCCTCTTGCTTCTATTATTTCCATTTTATTCATTTCTTTACACAACAGTTGTCGTCGCAGCCACGATCAAAGTGCCCTTGACTGAGGTGTCCCACCTCCAGGCTGCTCATCTGCACAATCAATATCTGGATCAATGGCTGCATTTTATTTAGTTTTCATTTTCATTATCATTTACTTTTTATTTGATTAGATTGTATTTGTTGTATTCGATTTTTATTCAATTTAAATGTATTTCAATTTATTTATTTTTAGATTTTTTTTAATTTTTTATTTGAACTATTTCTATTGGCTTAGAAAAGCCTGGCAAATCTTTTTTTTTTCTATCCATTGCTGCAGCCCATTGTGCGTCAGATACACCCCGGCTGTCCTAAACGCTCAGTAAAGCGCAGTTACACATCACGGCGGCTCGTCGTTTAATTGAAATCGGCACACTGTGATCTTCAGAGCACTAAAACAACATTCCCAACCTGTATTTAAATCTTTATTATACTGGAGATGCACCTGAAATGAACAGAGTTTTTTTTTTTTTTTTTACACCAACCCGGTGTTGGCAGTTGTTTGTGTTGAGGATAATAAAGAATAACTACCGGTTGCTGTGGTGGTGTATAAAGTGGCTTTCAGCGAGGACGCAGCCAGACTGACATGTGGTGGAAATGAAGCGGGATACAAAGCCGAGGGCAGGAGCAAGTCTCGGCCCTCACGAATAATGCACACGCACGCACATTCATAACAGAAAACACACAAACGCACCCATTTCACATCCTCGGAAGTGGTGTTCAGTGTATTCGGTTTGGATTTGAACGTGAGTGGATTTTTTTTATTTTTTATTTTTTATTTTCAGAACAGGAAAAATCACTTCGTCTCATTGTCTGGTTATCAGCATTTGCGACTTGTCTCTTGTTTTGGGGGTTGGGGTTATGGGCTGATGATGGTTTTTTGAGAAGATTGTGTTTAAGAAGGACTATGATGTTCCTTTTAAAAGGGGTTCCTGGATAAATTGTGAAAAAAATGGACCAGATTGTTAAAATTGAGCAAAAAATGACGAGATGAATCCGGGTTTCTTATCGTCACAGTTTGAATTGAACCGAAAAAAAAATTGCTTCGTATTTTTGATCAATATGTAGATTATTGTATTAATTAATAATCAGTCTAGAGATTTTTCATTCCTACACCCAGTCACTGTTACACCAGCTGCAGCCATTCTGCAATGATTAGCGGATGGAATTAATCCGCAAATATTTTGATAATTCATCGTTTCAGTAATGTTTTTAAATTAAATGACTGCTGGTTCAAGTTTTCAAATATTTTACTGCTTTTTTTCTCTTGAATATTAACTTTGTTCGAGTCGGTCACTGGCGTATTATTTTTGGTGCATTGACATATTGAGGTTGGTGGAGTGCCATTATTTTAAGGACATATAATCACATAGTGGCTAATCCGCGTCTATAAGGTGCACAATGCCAATGTGTATTTTGTTTTTCTCTGCAGAGACGCGTTCTCTCTTATTACAGTAACCTCTAAACTGTGGCGTTTCTCTCTATAATATGATCCGGTCCTGACCCGTCCGTGTAAAGTGCTTTGGGATGATTATATGTTTGTGTGTGTGTGAGATTTGGAGCTGAACCGCTAAAACGCAATTGGAATTTTATTAGGAGACCTTCTCTGCAGTGACCTGACCCGTCTGAGGTGTATTTGCATGGTTATTATTCCCCATATATTGAATTTTCCGCGCCCCCTTCCCCCCCCCCCCCGCCGGTCCGTCCCTTTGTAAATCTGAAGCAGCGTAATCCGAGTTAATCTGAAGTGTCAGGAGGTTTGACTCTCCATCAGAGAGCACGCTTCCCCGTTTAACCCAGAGAGCACCTTCAGCATGGTAACCGCGGCGACGTGTGAAAACTAACTCCCAGGAGTGTTTTTTTCTTAGTATTTTTTTTAAATCTCTGCACCAATTCCACAGATTATTCCAGAAGTTATCAGGCAGCAAAGTAAAAAAAATAATAAAATAAACAACTTCCTGGCTGCTCGTGTTTCTGTCGCCATCATCAGCCATCTCATTACCTGCAGCATTATTCATCAATACTCCCCCTCAGCTCACATATACCCCCACAGGGGAGGATGGCAGCTTCTGACAAGACCCAAGTAAATGGGCACCTCCTCGTAGTGTGTGTGTGTGTGTGTGTGTGTGTGTGTGTGTGTGTGTGTGGGTCTGTGTGTGTCAAGTGCTGACAGTCCAGGAGCCCCGGCCTCGCACAAGGTCAGCATCTGTGAGCTTCATCAGTATGTTGCACTATGTGAGTGTGTGTGTGTGTGGGGGGGGTATGAACAATATACCACCTGTGCCCCCCTGCCATGTCCGCACCCAACAGATGCTCTGAAAGTCAAATACACACACATATAAGCAGACACACACACACACCTATCCATGAGTACCATGCAGAGTTATCAAAGTCAGCCGAGGTTAGTTTTAGTGTTATGAGTGTGATAAATATGATAAAATATGGACCATAAATTCAGCTGATACAGAGGGAGGACAGGACCTAAAGGGCTCTTAGAGACACACACACACACACACACACACACACACACACACACACACAGACACACACACCCTCATGACTGTGGGCTTGTTGCATCTCTTTGTGCTCCTTTTTGTGTCTCTTTGTGCTCATTGATGAACTTTTAACTGAACTCCATGACTTTATATAGTGTGTGTGTGTGTGTGTGTGTGTGTGGGTGTGTGTGTGTGTGTGTGTTCATCATTTAATATAACAACCACTTCACTGATCTGTTTTGTAAAGTCTTTTCCACAAAGCATGTGCAAAAATAAACACCAAAAGGAGAAGTGTATTCCTCGGAAATTCCGCTCTCTACTTATAGGTTGATCTCCGGTGATATTCATGTTCTATATTCATCAGTTCATCTCTAATGTGTTCATAACTAAAATAAATCCCAGCCAAACGAACCAGGATGTTGAATCTGGATAAATCGGATCTATAAAATGATGGATATGATCAAAAATAAAACATCCAATTTCGTCTCACAATTTGTTATTGCCGCCCAATAACCATATATCTACACGACCCCATTTTTCTTATTGCCGGTCAGCTCAGTTCCTCCCCTTAAAAATAACAACACACAAAAAACAATTGATCAGACTTTATTTCCGCCCTTTGGTGTGTGGAGACGGAACAGTCTGCATTTTAAACAGCAACACAGCTCGACAGGAGGCGATCGTGTGACAGGCCGCGCCGGAGGGAGGCGTTATTGTTATCGCTTGGTGTGGCGTTGCTATTAGAGAGCAAGATAAAAAAAATAAATAATAATAATCAAATCAGATTAAATGCACATGACAGGAGGCCGAAGTCTCCAAAACCGGAGTCGAGTTTTATGACGAGCTTGTGTCGTTTAGCGTGAGCGTGTGATTTATTCGGCCTCGCCGGGAGACGAAGATGCATGCTGGGAGTTTTCTAATTCCTTTTTTCTCAATCATTCCAAACAGCCGTCAGTCAGAGCCGCTCCAGAAACGGGTCGTTAGAGTCTCTGGGTTGAGATTTGCCTTTTTTTTTTTCTGCATTCTTGAGTTGTGTGTGTGTGTGTTTTTTTGTGTTTTGTTTTTCTCTCTCAATATTTTTCAATTTTTCTGAAGTTTTGATACAGGAGTTTGAATTTGTTTTTTTTGTGCGTGTTGGGGTCTTTGTGATTTCCCTGATATTTTATTATTTTAATGTTTTACAAGTTGGGTGGAAAATCTTTCTCACCACTTTGTTTTAATGCTGAAGCATGACTAGAATCCACCGAGGAGCTTCCTCAGATGTAATATTGCTGCAGCTGCTCTTAATAGAGAATGAGTGCTCACTTAGAGAAGCACAGCAGAGTAGACGGGGAGAGAATGAATGGGTGCTGCAGACAGAGATCCTCCTGAATACATGAATGGAGATGAGTGATAATTGATGCTGGAGTCATTCGTTTATGAATGTTAATTATGATAAAAAGATCACTTCAGTTTCCAAATTGGTTTTTGCCAATTTTAATTCTTACGGAAGTATCTCTACAACCCGTTGAGTGGACATTTTCCCCCCCAGGATTGATAATTAGAACTCTGGTGATCTCTGTGAATGGCACACAAACGAATGATTGTCTTTGTTAATGAACCCCAACAGCTGATTTATGAACAAACTTGTGAAAAGGGCATTTGGTTCAAATCAGTGAAGTGTCACAGAGTCTCGTGGAGGAACTGGTTTGGCTGTTTGGACGTAGTCTGGCTGACTTTGATTTAATTGGGTTTCATCTGCGTATATGTGACCTATCGGAAGCACCGGTCAACCTCCGCTCGGACGCGACACACACGCGCCCGCACACACGCGCAGTCCTAATATGCTGTGGCTCTCATGTTCTGTTTTAAGCTCACACTGGCCATCTCTGAGTATAATCTCACACCGATTTGACCTCCTATCAATAATTCATTTAGCCCCAGACAGAAAAAAAAAAAAAATCTCACTCATGAGCTTAAAACTTTAACTTCCAGCGTTAGCACTTCTGTTGAGGCCAAACTTTAGGATTGTGTGCGCACATTTTTTTTTCTTCCGCCCCCCACTGACAAATGTGACTCTTATCAAATGAAATCATGATATTTTCACATTTTAATTGTAGGTCCCCACAGTTTGTACAGGGTGCAACATCTTTTGAGGCACATTTTAAATTATTATTATTATTATTATTAAAAAACTAAATAACTCCACTGAGAAAATTCTCAAAATGAGCTGCCGGATATTTTATTCATATTATTTTTCAGGTATATCTGCATCTTTAAAAAGTGTCCTCACGAAGATGGTAAATATGTAGCATTCATTTTAAAGATTCATTTTTTTTGGACTTTGGGAGATTTCCTTTATGACATACAGTGTCTCCACCAAAACAGCGATGCATAAAAAAAGAACACTTCTTTGTGCAAGTGCACATTTTTATTTCTGTCCCATATGTGTGTTTGTGCGGGTGCGTTTGCGTGTGCTAGTGTGTGCTTGTGCCTGCGTGTGTGTGTGTGTGTTTGTAGGTGTATGACAGGGCAGCATATGGCTAACCCTGCATGTAGTGAAATATTAAAAAGCAGTGTCAGCAAGAAGGACACAGTGTGTGCGACTGTGTGTGTTGGTGTGTGTGTGTGTGTCCCATGGGGAGTAGAAATCTGCCGGATATAGACAACTGGGCATGACAAGTTCCAACTATGACGCACGCACACACGCGCACACACACACACACGCTGACACAAATATACTCTCTCTCCTCTGTCCCTGCCAACTTGTCCAGTTGGCCTTATTCGCTGGCGAGACTAAATGCCATCTCAACAAAGCACACGCACACGCACACGCACACGCACTTTATATCCCGCATGTCAAGGGTTTCATAAACACACCTTGTATCAGAAAGTCTTCATCCCAGCGAAGCTACTCAGTATGCAACCACCTGATTTTGTGTGTGTGTGTGTGTGTGTGTGTGTGTGTGTGCGCGTGTGTGTGTGAGTGTGTGAGTGTGTAGATCTTTTTTCCACTCCTGCCTTGAAGTGATATTTAAAAATCTGCTCTTCCAGGATCATTTAGGGGTCGAAGGAGTATTTTGTCACCGTTCAGTGCTGATTCATTCTGAGCCTCAGAGCTTTATGGAGTTTTTTCACTTTAAGTTATTACATGACACCCGTGTGTGCGTGCGTGCGTGCGTGCGTGCGTGCGTGTGTGTGCGAGCGAGCGTATAGAATATTTTTTTCAGTTACAATACGACAACAGATTTCATTTAAAAACTATACATGATCGATTAGATCATGATTCACTGTGATTCTCTATCGTAGTAAACTGAATTTCTTTGGGCAGTTTGTCATAAATAAAAGTAACATTTTTTGAGCAGCTATAACTTCTTCTGTATATATATATTTTTTTTTTTCATTTTTAGAGCAACAACAATCATGAAGTGATAATTTAGCCTTTTTCTGGGTATAAATCAGAAGTGAAAAAGTTTTCTCTGTCCGTACAGTAAAGAAGTCCAGAGCCAAATCTCCATCAGATATCTGGTCGCCAGATTTTAAATTCTTCTTCTTCTTTTTATTATTGTGCTGAAGAGGGAAGTTTTGGGGTCATCTGGGATCATCCTCTGGGGAGCGTGAATATGCAGGATGAAGTGTAATGGCAATCTGCTTCTGGGGACATGTTGCTCCGGACCCTCAGCTTTTTGACAGATGGAGCCAACAACTGACAGTGACATCTGCAGGGCCGTCTGCTGTGGACATGTTGGACCGGGCAAAAATAGAATCGGGGAGAAAAGAAAAAAAAAGAAGAAGAGGGGGATGACAGGAAGGAGGAAAAAATGAGGAGAAGTATTTCTGCCTTCCTTTTTTTTTTTCTGTGTGTCATCGACATAAATGTAAAAACTGGTGTTGATTATGTTGAGGTGCGAGTTTTCCTGATGTCTCCATGGTTTCATATCTGTCCAATTAGCTCCACGTGAAGAGGAAATGTCAAAAGCTGCGTATTGATGCTATCTTTAGTCATCCATTTTTATTTTTTTTTCTCCATTTTCATCAGGTCTGAAAAGAAAATCCACATGTGTAAGTGACAGCAATGTCGATCAATCACCTGCATTAGCAAACCATGATGATCGATGACTGTCGCATGTCGACCTCGTCATTTCCCTCTCTCGCTCTCCGCAGGATGATCAATATGTTTTTTTTTATGATCAATTTGATTGATCTTTATCTTTATCCCAAAAGGCTTTAATACAACAGATATATATATATATATATATATTTATATTGTGATGCTTCAAACAAAAGCATTTTGTCGCATGCCACACATGACATTTTTTTTTAAATAATGAAATAAATAATTCATATAAATCCAGTTATTCAGGATTTTATATATTCTTATTGATTTTTTTTTACGTTAAACCTTATTCTTTTTCTGCCCCTTAGCCCCGATCTTTCTCGTTAATCTAAAAAAAATAAAAAAAATGCAGATTTGACATTTTCTTAAACCTGTAAATCAAATTAAATTGACCTTTTTAAATGTCCATATCAATTTTTCACGCTTGTCGCTGTGTTTATGGCTCTCGTGCCGGAGATAACATCCGTGTACTTCAACGCCCCCCCCCCCCCCCCCCCCCCCCCCCCCACACACACACACACACACACACGTGTCAGTGAACCCACCGTCTGCATCACGTCCACCACAACTTGACCTTTTTCTGTAAATCTCATCCTGAAGGTTAAATATTAAAAGTCCGGATGATTCACAATCATACACCGTTTTTTTTGTTCAATTCATGCGAGCAGAGACTCAGTGGGCAGTCGTCAGTTCAGCCAGAGCAAGTCTCTTCTGGGAGATGTTATGTCATGGGGGATGATGGAGGAGGAGTCACGTAGAGGGATGCTCCGACTGTGTGTGTGTGTTCTCAAATCAGAAAATAAAAGAACGTAGAGCTTCCACTCCTAATCTGTGAAACCGTAAAAGAAACGAGCTTCCAAATCTCTCTGATCATCTGGAAAACAAAAGCGTCCTGGGTTCTTCAGTTTAAAAAAAAAATAAAAAAAAAAGAGTTGATGGAATTGATCACCTGCAGCATGTTTGGAGGCGTCTGACTTCACATACGGACAATAAAACCTGTGAGTGTACAGACAGCAGGAGCCTCTTTCTTCACTAATGGTTGCAATACACACACACACACACACACACAGGCAGGAACACACACACACACACACATGCACACACACGCGCGCACACACAGGCAGGAACACACACACACACGCGCGCACACACACATGCTTGCACACGCACACAGGGCTTAATGGCTTTTATAATGAATAGCGCCAGATAGCGGGCTAAATGGTGGTTGCCATGGTGATGGGGCCAATCGATCAGAAAGTATTGATCAGCCATCGATAAGTTCCAGACGGCAAACTACTGGAATAGAGAATTAGATGTGTGTGTGTGTGTGTGCGTGACTGTCAGTGTGTATTGGGGGCCAGGGACGAGCTATGTGTGCATGCGTATTTATTATCTGTGTGTGTGTGTGTGTGTGTGTGTGATGGTAGCCTGGATCGCTGTAGTCTAATAGAGTCATGTCTCATGGCGTCTCTGGGTGACGTCAGGAACCAGAATCCTCTCTCCGACTCTTGACAGTTATTCACTGTAGGTCAAAGGTTCTTAAGTTTTTGTGTGTTTTTCGATTTTTCTCATTAAGTGCTCGTCCAATCAGCTTCATAGTTTATGAGCTGGGATGCTAAGGATGTGAGGAAGTGCAGTGGAGCAGTTTTTAGGATGAGTCGATAACATCAATTTAAAGACGCTGGTGCACTCCAATTGATAAATGATTTCGTCAAGATTGAATAAGTACAAAAATAACTTTTTGTACTTTCAAAAAAATAACAAAATAATTTGATTGATTTATATTTTAAATCGATTTTTATTCCCTATGTAGATTCATCACAACATTCATAAATCATTATGGTTGAAGAGCAGTCGTCGTCCCGGCAGGTAGCAGATTAAAAAATAAGTGAAGTAATAGAGAAACTCAAGAGACCCACTTTAAAATTCAAGGGCATGACTCAGGAAGAGGTTTAACTCACAGGAGTGAACAACAGTGGCTAATTAGAATTAATGCTGAGGGTGGAGGAGGAAAATGAAGCACATATGACTTTTTAGATGGGATTGAAATGACTGATCAGTGGAAGGGATGTTAAAATCACTCATGGAGAAATAAAAACTCTGATAGTCTGATAGTCCTGGTTTATGGAGGGGGAAATGTGACATTTATGGAGCTGATAAAAGAATGGAGTTGATGAATGTGCATAATATTTCAGAAGCTTTTTCTTTATATTCTGCTTTTACAATTATTATTCATTTTTTGACTTTTTTTATACCAACAGAAACCCTCCACATGGAGCAAAATATAATAAGTAAAGAAAAATAACTATCAATTTGAGATGAACTGTAATATAAAATAAAAATCTAAAAATG
>JAFBJU010001139.1:902009-918745 GCA_016785305.1 Colistium nudipinnis
ATTGTATTTAACCAGACCATAATCGTTCCCCCGGAGATGCTGTTTACAATCTAAACTTCAGCCCATTAGCAACATTAACCGTAATTAGTCGCAGTAAAAAAAAAAAAAATGGTGACCTTTGACCTTTGAGTCAGTGATGGGTGAAGATAATAAAAACCTTTACAGAGAAGGATTGAATGAACCGCATCACTCACAAAACAGTAATATATAACAATATAAACCAGTAAAGGTGAGGTGGAGAGGAGGAAATAAAAAAAGACTGTGAAAGAGGAAGAAATATTACAGAGACGATATGAGTGTGCATCTATAAGCATATTCATATTTATTGTCATATGAGGAATGTGTGAAATCACTGCAGCAGGGAAGTGGCTGTATGTCTTTATTCTGATCTCTGTATATTTCTTTTTCCCTCCATCTCTCCCTCCCTCTCCCTCGCTCAGCCGTGAGATTACCTGAAGGGACAGTGTAACACACACACACACACACACACACACACACACACACACACACACACACACACACACACACACACACACACACACACACACACACACACACACGCAACATCATGCATCTATTTGGACAAGCACATTGACACGGGTGAAGATTGCAGACACACACACACACACACACACACACACACACACACATACACACAAGAACACGCACGCAACATCATGCATCTATTTGAACCAGCATATTGACACGGGTGAAGATTATACACACACACACACACACACACAGACCAGTCAACAGGGACCGTTAGTTGAATAGCTCTCATTTAGATGGAATGGCCATTTTACTCTGCCTGCACGTGTGGTTGTGCGTGTGCGGGCGTGCTTGTGTGTGCGCGCATGTTTGCACCTTGCTGAGCTGTGGGAATAAGACACTATTACCTGAGAGAGTCTATGAAAAACTCTGTAAATATTGAGAGAGAGAGAGAGAGAGAGAGAGAGAGAGGAACCCTGAGGGCCTGAGGATTGATAATTTAATGGTTTCACTGGGAAAGAAGATTGGATATAGAGGTGGGGAGGGGTGGAGGAGGAAGATGGAGGAGAGGAAGAGGCGGGATTTGAACCCTCGCTGTTGCTATGGCAACATTTGGCTGTGAAATGAGCCAAATGGCCACCGCGCCAAAAAAATCTGCTCAAAAAAAAAAACCCTGCAGGGGATCTGATCACATGATGCTGACAACAAGAGGATTTTTTTTTTTACTCTGCAGAGTTTATTTTCAGTGTGTCAAAAATAAATATTAAAAATGAAAAATGCTTTCAAAAAGGGGAATTTAACGCAAATACTCAGAGATGAATAATTATCTCCATGTCTGAAGAGTTTAGAAGTAAAACATCAAAGAAATGTTTACATCTAATTCATATTAACATTTCCATTTTTTTCAATCTATTTATTTCTCTTCTGATATCACACATTCAGTCATTATTGCAGAATAGAGGCCGAATAACGTAACTATATATTCATATAATATTGGCAATTAATTGGAGTTTTGCTTATTCTTCTATTATATAGGAAATCCTTTTTTTTCCTCCAACTTTATTTCTTTGACTTCTCCTGTTTTTTTTGCATTCCTTAGATGTTTTTAAAAGCCCTTTGATTATTGATTACTGGCCAAATTATTTACAAGACTATATTTTTCAACAGAGATGTTAAACAGTGGGGTTTTTTTTTTTTTTTTACTCCCCCTGACTGAAAGAGCGATGGAGAGTCATTATTGATCCCTGATTGTTTTCATTTCTCTGCCAATGATGCCTCCAGGGACCAATATGTAAAGCTTTCAATGAAGTGACGCTAAATGAGCAGCAAGCAGTCGCTGGGTCTCTAAGACAGAAAAAAAACGAAAAAAAAAAATACAATTTCACGTGTGTTATTGTTTTATTGTGTGTGATGCAATAAGATTGTTGGCCGTCTCATTGAAAGCTTTTAGGGCCGTGTTAGGTATGCACGGTTTTGTTTTAGGGGTTTATATCTCGGAATCTGGTGCAATTTAATAAGGTGGAAGTACCTGCCGGACCCTGAGTGCAGCACGGCCCTGAAGTATTGTTGTTTTTTTTTTTTTCTTCTCCCCCTTAGTTTAAAGTCCGCTGGCTGTATTTTTTTTTTTTTTTTTTTTAACGATTCACGTCTCAGTGGCTGGTCTCCCTCCCAGCAGCCTCTCTGCTAATGAGCCGCCGCTGTGATCCAGGATGCACACTCTCACTAAGTTAGAGACGCTGGGCGCTCGATTCCAGCCGCGTCCACGCTTCACTGGTGACAAAGATCTGAATCTGAGGTGGTGGAGGAGGAGGAGGAGGATGATGAGTCAGCGTTTTACTGCTCAGCATCAGGACCAGCTGCGGCCAGCACCCGCCCATCCTTAGGTTATTGCTGTGGAGTAATGTGTCCATAATTGTGTTCATGAATTCCAGAAAATAGAGAAACTTGCATATGTGATCTATTGTTTGAATTGTTAGATGTTGTTGATGTTGTGTTACAGTTGTTTAGCTGGAGCCGTCATATTCCTTCTCTGTGCTGCTATTTTATTTGCAATAATTCATTTTAATGGTCAACTTGATAAAACTTTCCACTGCAAATCCCCGATATAGAAAAGATTTAACACAAAAATAATTTGAGAAGCTGGAACAAGAAAATTACATTTGTGTAAATTGTTGGTGATTATTATTTTTTTTATCAGTCATTTCATCAGCAAATTATAGCCATTTAGATTTTTATTACATTTATTTCCAAGCACATCAAGTATATGTACATTATCATATAGTGTAGTGCAACCAGATTAAACTGCAGTCAAAGTATTGGACCTGAACCAATCGGCTTCCATTCTGCCTGCATGTCACGAAAAGTCATTCATCAAAGTGTCAAAGTGCAACGAGTGACGATGCGTTCAGGCGTCACTGTTTATGCTGGACACTCTCCCTCACAGAAACTCAGTCGTTACTCTGAACACAAGACATACATGAGGAAAGTCAAACATTTTTTAAACAAAAATAATAGACATATATAATCGTAAATCTGGGGCCGAGGGCCTCCATTTTATTGAATTATTTTTCGCATAAAAATTCCTTAGTGACGCCAACTTTTAAATTTAAAAATAAAGAATCTTACTCGGTCTATAACCAACATTTATTTTTCATTATTCAGTTTTATTGTTGATCTGTGTTGACGACTTCCCAAGGCCTCAGAGGCCTTTCGATTTAGATGAGTGATGGAATTTATTATTATTAAATAATATCACTATTCATATAAGGTCCACGTCTGAATTATTTGGAGAAGCTCTAATGTGTAACTAAGAAATGACTCAACACTTTTAATCAGTCAGCTTTATTTCCAATATTCCTCTTCAAACTGAGTTTCTCTGGTTTCTGTAGTAACGGAGGAACAGACCCAGAGAGTCTGTGTGATCCAAACTGTCCTTTTCCTGTAAAAGGCTGAAGTTAGACCAAAAATCTTTTCTTCCTCTCTCTCTCTCTCTCTCTTTTTTTTTTTTTTTTTTCGGTGTGTGTTCACATCCCACCGGCCCACTTAACATTCCGGTTTGAGTTGCAGGGCTCTATCTTGATTCACCGTCGACATATCTGGGTGGACAGACTCGCTGGGGGAGAAAAAAAATAAAAATAAAAAAGATCTCACGCAAAGCAGGAAATGAAAGTCATCTGGGTGGAAGTGTGATGGAATCAACATTGTTGATTTGTCATTTGGTTGGTACACTGCAGGTGGCTGCCAAACACAAACACACAAACACACACACACACACCTACACACACACACACGCACACACATAACTACGCGCACACACACACACACACACAGATACGGTTGCCATGGAAAGATCAGTGGCTTGGTGGAAATCTGATGTGCTGCCATTCTGGGGCCTGGGCTTCATCTGTGCAGACTGACACGCACACGCACACGCACACGCACACGCACACGCACACGCACACAGATTATTCGTCATATCCTCTGTATTACCAACTTATCATTTCCTGTCAGTTTACAGTACAGATGACACTCAGAGATGGTGGAGGGGCAGGAATGCTGATAAGCATCTCCCCCTCGCTGTAAAAGCATCCATCACTGTATTTATGTTTTTTTTTCCCTCTTATCTCGTCCTGTTTTTAAAATTATAGTGCAGGGGACCATGGAAAAAAAAACAGACCCAGAGAAAATGGATAGAAACGTTGTCATTTAAAGGGCTGACCCCTGGAAACGGATGAATTTATGGGATCAGACTCTCTCCAAACTCCATACGACGTATTCTCTGTTTTTTTTTTTTTATAGCTCTTTTATAGTCTGCAAAATCATTTTGTTGCACATTTCAGATTGAATATTCGTACAGTTACATACAAACGCAGGAATGCAGAAACACACACACGTCCCACCGGTCCACATCAGTAAGGAACACCTATTTCCTTTTTCCAGGAATCTTCCTGACAAACGTCGAGCGTGGATTTGTTGTTGCACTTATCCTCAGATTGGACATGAAAACTTCTTTTTGGTCTTTCTGGAGTTTTGTGTGTGTGTGTGTGTGTAAAGAAAAGTCAGTGGAGTTGTGTTGTACTTGTCATGTGGCAGCTCTGTTCTCAACTGTCAGCCGAGGAGCTTCCACTCTTTGATAGATTTCTCCCTCGGCGACTGTTGTGTAGGCGATTTGTGTAAAGTAGTGACTTACAACAGTCTTTTTTTTTTTTTCTTCCCCCCGGTGGGTTCGTGTTGGGATTGACAACGAGAATTATGGCTCATCTGAATTTCCTGTGACACGTCCTGATTGCGGAGAGCAGAGGAGAGTGGGACATGGCAGAATATGTGTATTATCTCATCCGCCGCACAGCTGTGGTAACACAATAACAACACAGGCTTGTTATAGATTAATATGAGGAGACGGGGACTGGTGGGGTTCTTCAGGGAGGTTTCTCTCAACACCACTGTGACAAGAAAAGTAGAAGAAGAGAGTGGATTTGATTTTTTTAGTAGTGCGACACAATTATGTGAAATCATACGTGTCCATATACAGTTCATACTCGAGTTAAATCACAAACGTAAAAATGATCAAAATATTACTAGACAGCAAGCTGCAAAAATGAATGATCTGACAATTGTTAATTGACAGAAGAAAAAAATCTCAATAATTATCTTTTACAATTTTAGACTCTGGCCTCCGCAAAAGTGAAAAAGCATTTTCTTTGTCAATTGAGAAAATAATTGTCTGCTTGAGTGACATCTGAAATAATCATTCGTTCACATGTCACATGTTGAATTTGCCCCTTTTTTTTTTTTTTTCTTTACAAATATCGCTGAGAAAGAACGCTTTCCCATCATCTTTATTATTAAATGGTGTTGTTTATAAAGTTGTCATCTGAAAGATGCAGTCTCTGGAGGACAGTTTCTGCAGATAGCTTTCTTGAAAACAAATGAGCTCATGATAATAATACTAATAATAATAATAAAAAGAATGAGTGGAGACGAGAGACAAAAGGAAATGATTAAATGCCAATATGGATTAGAGGAAATTTCACGGCTCATTAAACTCTGATTTCTATCGACAGAGGCTCAGATTTGTCTCCCAGCGCTGCGGCGTGAGGGCGTGAATGAGGAAGCACGAAAAAAAAAAATCTCGGCAACAATTAGCAACATTTATACTTGGCCACCTCGTCGTCATGACAACACGGGGACAATGTCGGTCAGGGTTCAAGCAGATACGAGACTCAACAGAAGGCGACGGAGGAGAGAAAGAGAGGCGGAGACGAGGGGAGGCAGATGGAAGTTGGTGGGGAGGAAAATTTGCTCAACAGGCAAAAGAAATTCATTGTGTAACTTGGAGAAGTTGTGCGTCAGAGATCCGGTTGTGGGGTGTGTTGTGTTACTGTAAAACCAGGGAGTCTGCCGACGAAGCACAAATTAAACTAAAAAGGTACGGAGAGGCCACCCAAACAGCGCAGGGGGCAAATGCTGGGGGAAAAATAAGGTAAGGATCGTGTAGCAGGGGAGCACTTTTAGTGTAACACACCTACCTGTTCGGACCAATGCAGGAATGCAGCAACACAACAGCCGTGCAGCAAATGCCAATATCACTTTTAGATGTCTGCATTGGTTTACAGCGTCTGACTTCCGTCTCAGTAAAATGCAAATGTGAAATTTTGCAACTTTCAAGGCAAAAATGTGAAATCTACAATTTTACAGTCTAACCTGTTTGGGAGAATCTTTCCTGGCAGTATTAAAGCTAGTCGAGTGGATCCACCACCGCGCTCAAGTCATTATTTGACCAATTTTATTCATGGAGTCGCACACATTGTGTTTCACGCCTGAGTGCGTGGACAGACGTTGGTTAAACCCTCCAGGTGATTCTACTCTGGGCAGTCAGGGATTTTTTTTTTTTGTATTTCCTTCTGCACTTCATCGAGCAGGAAAAAAAAACTTGTAAACTTGTTTTTTAATACATAAAAATGGTCCGATGTGTGTTTTTGCATATCTTGACTGGCATTTATGTTGCATTAATTTAATATTTAGAATAAAAAAATGCAGCGAAAATCATATTAGGCTCTAAAAAACATAAATCTTTATCACTATGAAAAAAAATTGAAGTTAATAATAAAAGTTAATCAAAGTTGGATTGTAAACTGATTTTTATTTAATTTTTTTTTCGGGTCAGCACAGTTTTTTTTTTTTCCATGAAAGAAAATCTGTTAAACTAGAATTTAAGAGATACAATTTTGCTCGGAGAAAGTTACTCGTGTGACTCAGCCGTATTATTTTGTTCTTTACCCACCCACCCATCCTCTCAGGCAGAGCGTCAACATCAGATTAGACCAGAGAACACACATTTGTGTTGTGTGTTTTTTTGAACGTAGTGAGAGGCTGTGGGCACAGTTGTATGGGAGGAGGAGAGGGAGTGTGTGGTGTCCTGGGCTAGGGGGCGGAAGCTGGACGAGGAGGGGAAACAGGAAAAAAAAAAGAACAGCACATTCCCTCAGCGATGTTGTATAGTATATTGTGTCTCCGCTGAAAAGCAACACAATGTTTCTCTCAGTCTTCCGCTGGCTCCCATTACCAACCTCCTGACAGAGAAAAACAAAATAAATCACTGCCTGCCTCTGTTCTGAGGCTGCAGGAGCTCAAATCAGAGATACGCTGCTGCAGTCGACGCAAAGTTACACTTCAATACAAACACAACTTTTTAAATGTGCGAAATAGGAAAGCGGGAGGGGAAATGTAAAGAGGAGTCCGTGGAGAGCTGCACAGTCATCACATACACACTAATGTACGCTAATATTTCCGACATGAACGTGATGCAATTCGATTTTTTTTTTTTTTTTCTATTGAGCTTTAAAATATCTTTGATGTTTGTTAGTGTAAATGAAGCAAACATCTTTATGGTGTTTGAGCGTTTTTTTTTCCAGATAAAAAATTCACAAATAAAGTGGCGAGTAAACAGCACTTTGAAGTTAAAGCCGATGGTGGAGCTAAATTTAAGTCTTGTTTCAACTTATTGAATGGAGCTTAAGTTTGCCTTTTGGTTCGTTGTCTCCAACATATCATTAAAAAAAAAAAACAAGCATAACACAATCAATTAATAATTAATCATCTACATCCATCATGAACATGAATTATTAGCAATTAGTTGCAGCCCTTGACGAGGTACATTTGTACAGGAAATGTGTTTTCATGTAGTTGTCAGAAAAGTATAAAAAAAAAAAAGAAAAAAAGTGACAGACATAGGTTTAAATACATGTTTGACCAGCTAGAGTTTTAAAAACGTCAATATATCATCGTCATATTTAGTTAACATGATGGAAACTGCTTATTTGAAATATCTGAAATACACATTATTTTTTTCGCTCTGTTTTGGTCTCCACCATCTCTTTTTTTAATGTTCGGGTTTATATTTAATCATTTTCTGACATTTCTGTAGAACGGTGACATTAGAAATGTACTGTAGAGTCATTTAAGATGAAAAACGAGGTTTGGCATATAGGCGGGCTTGGACCCCGTGTTGACCCGGTGTCGGGGTGAGGGCGTCGTCCTTTAGATGAGGGGCGTGTCCAATGGAGAGTGTGTGTCCTACGGAAAGTGTGCATCTGGCGGAGAGTGTGTGTCTATCTGAGGGCCCGGCGGCCGCGCTGCATCGGCACTCAGACTTCCTGATTGCTGTAATTTGGTCAACCATGTCACCCGCTCGCTGCAATTTACAAGACGCGAGAGGTTGTGTGTGTGTGTGTGTGTGTGAGTGTGTGCATCTGTGTGTGTGTGTTAAACCAGAGAAAGAGCAGAAGGAGAGCGAGGGGGAATGGAGAGCAGAAGAGTGTGGCAATTTGGAGTAAGCGCAAGTGTATGTGTCCAAATGTGTGAGTCTGTGTGAGCGTATAGAGACAGTTCAAGTAGCAATTTGGAGTAAGCAAAGTTTGTGTGTGTGTGTGTGTGCTCAGCGCGTGTGTGTGTGTGAGTGTGTTTGTGTGCGTCGACAGCTCCAGCAGCTTTTCGAGTGGCTACTTTGATGTCTGACCCACTTTGGCTGTTGCAGAGTATAAAGCTATTTATTTAGTTGTGTGTGCGTGTGTGCGTGTGTGGATGTGCGTGTGTCTCTGTGCGTGTGTGTGTGTGTCTGTGTGTGTGTGTGTGTGCATTTGTGTGTGTAAAGCTATTTATCAGGCAGTGGACTGGCTGAGATTTGCTGTGTGTGTGTGTGTGTGTGTGTGTTGCTGGACTCCTCAGCATCCGCCAGTGGAGACGGCAGAACATCTCCTCCTCCTCCTCCTCCTCCTCCTCCTCTTAATCTCTCCTCCTCTTCGTGCCCCGGCGTACTCTGTCCCTCCATCTTCCTCGTGCCATTAACCGTCTCTGAATCGTGTTAGTCGTCTGAGAAAAGTACCAAATAAATCTTTCTGTTTCCCTCTCTTGACATTAACACGACAAACACAACAGACACGCAAAACAGAGGAAAGAGGAACACACAGGTTCACGAACAAATATAAATCTTTGACCACCGATCCCTGTGGGACTATTTTTAGCTGCAGGTTCATTTATTCGTTTGGTTTGAGATGGCGTTCCGTTCAACTACAATGTCGGACAATAATGAGTAAAGATAAAGATGAAGTCATTATTATTGGATGTTGTCATGACATGACATTCCAATTCCATCTCCTCGACAGTCTAATGGAGATAAATCACACTTTTTTATTTAATTACTGATTCAATTGTTATATGGCTTCAGAGATGAACTAGTGACGTGATGTGGATGTTTGAGCACAGATGCAACGCATGCAACTTTTTCTAGCGTATTATACAAAGCTTTAATGCGTTATAAATATCTTTTTTTTTTTTTATTATTTTACATTGTAAAAAAAGGTGTTTCTATTGGCATAAATGCTGATACTCATTTTTAATCAGATAAATCAGTTAACAGTGACATACAAGAATGCAAAAGGAGAAACTGATCATATTTCAAATTTTCCTTGAGCAATTATGCAAATAACGACTGGATGGTGAAACCGCTGGCCAAGCATCTGGAGGAATATTCTGGTTGGCCTCACGTCACGTACGGGAGAAACGCCGAGCGTGTTTGGGTCAAGCCGGAGAGGGTGAATCCCCGGTGGACGAGACTCATTTTGCGGCGGCGTGGCGGTTTAACCTTTGATTCGAGATGAAAACGCCTGTGACAGTGGAAAACCTTTTCTCGGTCACTGGAGGAGTTGAAAGTAAATACACACTTTGATCCGGGAGCTGTGGACCCACAATCTGATGGGGCACTTGCCCCGTCAGACCTTGCACTGTGTGAGGAACACGCCGCGGTGATTTCTCACCGCGCGGTTTATATTAGTGACAATTAGCAAAGACAATTAACCACATGACAATATTACGCATTTGAACTCTCAGATTTATAATAACGCCACCGTTGTCCTTTTGCGTGACACATTTGTGTGAGCGAGTTTAATGTCAGCAATAAAAGCAGCAGTACGCCATTCTGGTTGGTTAATTCCCATGTCCAATCAGCTAACAGGATTTTTGGAGAGAAGACTTTTTTTGTCCTTCTTTCTGAAATCACTGCAGCCTCTCTCGGCTTATTCTTTCATTTCCTGCTCCTCCTCCTCCTCGCTGCGTTGGGGCGTAATTGAGGAGGAGCTGCTGCCGCTCGGTTCTCCCCCCACAGCTGAGAGTCCAGAGAGCGAAACCTCTCATGAGTGATGTCAACAGCTGACGCGTGGCCTCCTCTAATGACTGTCAGGAGCTCCTGACAACCACATCGCATTCACTTCACCGAGCCATTAAAAGAAAAAGGCCGGCCACCAGGAAAATGTGTCTTTAACACCCGCCATCCTGGAGGTGAAGGAGGCTGGAGTGGCCTGCAGTGATTGATTTGGTTTATTTTGTTGTTCCCCAACAAGTGGCTCTTGTCTTCCATCAGGCGGTTTAGCGCCAATTTAGCATTAAAGATTTAAACGAGCATTTATGCAGGTCGCAGGTGTGCATTTATTGGGTGTTTCAACAACGGCCCGGGCTCGGCCAATCAGAGCGCAGGACGAGGAGTGTCTGCTTTTTTTACGTTGTCGTTAACGCGGCCGAGCGTCACAGATGTCTCACTCACTGAGGCTCCTGGGGAGCACTCCCAACCATTATTATTATTATTATTATTATTATTATTATTATTATTATTATTATTATTATTATTATTATTATTATTATTATTATTATTATTATTATTGTTGTTGTTGTTGTTGTATTTTTTTATTATAATTATTGGAAGTAGCAGTAGTAGTAGAGTTATTTAAAATTTTTTATTTAAATTTTATTTTTATATATTTTTTTATTTAAAAAGTATTAGGAGAATATTATGGGGTTGTTGGAAAAGCTGGTGAATCTTCAGCTCGGATGTCACCGTTCAATCACAGTCGATTAAAGCTTCCACAGCGACTCAGTGTCTGCATGGATTTGTGTGTATCCAGCAAACACACACATACATACACACATATGTATGTATATACTATATATATAAGTACATACCTTTAAAGGAATGTATGTGCAATTATCCTCGAGTGTGAAATCCAATTGGAGGAAGTGGTCTCTGAGACGGAGGTTTTATCCGCGGTGTCCCTGAGAGCCCAATGAAAAAGTAATGATGCACTCTGCAAGTTGTGTTGTGTCTGTTTTACTTACAACACATTCCTGTATTTTGTTGTGTTGTGTGCATTTGTCGCACACAAATTGATCGTGTTTTTCCTAATCTGCTTGGGTTTTGTGTAGCCTGTGTGTGTGCGTATCTAAGGGCTAATGTCATCTAATGAACACATGAATAATTTACTCTGCACTTGAAGAGAAAAAAGAAGATGCTTCACTTGAGTCTTTACTTTTCTTTCTCCCTTTTTAATTCAACTACATTTGGGAGGCGCGCCTTATATTTTGACTCATCGGTAATGACTTTCCAAATGAAGATTGATTGTATATATTTTTATTTTTAATATTTCATACTTTAGTATTATCAACGGAACTTTCGTAAAACTATTTCTTGAAACGATATTAGATGCTGAATCAGGGGATTTGTCCCTTTTCCTGAGAAATTAAGATTCAAGCCATCCATGAAAGGGGCTCGACTGTAATCTCATTGGCCGGCTCCATCGCATCCCATCAGCACCTGCGCTGGCAGCCGCTCCTCCGCACACTGTGATTATACACACACACACACACACTTTTTATACTTCATATATCATACCGTGACATTGTGTTTTTACATTATCCAACTTTTTGTTGGAGTTTCAGACTCTTCCTCAGTTCAATCGTGATGGTCGATGGCGACCAAATCAAGATCCTGCTTTTTTTTTGTTTGTTCTGCAGCTCGATGTAAAATCACTTCCACCCCCAGGAACTCTGAATCGGAGCCAAACTCTTGAGTTTTTAGGGTTTCAGGATATGGAGCTCAGGAGCTGCCTCTGTCCTCTGTTGTGTATTTATTTTTTATTTTTTTTGTATTTTTTTTTCCCACTGTTTCACAATTGGCTCCATAAAAGAGAGAGAGTGTTGTTTTGAGGCTGGCAGGCCATGCCGCAGTTGTTGTGCTGATTACAGATGATGAGTCACTTTACATAGCGAGCGACGGAGGGCCGCTCAATCACAAATAACCTTTTGTTTCACCTAAAAAGAAAAAAAAGAAAAAGAAACAGACTCCGGGCGAGAAGTGAGATGCAATCACAAAATGAGCCGCAAAGTGGGGAAGGCTTTAAAAAAAAAAAAAAAAAAAAACTTTTTTGAGTTCCTCAGCAATAAAACATTGTGGGCTTTGAAAGTGCGGCGCAGTGTTGACAGCGCGGTGGAGGAAAAAGCCAAAAAAAGAAAAAGAAGCCCATCGGAGTTTCCTCTGACTCAGAGGACTTCACCGTGTTTGATGCGTGACCCATTTCTGCTCCGAGTGATCAAAAACTGTGAGAACAAAAGTACCCCTGTACTCTCTGATTCTCCACTTCCTGAGAGAGAGGAAGTGATGTCGTTTGGCGGAGTGGGGTGGTCCTCATTTAATAGTAGACTTTTTTTTTTTTTTTTCTACACTCTGACCCCCCAAAACGTTTCATTGTTGTTAGAAAACACCTCTCAGGAAATATTATGAAATGTGCTCAAAGCACTGGAACCAGTACCTACCTAACCCTAACCCTAACTCTAAACCCAATCCTAAACCTAAACCCAGCCCTAACCCCTAACAGTAACCCTAACCTTAAACCCAACCCTAACCCCTAACCCTAACCCTAAACCCTAAACCCTAACCCTAACCCTAACCCTAACCCTAACCCTAACCCTAACCCTAAACCCAATCCTAAACCTAAACCCAGCCCTAACCCCTAACCGTAACCCTAACCTTAAACACAACCCTAACCCCTAACCCTAACCCTAAACCCTAAACCCTAACCCCTAACCCGAACCCTAACCCTAACCCTAACCCTAACCCTAACCCTAACCCTAACCCTAACCCTAACCCTAACCCTATCCCTAAACCCTCACCCTAACCCAAAACCCTAAACCCTAACCCTTAACCCTTAACCCTTAACCATTAACCCCTTAACCCTTAACCCCTAACCCTAACCCTAAACCCTAACCCTAACCCTAATCCTAATCCTAACCCTAATCCTAAACCCAATCCTAAACCTAAACCCAACCCTAAACCCTAACCCTAACCCTAACCCTAACCCCTAACCCCTAACCCTAAACCCAACCCTAAACCTAAACCCAACCTTAAACCTAAACCCTAACCCTTAACCCTTAACCCTTAACCCTTAACCCCTTAACCCTTAACCCTTAACCCTTAACCCTTAACCCTTAACCCTTAACCCTTAACCCTTAACCCTTAACCCCAATGCTAAAATGGGGACTCCTAACCCTAACTTGTGCCTTGTTGATGGGCATTAGGTAGAGTCTCTTTTGTTTGTCTGTAGGTTTTCATCCATTTTTCAGATCCAAATCTTTTCCTGTCTTTTCATCTTTTGGCCATGTTGATTCTAAGGGGGAAAAAGCTGACCATTTCAAGAGCTTTTGAGCAACCTCGAAATATTACTATTTTGTGCTGAAATCTTTTATGTAAGGGTGAGAGCAAGATATTAAAAAAAATAAGGACCGCACTAGGGCGGAGGCATTAGCAGCCGTCCTGCATGTGCATTAATACCACCACACCACAAAGCTGATGTTCTGAGTTGATTTTTTATATCCAAATATAAGAAAAGTAGAGCAAAAAAGAAGACATTTATTTAAAATGTACATTTTAAGCTGTTATAGTTTTAAAATCCTCAGGACTGGAAGAACATTGCAAAGTTATGCTTTTAAAAACTCGTTTTTATTTTTATTTTTTTTCATCATTCCTCGTCTACTTTTTAAAATGTTGTCAACATGTACTGTATGTGTAACGCTTTTAGACAAAATGTATCAGCTCAAAATGTGAAAACTTGTTTCCAGTGTTTAGAAATGAGGTTTAATGTGTTGTTAATGAACAAACTGGAAATGAATGAACATAGTTTATCAAAACTTTACATTTTATAAAGCCGAAGAGAAAAACCTACGCCAACCCCCTCACCACAGTAAAAACTGTAAAACAACATAATATCTAATCCTAAATCTCTTAAGTCCCTCAATTAAATACAGTATTTTCAGAACATGTACTTATCTCCCACCCAGCTGCTGTGTGTAGTTCTTTTTTGAAGTCGCCACACACACAAAAAACACACAAATAACACACAAATAGACTCATCTGAGGCCGAAACGCTTCCACTCCAAGACAAAACGATTATGAAATCTGATTTTCCCTGGAGCTCACTCAGCTTTTCACAGCCCAGCCAAGCAAAAAGAAAAAAAGAAAAAAATCTTAACTACTTTTCAGCTTTTTAGTTTTATCCATGATTTTTTTCTTTTTCCCCATCTGCGTCACATCTCACAATCACTGTCGGCCCCCCAGAAGCTTTTTCTCTCAAGGAAAAAACTTAATTCTGAGGAGGCAAGTTAAATTACTTTAAAACGCTAATTTGATGTGTTTGATTGTGTGTCTCAGCTGTTGTGTTTGATTATCCTGTGATTACATGACGTGTGCGAAGAGCTGCACAAAAACACTCGGTGTTGATAAATCCGCGGCTAAAATCTGTGCAATTGATTTAAGCAATCCGATAACAAAGCAGGATTTATTGGCTCATGTTTATTTTTTCCCTGCAATCAGATTAAGCCTTTTTTTTTAAATCTTTCTTGTTCTGGACAATTTTTTCAGATTTATAATGTTGTAAATGCCCATTTTAGTTTTCATTTAATTTCACTCTTCCACATTTATTTAAACAAAAACTATATTCTTGCATTACAGCTTTTCTGCCACATCACATATTTTTTTAATTAAAGTATCATCAACTTAGTTTATAATAATTAATAATAATAATAATAATAATAATAATAATAATAATAATAATAATAATAATAATAATAATAATTATTATTATTATTATTATTATTATTATTATTATTATTATTATTATTATTATTATTATTATTATTATTATTATTATTATTATTATTATTATTATTATTATTATTATTATTATTATTATTATTATTATTATTATTATTATTATTATTATTATTATTATTATTATTATTATTATTATTATTATTATTATTATTATTATTATTATTATTATTATTATTATTATTATTATTATTATTATTATTATTATTATTATTATTATTATTATTATTATTATTATTATTATTATTATTATTATTATTATTATTATTATTATTATTATTATTATTATTATTATTATTATTATTATTATTATTATTATTATTATTATTATTATTATTATTATTATTATTATTATTATTATTATTATTATTATTATTATTATTATTATTATTATTATTATTATTATTATTATTATTATTATTATTATTATTATTCAATGTTGTGTTTTTCCTCATCTTTTTGCCATTAGCCAGAGTGAAGTTGTGTTAACACGTTGTGTGTTTGTTTGTGTGGTTGAAGCCGAGGAAGTGAAACCTCAACGCACCGCAGCTAATGCACAGAAGAGTCTATTAACTCATTCACCACAAAGTGCTCTATCCACAGATCCATCAACCTTTACCAGAAAAAAATAAAATTACAGAGAGCATAAACATCTGAGTTCATGGCCCAAAGAGCAGACACACACGCACACCCACACACAGACACACACACACACACACACACACACACTGTGAAACTAATTTCATACCAGTCAGGTTTTAATGTCAATGCTTTTTTGAGCTTTAAAGGTCACAAAGCAAATGATAGAGAACCGTTGATTCGGTGAACTTAACTTGTCTCACACATACACACAGACACAGACACAGACACACACATAGACTTACACACAGACACACACACACACAAAAACAGCCCCAGGTGTTGAACATGTTGAGTTTTGACGGTATTTTGGACATTGAACACGAGGGAGCCGGCTGCCTGTTACTGGACACGCATGCACACCCACACACACACACGCACAACCACACACGCACACACATGCACAAATACACGCGCACAACGCCCCCCCCCCCCCCCCCCCCCCCCCCCCCCCCCCCCCCCCCCCCCCCCCCCCCCCCACACACACACACCTCTTAAACCCCTTTATCATCTTATAAACTGATTAAGATATTCTCATCTTTTTTTTTTGTTGTTTCCTTTTTAAGGGGAAAAAAGACAGAGACGTAGACACTCTGATATCAAGTCTACTGATTTATTTCCAGTTTCAGAGCAGTTTTAAATGTTCTCTATGGATTAGCAGGAATAACGTGTGGATATGTGAAGCTGAAATTAGATGACACAAAGGATGTAGCCAAACATATTAGTTCATCAGAATCTCAAGACATTTTCTTTGACACAAATGGAAAAAAAGCTGAAAACTTGAAGGTGGCCTTCTAAAACTCATACAAGTAACATGTTAAATAACATACATGTTTACACGATTGCTCAACATGAGAAGAACTGAAGTCTGAAGCGTGGAGTTGATATAAATATTATCAGACACCATATACAAAAAACTGGGCCTCATTCAACTGAGGTTTTTCTACAAAAATACGTTTCATAACAGCGTTTTTTTAATTCTCTAATGTACACAGCTTTATCACAATAATAAATAAAACCTACATTCATAGAGAACATATAGTGTGTATTTATATATGTATATATATATATATATGTGTTTGTGTGTGTGTGTGGTGTGTGTGTGTGTGTGTGTGTGTGT
>JAFBJU010001139.1:926952-929452 GCA_016785305.1 Colistium nudipinnis
CCCCCCCCCCTCTCTCTCTCTCTCCCTCCCCCCCCCCCTCCCCCCCCCCTCCCTCTCTCTCTCTCCCCCCCCCCTCTCTCTCTTTCCTTCTTCCTCCTGCTTGATGTGTGACTCCCATCACGTGCTGTTTTAAATGTGCGTGGGCCTCATTCTCACCAAGTACAAAAACCCACATTAATATTCCAGCTTTATTACATTGATTTCCAAGCGGTTGATGTTTGAAATTCGTCTTTGGGGATTCTTTTCTGGCGGAGACCTACGCTCTGCGTGGGCCTCCTCGGGCCTGGAGACGCAGCTCGTCCGCTTGAAATTGTGTAGTTCATGTGTAGTGATACTATTTTATTTTTTATTATTATTATTTTTTACATACGACAAATTTATCAGCAGACCAAACCACACGTGTTTTTTTTTTTGCCAACGTCACAGCAGCTGTTTCTGTAGATCTATGTTTGTTCGTGGTTTACTACAAACTGTTTGGCAGCTGGGTGGATATGGGATCGGTCCCAGTTATCAGCATCTGAACACACACACGCACGCACACACACTGTGTGCAGATTGTCCAGCAACGTTGCTGTAGGACACAGGATAATAACACAGCCCCAAAGTTAGTGTGACTAATGCAAACACAGCGAGGTGTTTCCTGTGATGGATTATTCATCATCTCTGTGAGGCTCTGCGGCTAAATGAGGAGGAAAGAAGAGACTTTTTTTTTTTTTTTTTTATAACTGAGGAGGGAAGAAAAGTTAAATGTGGAAAGAGTGAAACTAAATATATGAAAGCGCTTCAGGTTGTGTATACGCTGGGATCCGTGCACGTTGCTCACTGTCATAACTTATCAGAGCAGAACTGAGATTTATTTTATGTTAATTACTTTTATATCTTATTATTATGGGCTGTAAAGATGCTGGTTCCACCTCGGGCGTAACAGACGTGGCACTCACCACTGGCCCGTGGTCCTCTCCTCATGTTGGTGGAGTCTCTTTAAGGCGCGCTCCTCTCTCCTCTGCTCCCTGCTCCTCCTTTCTCTCCTGTAGGCCAACGCTCTGTAGAACTCCCTCTGCTTCAGCTCCTTCAGACGCTGCAACACACGGTCATAGTTTTATTATTATAATTTTATTTGTATTAGAATTATGCTTATTATGCTTATTATGATGATTATGCTTATTATTATTATTATTATTATTATTATTATTATTATTATTAATATATTTGTATTTATTATTTTTTTATTATTATATACAGATGGTAAAACACAATAGAATGAAATAAGTGGATCATACAGTGGTTAGTTTCTATTAGTGTGTATGTGTGTGTGTGCACGGATGGTGGTGCGTGTTAGTGTGTGTTGTGTGTGTGTAATGTACGGTATGTGTACTCACTAAGGCAGGCAGCTTTAGTATAGGCCAGATCAGCTTAATTCACTTACTGAGCTCTGTCTGCGAGCGGTCTGCACACCAGAGATACTGATATTGTGTGTGTGTGTGTCACAAATAATAATAATAATAATAATAATAATATATCAGAGGGTACACAACACAGACAGACAGATGACAACAGGCAGAGAGACAATGAGGCGTCCAGAGAAACTGACAAATAGATGAACAGCCCAAAATAGACACACAGGCGAAACAGAGAGGGACAAAGAGGCAGGTTTGTGTGTGTCGGTGTGTTAGAAGATGTGCGTACAATTTGACAGTTGGACAAATTGACAGGAAACCTCCCTGTAACCTGCAACATGTGCAACAACAGCACCAACTAGGATTTAAATAATATTATATAAAAAAAAAAGCGCACGGATAATAATGAGACGATGGGCCCTGGGGCACCAACACTGAGGAAGGACCTCCCTCCTACGTAGAAGATTTAATTGCTTCAGTAATTTTAATATAAACTTACACTTACATTTGGTGTGTGTGTTTTTGTTTTTCTGGTCGTGCAGCTGTTTGATGCAGAAATGGATACATAAATAAAGCGAGGTGGGGGTTCATTTATACGTTAAAGAAGAAGACATAAAAATGTTATCCAGAAAGACAATAACACAAGGTAATTCAAAGTGCTAACTAATTAAGAGATATTCAATGATATAACATAATAAGATCGCATTAAAATTGCATGACAAAGACAATAAAAACAAAAATAAGTAAGACTCGAATGATAAAAATGTGTCCCACGTGTTCGCTATTGTTTTGAGGGTCCGATCTGATTGGCTGAGGGCCAACGCGGCTTCACTTTTCACTGTGGTTGTGGAAACGAGAAGCAAACGCATCCCAGTTGAGCCGAGGCTTCTGGGAGATTCGTAATGTTCGAGGCCTGAAAATCATTTAGTGCTTTATAGACGAGTAATATGATTTTCCAAAGTATTTTTCTCGGACACACAGGAAGCCGCTGCAGTGATTTAAGGAAGGCTGTCTGCTGACAATACACATGAATATATTTTTTATATTTATATTTCATTTGAATTGCATTTCTTGCTGTTTTTTGGAGGTGATATTATAGTTCA
>JAFBJU010001139.1:934452-940447 GCA_016785305.1 Colistium nudipinnis
ATTAATATGATATTTTATTAGTTGCAGTTGTTGCTTTCTTGTGTGTTTCATTGTGTTGTATAACTGTATGTTTTTCCTCGTAAATCCCGGGTTAAAAAAAAAAATCCTACTGGGGTAAAAACGGTCAAATTAAAAAGGGAAATGTGATGGGTGTGTGTGTGCGCGTGTGTGTGCGCGTGTTTGGCATACGTACGTGCATGCGTGCGTGTGTGTTTGTGTGATATAAATCTGTTTGGGTATA
This sequence comes from Colistium nudipinnis, assembly GCA_016785305.1. NCBI lineage: Eukaryota > Metazoa > Chordata > Actinopteri > Pleuronectiformes > Rhombosoleidae > Colistium > Colistium nudipinnis. Next base: position 934,694 of record JAFBJU010001139.1, read on the forward strand.
AGTAAGCATTTGTGTGCACCAGCTTAGTGGCCCCCATCGTCCACACAATCAGAATAAGTGCATTTCTGTAATTGAAATGAAAAGAAAAAAAAATAGTAATGAGGTCGTAAAGAGCAAAGCCAGCGGAGGAAAAAAATCCAGCAGCCCAAAGTGTCATTTTCAACCTTTTTCTCTTTTCTATGTGTCTCAGTCATAGATGAGTTGTAATAATAAGCTTCTGTCTGTGAGCGGGCTCGGTTTATTTCCACGGGTTTAATATCAGCTTTTTTTTTTTAATTTATTCACATTTTCAAACATGGGGCCATGGTAGTCTGGTGATAATGTGCTGATGACATTTTATTTCAGGCAAAAACCAACAATGAGTATTTGAATGGATCCAAAGAGTCATCAGGATGTCATTTCCCCCCCGAAAAAAGAGACAAAAACAGCTTAACGCTCCAAAATCCATTTTTCATATTTCAATCCACAATTTTTTAGGTCGAAAATAGGTTGCAATCTCTCTTGTTTTTTCTGAGGTGAAAAGTCTGGTCGGTGATGCTCCTCAAAGTTGTTTTCCTGCTCCCATTAAACAACCAGAGAAGAAGAAGAAAAAGACCTGAAGGAGCGCGTGAAACAGCAGGAGGCCCAAAAAGTTCCTCGGAGGCAAATCTATCTGTGAACTTAATCCACCTAGTAAACATCATCAGGAGGATTTTTAATGAAGTCAGCATTTTAATAACCTGTGTGTGTGTGTAAAACAACTTCTACCTACACAACAACATTTTTTTTTTTTTTTTTTTAAGAGTTAAAACTTTTCCACATTTCTAAATAAGACATCTGCATATTTGATTTCTTTACTTCAGCAAAGTGATGCTCAAGAGGATTTTATACTGAGAGGAAAAATATGAATATATCATTTTTCTATGACTCTTAACTGCGGCATGTGTGGATATTCTTTTTTCATGCCGCTCCTCTCAATGGAATGATTATTGTGTTTGTGTATTTCATAAGTGGGTGGAACAGCGTGTGTGCCGCAGCGAGATGTTCAAGATTTCAAATCCTCCCAATGACACATTCTTCATACTGCCAGATTTTTTTTTTCCTCATTCACATTTCATATTTTTAGAGAGAAAAAAACCAAACTCGCGTGTTTTTTCAAATGATTGAAATGGCTAAATAACCTTGACGACAAAAAAATGTGCACCTTCCAACAAATGACTACCAAAAAAAGTTGTTTTTACTTCAATGGGAAAAATGTGATATTATTGCCCAAACAAGCGATTTAATAATATCACTGAGATAAATAACCAATAGTTTATGGATTCATAAGGTCTCATAGTCTCTCATAGTGTAGACAACGTAGCAACACGTGCATGGCGAAGGATGGTTTGTGTTTGTGCACAGAAGCCGCTGTGAACTTAATGGACCAGAGATGTGTGTGTGTGCGTGTACGTTGGCTGCGTGTGCGTGTATGTGGACTGGAGCCTAAAGACACCAGAGATCCAACATATGGCACCGCCTCTGGCTTAATATCCGTAATGCTGAATTTTACGCAGATTGCACAAGTGGGGTTGGACCAGCAGAGAACCGTTCCAGACGGCCTCAAACCGACGGCCCTCGGTGCATTTTCGGTTTTAGAGGCCTCACCTGTGCCAAAAGGCAGAAGCAGTCCAAACTGCATTTTGCTAAAGGTCTTTATGGATCGGATTTCTTTTTTTTGTTTGTTTTTTGAGGTTTGCGGCGTGCAGAGTTTTCAGGCAGTTGGTTTTTCTACCTTTTAGTCGTCCGTCCTCTGAGTCCAGTCCCGATTTTTGTCCTCTCCGAACCAAGTGACCTATGTCTTTTAATGTCATGCGACGTTATTGATTCCGTCAGAATGGCGGATCATAGCCACGCAGTCTTTTATATGACCTTTCCGTCAATAGTGAAAAGGGAAAGTCAGACCTTTGGAGCTCAGATATGTAAAATGTTTTTTTTTTTTTTTTTTCCTCTCCGCTACAGTCTTTCGGTGAATGTGAGATTTCTCTCTCAGCTGTTTGACAGTTTGATTTTCATATCTATATATCTTTACATGCCTAATTCTTTTTTTGGATCACAAAACTCTGATTGAACAAATAATGGACCGCTTTTCCTGAGCAGAATCGGCGCACGCACACACGGACGCACACACACACACACACACAGGCCCAGAGAAAGTGTGTGGAATATTTTACGGCTCATTTGTCTGAGCGTCTGAACAACCGAAAGCAAGAGAGACAGAGAGATAAAAACTAATGACAGGGACTGGAATGAAAGAGGATGAATAATAGAAAGAATGGATGAGAAAAAGCTGGAATAAAGAAAAAAAGGAGGAGATAAAACAGTGGAGGCAGAATGGGCGTCGGAGTAATGATGCAGGAATAACGTCCTCCTCAGAGTCTCTTCACGTCTCTCTCTTTCTTTGTCTATTTCTCATCTTTCAACTCATTTCATCATCAGCTGTGGAGACCAGGTCCGGTCAAAAACCACCACTCTTTTTTTTTTCTTTTTTTTTTTAGCCAAGATTACAAATCACTTTGGGGGCGACTGAGCAGGCCGACCACAGATGTCCCCAAAAAAGAAAAAGGAAATAAAAAAGTGACGCAAAGTGGAAACGAGTCAATGGATTCCAACGGGACGTGGGAAACTGTCAGGAAAGGATCCAAAATGGCTTCAAATGAGTCAAAATGGACAATAACAAATGCCACATGGGGTTTAAATGAACGCAAACAACTACAAGGAGACACAAACAAATTGAAGGCAATGCCAAAGGTCTAAAAAAAAATGGATGCAGACGTGTGACAACGATGTACAACAACGACACAAAGAAGCAGAGTGACTGATGTAAATAATAAATAAAAGAAAAATAATAAAGATAAAAAAAAAAGGATTAAATAATAAATAAATAAGATAAAAAAAAAAACACCAATCAAAATGATGAGAAAAAAAATATAGTTATTATTAGATTCTGGTACACCTGCTATGATTCATAATAAATATCGTTATACATCTCATTTAAATGCACATTGGAGCTCCTCCATCTCTCGCGGCTCCTCTGCAGTGTCTTGGTTCCCTTCCTTTAACTTTAATTAACACCCCACAGACATCATCTGCCTCTCCTCCATAATCTGAACTTTCCCTCTATTGACACAGCGCTGACCAAATGTGTGCGTTTAATAATTCTGCTCCGTCTGGACAAATGAGCCGGAAGAGAAAAAAAAGCCTGTGTTACAAGTCTCCGATTCAAGAGAGAGAAGAAATAAAAAAAAGGAGTTGACTGTGAAGAGCGAGTTCCCTTTGATAGAAATGTGACATCCACTGATTCATGACTCCTTTCTTCTTCCTCCTCCTCCTCCTCCTCCTCCTCCTCCTCCTCCTCCTCGCTCATTATGCGCCGCTTTAATTATGCCGTCTGATACGGAGGCCGGACTTCAGAGGGGGAGATGGAGAGATGCGGAGGGAAGACGGGAGAGATAAAGGAAGAAGTGAAGAGGGTTTTTTGATGTCGACAGTGTACTTTGTGGGTTAATTACACAGGCTTACCCTCCCACTCCTCTTTCACTCCTTTCTTCTGGTGGAAAAAAAGGGATGTGAGGAGGATGGAGGGCTGTAAAAAAAAATAATAATAAGAGAGTAAAGAGTTCTTGTGAGATACTGTAGATTTTTTTTTTTTTTTTCTTTTTTTTAAGAAAATATTTACATTTGCACCAGCTTTCTCAATTTTTCTTTTTTTTATAATATCCAGGCCAGTAGAGTTATTTTATTCTTTGGGAACTGTTTCAGAGTTTTACAATTTTTTTATACACTTAATAAAAGTCTAAAAAAATGACAAGTTACAACTCAATGATTAACCAGCAAAGCCGAATTTTTTAAGCTGATAAATTGATTTAAACACATTTAAATATATATATATATATATATATATATTTGTGTGTGTGTGTGTGTGTGTGTGTGTGCTGTCTCTTATACACATCTTATTTATTTTATTATGATTTTTTTTTTTTTTCATTATGATTTTTTTTATATATATATATGTTCAAAACAGTCTGTGAATATTCTGCTTGTTGTTCATAGTCGTAGACAGATTCTTTTTTGAGCAGCTTGACATATTTTCCAGTTTATTTATAAACCAAATCTATTCAATGATGAATTGAGAGGATAATCACCGGATTATTGGATTATGGAAACCACTATTGCCGCGCTAATTAATTGATGAAACAAGAATAATGAACTATATATGAATACATATTTGTTCCAGTCTTCAGAAAGCAGGTGGCTCCGTTGTGTTGTGCAGTTGTCAGTTAAATGCTGATTTTAGTTTCTCAAACTCGCAGACGTAACGAAAACAAGTCGTCGGTCTTTGCTGCTGTGGTGTAATGTGTACATCACTGTGGTGTGTCGTTTGCGTGTGTTGTTGTGTCGCCATTGGCTCTTGTGCGAATAATTGTTGTAACTGTAAATCAGTTATTGATTCGCTCAGGAAAACTGATTGCGGTCGTTTGTGTGTGAAATCAGTTTCCCTGAAGAAGTTTTGCTTTTAGATCCGTTTTTCCAAAAAATAAAAAATAAAGTTGTGCGTTCGCCACCATCTATACATCGCGCCCAACTCCATCGATCTGGACTGGCGTAAATAATAACGTGGTGCACCGGCCCCTTTAACATTTGCCACCAGAAAACGCAGCCGTGAGATGAAACTGAGACGAGCATATTGACATTAATATTGCATCACTTTCCAAGTGTGTTGTGCCGCGTTGTGTTAGTGAACACGACCCACATTCCAGCCAAAGTCTTATCCCATGAATAAACACTGTTCAAATGAGACCAGACACGCACACACACACACACACACACACTGTACAAATGCCGCACTCATCTCTCACAGTTATGGCAGTTATTTTGTGTTATTGCTCACCCTGGATATGAAACAAGGAGGCAATTGTGTTTTTTTTTTTTTTTTGTAATGGAGAGCGAGTCTGAGCATCACCTTTTCCATCTCTGAAATAAATGAGAAGTGAATATTGCATCACTTTCCAAGTGTGTTGTGCCGCGTTGCGTTAGTGAACACGACCCACATTCCAGCCAAAGTCTTATCCCATGAATAAACACTGTTCAAATGAGACCAGACACACACACACACACACACACACACTGTACAAACGCCGCACTCATCTCTCACAGTTATGGCAGTTATTTTGTGTTATTGCTCACCCTGGATATGAAACAAGGAGGCAATTGTGTTTTTTTTTTTTTTTTGTAATGGAGAGCGAGTCTGAGCATCACCTTTTCCATCTCTGAAATAAATGAGAAGTGAAGCTGCTGTGATTTGTGCCGGTGGGCCTGTTGTAGCTCTTCAGCCTTTTTATGCCGCACACCACACAACCTGCGGATCGCACTCACGCACGCACACACACACACACACAAACACACACAGCAGCTCAGTGGATTGATGAAGTGATTCTAAATTGTGCGTTGCGTGGCGGCTTTGATAAAATGTTGTCATTGTGGTTTGTCTTTGGAAAAATGTGAGGACCTTCGCACACCGTGGAAACACAGGTGCTGAGTGGATGTAGTGTGTGTGTGTGTGTGTGTGTGTGTGTGCATGTGTGTGTAAGTGTTCGTGTGTGTGTGCGCGGGTGTGTGTGGGGGGGGGTCTCTGTGGGTTGTGTGGGTCTGTGTGTGTGCGTGTGTGTGTGGATCTGTGTATGTGGGTGCGTGTGTGTGTGTGCGTGTGTGCGTGTGTGTGTGTGTGTGTGTGTG
>JAFBJU010001139.1:940479-951261 GCA_016785305.1 Colistium nudipinnis
CTCTGTGGGTCTGTGTGGGTCTGTGTGTCTGTGTGTGTGTGTGTGTGTGTGGATCTGTGTATGTGTGTGTGTGGGGGGGGTCTCTGTGGGTCTGTGTGGGTCTGTGTGTGTGCGTGTGTGTGTGTGTGGATCTGTGTATGTGTGTGCGTGTGTGTGTGTGTGTGGGTCTGTGTGTCAGGGAGGTATCTGCAGCCAGGGGGCCAGATGGAGACAAATGGATGATCTTTCAAGACAACAGCTCTCCAATTAACACACAGACACACTCACAAATCACACACACATGCAAAGCAAACACTCTCGCACAACTACATCAACCACAGACACAACTCTCTCTCTCTCTCTCTCTCTCCCACACACACACACACACAATCACACACAGTCTGACGTGTCCAGACTCCGACTTGGACTCGGATCTTTAGGGTTAAATGTTTTGTGAAAAATTAGTTTTTCAAAGTCGGAGCTGCGGGCAGTTTTAATACTTTTATACACAATGTGTTCAGCTTCACAGGACAGTCATTCATTGAGAGAGTGTGTGTGTGTGTGTACGTGTACGTGTGAGCGTGTGAACGTGTGCACAATGTGCTACAATAAGAATTGCATCAGGAGAGTTATGGTGAGAACATAATAATAACGATAATAATAATAGGGATGCTTCTCTTTGAGTGAGTGTGTTTGTGTGTGTGTGTGTGTGTGTGTGTGTGCGTGTGTGCGTGTGTGTGCGTGTGTGCGGGTGTGTGCGTGCGTGCGTGCGTGCACGCGCCTACGTGATGTGGGACTCGCTTCAGTTAAGAAAGTGATTTTTGGCCTTTTTATTTTATTTATTATTTTATACCATAAATGCCAAAGTTTGTGTCTCCATAAAAAAAATCTGTAGGTTGTGTAACTGTCAAATGTCTATTTACTCATTTCTATGAACAGATGCTTCCTTATATATATAAATATATATATATATATAAATCGTCCCTCAGCAGAAAATAATGGATTAACCCCGAGAGCTTGATTGACGTCTCTCTTGCCATTGATTGGTCGATTGATTGATCGATGACAAACGCTTGACTCGGCCCATGAGGAGACGTACTCTGTGATTTTCTGTCCATTTCCAAATAAAATAACATTTCAATCAGTGCATTTCACTCCAGCGCTTTGTATGACGCGTAGAAAAGCGTTTTTTTTCTTTCTTTTTTTTTTCGGATCCGGACTCAAGGAGATCCCGACAGGTTGTGTAGGTTGTGTCGGTTTGTGATGCTTGTAGTTACACAACCTGGTCTTTAACCTCAGCGCGCCTCCACTTCCTGCAGGAAGCAGCGGCTTAGTTTCACTCTCTGCCCTCTCGCCTCACATTTAATAAACGCGTCCTGAACTCTTCCTCCGGAGCCCAGTCCACTAATACACACGCGCGCGCACGCAGACACACACATTCTCGGGGCAGATACACACCAATCAGCCTCCGAGTCTGTATCACAGTCAGACACACATCCACAGGCTTAGTCAGGATTAGACCACACACAAACTCACACACTCTGCAGAAATCTACTCACACACACACACACACACACACACACCCAGATGCTTGTTGTATACACACAACCTCTGTCCTAATGCCACACACACACACATGGAGAGACACAGTGTTTCTCATTATCATGCGGAGTGGTAGTGGTTGCATTGATTTCCACTCTGTCTTAAACTTAGCCCACACAGTGTGTGTGTATGTGTGTGTGTGTGTGTGTGTGTGTGTGTGTGTGTGTGTGTGTGTGTGTGTGTGTGTGTGTGTGTGTGTGTGTGTGTGTGTGTGTGTGTGTGGTCAGCTTGGCAGAGCTTCTCCAGGCTGAGTGAAGATTATGGCTCAGAGATTTTTCACTCCTTCTCTCTCTCTCTCTCTCTCTCTCTCTCTCTCTCTCTCTCTCTCTCTCTCTCTCTCTCTCTCTCTCTCTCTCTTACACACACTTACTCCCTCTCGCTCCTCCTGTCTCTTTATTGCTGTTCACTCCATCAATCTCTGTCTTTGCTCGCCCCCAAAAAAAAAAAAAAAAAAAATTGTGGTTAAGGAATTTCTAAGAGGCAAGAGGGAGGAGTGGAAGAAGGTTGGAAATAAAGAGATAGAAGCAGATGGAGATGAATAGATGGCGAGGGCAGGGAGGAGCGTATCAAGATGAGGAGGGATAGAGGAGAGGATGGAGGAGGACAAGAGGTGGGGATGTAAAGAGAGAGAGAGAGAGAGAGAGAGAATGCAGCTGGCTAAATCAGAAAGATGTTCAGCTCAGATCCAGGAAATCATTTGACAAAATTAATGAAGCGCAGAAGAAGAAGAAGAAGAAAAAAAGAAATCTCTGCAAAGGAATTGTTGAAACACGCGTGTGTGCGTGTGTGCGTGTGTGTGCGTGTGTGTTCCATGTCAGAAAACGCCCCCTGCATCTCTCAGGCGTTTATGGCTTTATTACAGCAGCATTGCTCCATTCTAATGAACTACCTCCCAGCATATTTATCCGTCTCCTCAGACGCGCCGTTAATGGTTTGCAGCAGAGCACCAGCAATCCAAATCCTGCAATTAGAACGCTTTACTAACTCCACCGAGCGGGAGAGGGCTACCTGCAACATAATTACTTAAACCCCCAAAACCCTATCATGGCGTCACTCTCCCCCCCCCCCCCCCCCCCCCCCCCCCCCCCCCCCCCTTCCCCCCCCCCCGTGTTTTTTTTTTTTTTTTTTTTTTCTACGGCGGATATAAGTAATGAATGAGAGTAGAATAAATACGCTTAAGCTTATAAATCACAGTCGGCTGAGCCCAGCATCAGGATATTGAATGATGGATGTAATACGGAGCATTTCTGCGTCTGCACATTGGACTGGACAGTTAATCTATAACGCTGCCTTCAACACCACCAAGCAATCTATGAATGTGCTGCATATGGGGGGAAAAAAAAGATATATACATACAGAGAGTAGATATTGAATTATATATATATATATAGGAACAAACCCCCAATCACATATACATAATGAATTCCCTTTTTTTTTAATTTATTGTGTAGTCGCTGTTGTGTGTTCTGTTCCAGCTGCTTGTGTGTCTCGGCGGTGGTTGAAGCTTGGTTTTATTTGAATGCGCGCGCAAAAAATGGAAAAGTGCCGGATTGAAATGATTTCTGTCATTTAGCTCTCGTTGTGGAAAAACTTTTCATTTGAGTGGCACAATTTCAAAAAGCAAAAAAAAACATCAATTTATCCACGGGTGGTGGTGCTGATCTTCACTTGGGACACAACTGGTGTGTGAACAATGTCAGTCGTCTGTTTTTAAAACCATTTTATCACCATAAAAAAATAATGTAAAATCTTCAAGCCTTCGAGGCATTTTTTTTTTACATTTTTTATTCTTGAAATATATTCATTTATATCCGAGTATCATCATTCTTAGCTGATATATTGATTTTTTTTAAAAGCCGCAGATCTCCATCTTCTACTCTCTGTGTTCATGATATTTGAGGTGAGGAATGTTTGGTCCAACCTTGCCGCGTCCTCGCGTCTCACGTCTTCACCTCCACTCATTCTTCCTCTCGCTCCCCCATTCCTCCACATCTCTTTTTATTCTCCTCCCTCCCTCCATCACTCATCTCTCCTCCTCTCCATCTCCCGCCGTCCTCTCACTTTCCCGCTCATCCCTCTCGTTTCTCTCCCTCCGTCCCCACATCTGTCCCCCCCCCCCCCCCCCCCCCCTTCCCCCCCCCCCCCCCCCTCTCCCTCTCTCTCTCCTCCCGTTTCTCTGCCGACCCCCAATCCATCGCTCGCCCTGTCAGGGCTGGAGGAGGCAGAGCATCATTTAGAGAAGATAGCTTTCTCCGACGTGCACGCACAAATACACACACACACACACGCGTGCGCGCACACACACACACGCAGGCCACCCATTGTCTCCCTGTGTGACTGAGTGTTTGGTGGACAGCTGCTAAACTAGACGTTATAAAGTGCAACTGGTTGATGTGTTTGGGTGAGAGAGTTTGAGAAGAAAGAGAGAGAGAGAGAGTCATAGAAAGAGAGAGCGAGAGGAGGGGAGTGATGGGGGATTAGAGAAAGAAAGTGTGTGGGGGGAGAGAGAGAGAGAGAGAGACAAAGGCGGGGAGATGGAAACAGGAATGAAACAGGAAAAAAAAAAAAAAAACGAGGCGGGGGAAGCAATAGTGTGTGAGCTGATAGATTTCTGGGAGAACAATGTTATCTCTGCTTCCTTCACCGCACACACGCACACACACACGCACACACACGCGCGCGCTCAGCCGCTCACCTTGTAATAGAGAGCGCTAACAAATCTTTGTGGAGAGGTACATGTATCCACAGCCTTTATTTTACAACCCGAGCACAAAGCACCAAGACGTGGAACTGTCCCGAAATAGAAACGCGGTCAAACTCCTGGCTGCGTACAAATCTGTTTTGGTGCGTGCTACTGCGTGCGCATGCGTGCGTGCGTGCGTGCGTGTGTGTGCGTTGGTTTATTTACATTCCACACGGCGGGGTGGCGCATGGTGAGTTAAGAAGTAAACTGAGAGGAGGTGGAAATAGCAGCGACAGAGAATGCGAGGACGATGATGATGATGAGGATGATGAGATTTCAATTTGATAAGTGGATTTGATTCTTGATTCAAAATCAATAACGTGACCTCATTGTTGCTCCGCTGACGGGAAACACCAGATCACAACCATAATTATGACCAAATGACAGAATTGATTCCTCAATAGTTCTTCAAACCTCACGTAATATATATATATATATATATATATATATATATTTTTCCCCATAAAATCAAACTGACCTGATTTGGAAGCAGCCGGATTATTCTATATAAACTAACTTTGTGATGTTTTATTAAATCGTCCATAAATGATTCTGTCAAATCCCCAAATCAAAAGCCTCGTGGAAAACTCCTCACTGGAACTTGTTGAGCCCATTAATGTGAGATCTTTGGAAGAGAATAATAGAAAAAAAAAAAAAATTAAATGAAACACTCTAATCCTGGAAACACTGAATTCCAAAATACAGAAAAAAAACTTTTTTTATTTGTATTTTTTTTTAAATCACTTCAACTCTCTTCAAATCACTGGCTGTTTTAAGTCTCTGTATTTCAAGTAATTTCTTGTTCATGACCTGCCAATCTCCAGAAGCCAAAAATCGGCTCTGCACCGGTGAACCGGAGAGGCAGGGAATGGAGACGCGCATACTTTCCCCTCCCCTCTGTGTGTGTGTGCGCGCGCACACTGTCGCACGAATCCAGCCTAGCGTGTCCCGGGATTTATTTTTTAATAAATGTGCCCTTTTGTCTGTGCGAACTTGTCAAAACTTGATTATTATTTTTTTTTTTTCCACAGCAAGCATGGCCTTTACAAATATACAAACACACAAGAAACACATAGGCAGCAGGAGGTACATTCACACACACACACACAAAACACACACACTCAGGGATAGACTCGGCTTCCTTGTGTGAGGCCAATTCATTTTGCCACAAGTGGTCCCAGATTGGATCTGGTCAGAGTCCCATTACGCCTCACCTTGGCTGACCTTAAATCTGCCCCCCCAACACACACTGACACACAACACACGCGCACACACACACCACACTTACCGATGCACATGTACACAAATGCAATCTAAAAACTATATTAAGGGACAAGCACTTACACGCACACACACACACACACACACACACACACACACACACACAGGCAGCGTTTCTAAGACACAGGTCAGGTCATTGATGCAGACACACACACGCACACACACAGAGTGTTATTGATTGTGTGTAACGTTATCTGGATGGGATCGTTTCTATTGATTTGCAAAGAGGGGTCACTCTGATCAATGCTATCTGCTCGTCTGCTGTGTCATTAGAGCGGAGCCGCGATATCCCCCCCCCCCCCCCCCCCCCCGAGAGAGAAAAAGGCCACGGAAGGTAGGTAGAAGGAATTTAGCCGTCCGAGCTCAGGTATCAACGCTGCCAACGTGCCCCGGAGCAAGGGCATCTGCGGGTCATCGGTGTTTACGCCCGGGACTTGTACCCCTAAATGTTCCGCTCACAGCCACCGAGACGAGATAACTCCGGGTTTAGCAAATAATCAGAACATGAGCCCTGCGGTCGGGGCTTCTGATTGGACGCGAGAAAAAAAACGGGGGAAATGAGCTTTATTATGCAAAGACTTGAAATTAATATTTGACAGATTAGCGTTTTTTGTTTTTTTTACGGTTTGCATTTTTTTATAATATTAACACTGACCACTATTGCCCCTAAAATGTTTCACACATTTCTAAATATATCCCATAATAAATTCATTTGCGTATGTAAAGTAGGTTTGTGTCTTATCAGCTCGTTTGGTTTAGACAGCGTTTGTTGTGTGACAGGCAAAACTAGCGACAACTTTGTGATCCAAAGTTTTCTTATAATAGAGATAATTAGAATGAGAAATAATAATGAGATTTTGTCTGTAATTATAATAATAATAATATTTTTTGTGTTTGTTTGATGACGAAAGACGATGTTGTGTAACGGAAATTGAAGAGTTGTGAGGCAATGTTTGGGACATTTTGCCCACTTTGTGTTTTTCTGGAATTCAATGAAAGTAGTTTGGTTTTTATGCGTGTGTGCGTGCGTGCGTGTGCGTGTGCGTGCGTGTGCGTGTGCGTGTGTGTGTGTCCCTCGGGGTGTTATGACCAGATGTGTCCCCCTTTTGCCATCATTTTTTGCACCACTGCTTCTTAAACTTCATCAAACACTCCTACACTCACACACACACCCACATATAAAGACACAAATACAAAACACACACACACACACACACACACACACATAAACCCAGGTTTGTGTTTATAATTCCATGCAGTCATTAGTTTAAACCTACAGCTGTAATCGCTGTCGTAGAGTTGTTGATTTGACGGTTGAGCGTGTTTTATGAGTTGAACAGTAAAAAAAAGAAAAAAAAAAAAAAGAGTAATTACAGGCTGCTCTTAATCTCCGCACAATCGCCAGATATTACAGCCGTCGTTTGTGTTGACGTTGTGTGTCTGAGAACAACGTGCTGACCTCCAGGTGTCTGGAAATGATTCCAGATTTTATCTGGAGAGGACACGAGGATCGCACAATGACAAGAGAGAATACTGGCTCTATCTCTCCATCTCCACCACACACGCACACACAGACACACACAGACACGCACACGCACACACCGCAGTCGCCTCCAGTCAAGCGTGTCTTATTGGCCTTCTGTTTGACTTCCTATTCAGCTGTGTGTTTTTCTGTTTGTGTGTGTGTGCGATCCAGATGGAGATGGGTTTATAATCTCGGGACAGTTGCTGTTTTTATTATTATTTTATAGTTCTTTTTACTGCTCACAAAACTGAGGATGAGGAGAAGAGAGGAGGAGAGTCAGAGGAGGACAGTAAATATCGGAGTGAAGCCTTAAAAAAAAAGAAAGAAAAGACAATTGACGGAAGGAGGACAAGATGAGGAGAAGGTTCCAAGTGAGGATGAAAGGAGATGAAGAGAAAGGGAGACATTAAAAGAAGGTGAAAGATAAGTGGACAAAAGGGGGTTGTTGAAACGTGGAGAGAAGAACTAACAAAGAGGAGAAGAAAAGAGGGGGATGAAGGAAACAAAGGGAAGGAGACAGAAGAGAGAGAATGGAGAAAACGGGGGAGATGAAATAAATGAAGGGATGATGAAGAGAGGACAAAGAGAAGATTGAGGGATCCTGATGAAAAGAGAGCGGAGACGTGATGGAGGGAGGAAAAAGAAGAAGAGTGCGGGACAAAATAAAAAAGGAGTGATGAGGGATGTGTCATTGAAACGGGTAAAGAATAAAGAGAAGAAAACAAATGGAAGGGATGGATGGAGGAAAAAGGATGAGTGGAAAACAACTCTTTGGTCTCCGACAGGAGTGGAGGGAATAAATGAAGAAAGATGAGAGAGGGATGAATGGAAGAGAGAGGAGGAGAAAAGAGGACGAGGATGAAGGTGAAGATGAAAACTTCTCAGAGAAGAAAAACTTTCCTCACGTCTCTTCTCCATCTGCTTCTCCCCTCTCTCTCTCTCTCTCTCTCTCTCTCTCTCTCTCTCTCTCTCTCTCTCTCTCTCTCTCTCTCTCTCTCTCTCTCTCTCCCTCTCTCTCTCTCCCTCCCTCCCTCCCTCCCACCACATTTGCAGGGTTCATGGGAGTCGCGTCGACGCCCACTCACCTCCAACACGCTACCTCTGTTGCCATGGTGATCGAGTAGCGACCGCGCTACACAAATACACACTTTAACATCTCCACAACTCATTAAGAACATCTTCCATCTCTCAGAGTTCATCCTTCCTCTTAATTTAACTCGGAGAAGAAGGGGAAAAAAAAACTGAGAGAAAGAAGAAGGGATGAGAGGGTGAATGGATGAGGAATAATGGGAGGGGAAAACATTTTTTCAGTTCACGACTTATTAAAGAGTCACAGCAAAACTCATAAAGACTATTTCTTGGCACTATTCCATTAAATGTTTCCTTTTTTTTTTAAACACATTGGGTTATGATACACTTTTATGCACATTTATACTTTTTATACTTTATAATTATTTTTCTATTTATTAAATAATAAGTAAATAAATAATAATAACAAGTGTCCACTGCTTCATGTTATTATTATTATATATATGTATATATAATACATATATTATGATGATGTATGATATATTTACATTCCAATGACAAGGAAACTCTTTTTTTATTTATTTTTTATTTTTTTCTGAATGAGTAAATCACTGCGTTTCATTTACAGCAGCCCGATGTTCAGGAGGTGCAGGCGTACGCTTCAACCATAACGGAGCTGTCACTGAGCTTTGTGAGTACCCTAACATAAATATCTATAAAAAAAAAAAAAATCTAAATTGCAGAAACAAACAAAAAAAAGTTTTCAATGAATGTTTTTATTGATGTTATTGGAATTGATTTTATTTGTGTTTTGTTCAATTCATACCGGATGGATTTAAAAAGGCTTCAGAGACATTTTGGGCGAAGTGACTCTGGCTCAAAAACGTCATGATGCCCCACGTGCAGAAATTCGCATACACACACACACACACACACGTACCCTGTGCTGTGTCACGCAAAAGAAACTCACACACACACACACACACACACACATTTGCACTGTATCTCTCCCCTCGGAGCAGATGGCTCCATAGTCATGGCTGATGTTTCACACATCAGTGAAGCACACCATGTCCTCACAACTACTGAATACACACCCTGACTCTGTCACACACACACACACACACACGCCATTCAAGTCACAACTCCTGAATACATTCACATGGAGAAACAACTTTTCAAATCCAGAGAGACTGACCGTCACACACACACACACACACAGTGATACAAACACACACACACACACACACACAAATACCCACACACACGCATAGTCACTCCGTCACATGCACAAATGCACATGCGTGCACAGAGTGTCCTTATTTGTGCTAATTTATGGAGCGAGGAGCCATGTTGTTGGCAAGTTCTCCCCAAAGCTCATAACACACACACACACACACGCAGACACACACACACTGGGTTTTAAAGCAGCATTAGGGCAGGAGGTATTGTCTCGGGTGTTGTTAGGCCTGATGTCAAATAGCCGATAACGGCGAGTGAGAACGTTTTTTGTGTAACCCGGCAGCTCGGGGACATTATTGCTTTTACAAGGCGGCACCTGTGGGTTTAATTCAAAAACACTCAGCACTAAATACACAAGCTGCCATAAAGCAAATAAACCCCGAGTCTCTTCTGTCACTGCTGCAGTTTGGGAGTTTTTTTTTTCTTTGAAAACTTGCTTGAGAACTTTGTGACACAGTGAAAAAAAAAACGGCTCTGGGAAGAAAAAAAAAATCACTGCTGCGAGGAAATTAAATCTTCACAAGGAATTTGACGTTAAGTTTATTTTTTATTTTTTTGGGTGCCAAGTGGTAGAAAAATCAGCGTTATTTAACTTACTGGAATCGTCGTTTCTATGGCAACGCGACTCTGGCCTCGCTGATATTGGGAAAGGTGTGAAAAATTTCCCTGACAGCTGGTGGGCCATCATGAATTTATGCTGCTGCAGAGCCACTGTGAACTACCTGATCCACCAAAAACACACAAATATACACATTGTAGACCATTAGCATTTACTGAATGATTGATTGATTGATTGATTTTTTGCAACAAATGTAGACTTTGGGACTGAGCGACTTGTTGACAGCGTGGATAGTAACACGCAGAGACACGGGAACTGTGCCCAAATATCTTTGGCACGTTCAGCCAATTAAGGTACAACAAAAAAAAAAAAATGATTCAGGGTGTTAGCGTGATTTATTTTTCCTGAGAAGGAGGCGAGAAGGAGGTGCTATCGGCATGCAGCGTGACATGTGTTGGCGCTCTGCAGCAGCAAAGCACTCACCTGTCAAACAACGGCCTGGCGGCAAAAAAAATGCAGTTTTTTGTTTATTATTATTATGTTATTTATTTTATTATTATTATTTATTGTATTTATTATTTTATTATTATTATTAGATACCTCAGAGGTTAATCTGATGTGACAGTGGTTTGAACTGGACTTTAATTTATTTATTTATTAATTTTCACTTTATTATAAAATAATAAATAAATATTTGAACTGGTGCTTGGGAAAATATTGAATCATGTATTGGCTTCTCTCCTTCATTGATTCAGGAGCAGTGTAATATTTCAGAAATGCTGATTTATTGGCCTTTTGTGTTCTATTCCATTTATGCTTTAC
>JAFBJU010001139.1:952007-1007353 GCA_016785305.1 Colistium nudipinnis
GTCCTCCATTTCCACTTTTCATGCTCACGTCTCTCTCATAGGACCCTTCCACCTCTCTCATCTCACATGCACAAAGCCTGTTAGGTGAACATCATTTTTTTTTTTAAGTCTTTCATGCGGTTTAATCAGTCTCGCCCGCGTGAGATAAAATTAACTCGGACCGAGGTAATTGTTGTTGTCCCGTGTGGTCGTTCGACCAATCAAATCTCTGCTGGAATCTTTCTATTCCTGGAGCTGCAGTGACAGGTTTGAGTACGTGACTCTGAGGCGCTTCTGTTAATTCGCGGGTAATTAAGGAACATGTATTCATGTTTTTTTTCTTCCTTTACTTTATGTTTTTTTTTTTTTCATTTGTTGGATCATTTAAGAAGTGTGAAAAGCTCTATCTCGTTAAAGGTGTGATAATGGCTTCGTTAGTTAGTCATCTCTTTAATTACGCACACTAATTGATGAGAAAGTCTATTTTTGACTTTCCCCTGAAATTCTTTAATGAGACGAGTGGCTTCGGCCTTAAAGTTTGTTTGTGCAAAGTGAAAAAAAGTTACCAAATACTCCGGATATAAAACAAATCTAAAAAAGACACTTCTAAGTTAATTTCTCAGATATGAAATAACTCCAGAACCTTCACACCTACCTGATTCTGTATTTAACTCGGCACAAATAGAAAATGAGACGTGCCATCATGTGCCAGCTGCATGTGCACAGACCAAGGTTATTTTTATTAAACCGCTTATTAGCAGCAGCAGATTCCCCAGGAGGTGGGAAAGTGGGAGTCTTATTTGGTGTTGTAATAAAAATCATTTTCAATTTTTACAATAAGGTTAGTCATGTAACCAAAACTACACATTTTATCCTCGAAGCCAAACCCGCACCTTTCCTTTATTTACAACCAGGAAATATGTATACATATATGTATATATACATATATATATATATATTGATTTTATATCTTTTTTGGACACTGACAGAGGATGTTGTGTTGCTGAATTCCTAAAAGCTATTGATTACACGTTCGCACAAAAGATCAACTCATGAGGTGATTTATTTCCCCTTAAATCTGTTTTCTGGGATGCACAGACGATGCTGTGGTCAGAGCCGAAGATTATCTTACACACACACACGCACTTAAGCACTACGACCACAGATCTTTTATCATCATCTGGATCCTGACAGGTGCAATCCGACTCCGCCTTTAAAAAAATATATATATTTGCGGGTTTTTTTTTTTCCTGTTTTCCGCCATGATGAGAAGCAACAAGATGATGCATGTTGGGTATTTTTTTCCCACTTTTTGCGGCCTGTTGAATGAAACGCGGCTCGGTGTTTCCTCAGGTTAATTTCAGGCCACCTCAGACACTGTGTTGATTTATTGGGAAGCGCTCTCTCCTGGAGTCTTATAGACCCATCATGTCATCACAATATATGATTTATTATGGTTATTAAAATAATATTGACACAAAATGAGGAGATGAGAGATTGATCTGACAGCCCTTTAGTCCGTTGATGACTTTATCATCCTACACTTGTTTAGAAATGTATTTTTTGAAGGTCAAGTCTTGACTCGGGTGTTTAATGACGCGCGTCCTTTTTTTTTAAACAAAGGAACAACCATTTCATTCAAGAGGTTACATTATTATTATTTTTTTTATATATAAAGCAGTAATAAGAGCTTTATGCTTAATGAGCGTTGCCCTCATGAAACCCCTCCATGTCTCAGGCGACGCTTCACTTTGAAGCCTGCAAGGAAAATCTTTTCGGGGGAGTCGTGTCAAGAGCCGTAATTGCGTCTGTAACGTTTAGTTTGAAAATGAAGTACCAGGTTCAGACGAAATACATCGCGAAGAGGAAAAAAGTAAAGACAAGAACAAGTTATAAAAAAATATATATTTCAGGGGAACTTTGGATTTCAAAACATGAGCTCTCTTTATCACGATGAGTATT
This sequence comes from Colistium nudipinnis, assembly GCA_016785305.1. Taxonomy (NCBI): domain Eukaryota; kingdom Metazoa; phylum Chordata; class Actinopteri; order Pleuronectiformes; family Rhombosoleidae; genus Colistium; species Colistium nudipinnis. The sequence continues at coordinate 953,949 of JAFBJU010001139.1, forward strand.
TGAAGCGCTTTTGATCTTTGTTAATGATCTTTTTCGAGATTCAGAAATGTTCCTAAAGGAAATGCAACCTCTAATCTGCATATTCTCAATGTCTCTCATTCTGCATCCTGCTGGAAAGGAGCTTTGGTCTTGTGTCAACTTTAAAATAAATGCACACCAAATATATATATATATATTTATAAAGATCCAAACCAGAAACCTTTCGGAACATTTGACTGAACAAATCAAACAAAAATAAGAAATGAATAAGGGCAGGAAACACGACGGGGAAACATGTGACAGTGAGGAGCTGTGAGTGGAGCAGGAGGCGGGGACCCTCTGCAGCCCCCCCATCAGCATCTTTATGCCTCCAATACCGAGTCAATTAACCTAATGGAAGTGGCAATTAATTAACTCTGCACACGCACCGATGACAATCAAGTGAGTGGCAGGGCTTAAGTAATGTTGATTTACAGGTAATGACTTCCTGCTTTCTGCTCCATGCAGAAAATGAAAAAAAATAAAAAAAAATACAAAGACACACACAAAAGAAACACACACAAAAAAAAAGAAAAAAGGACGTACCGCGTTCCGTTGGCCGTTGGCTCCGATTGGTCCTCTGAAAACACCTTTGATGCTCCTCAGCTGTCCGTCATGCAGGTGGGTGGAGCTTATCACAATATAGTAGCACGCCATTGGATAAAGTTTGTTTTTTGTACGTTTAAATATGAAGTTATTATTCTCTCTGGTCTTCTTCTTCTTCTTCTTCTCCTCCTCACGTGTCTCCCTCTCTCCTCATTTCATCCTCTGGTTTTATAAAGTGGAGGAGTGAAGAAAAAAGGAGAAGAGCACGGGTTCCCTCGGCCGCTCAGATTTCTTCTCTCTCTTCTCTCGAAGTTTTTCACTCCATCATCTGCGTCTCCTTTTAAATATTTCACCCTCTGTTCCTCCTCTTTCTTCTCCCCCCACTCTTCTTCTTCTTCTTCTTCTTCTTCTTCTTCTTCTTCGCTTTAAATGTTTTTTTTATTCCCCCCTCCTCCGAAAAAAAAAAAAAAAAAGAACTCGCCCTCCTTTAGATTCCTCAGTTTGGATATTTCTCTTTCACACCTCCTCCGCTCTCTGGATGTTTTGCTCCCATCTTTCATTCATCTCTCTCTCTCTCTCTCTCTCCCTCTCTCACTCTTCTGCCTCTTTCTTGCTGAGTCCAGATTTCTTCCCCCCCAAAAAACCAGTGCAGCTCATTGATCAGTCCTGCAGTTCCCCTAACTATCTCCAGCCCCCCCCCCCTTTTTGTTTTCTCTCTCTCTCCCTCTTTGTCTCCCTGTGAGAGGAGGAGCACTTTTCTTCTCCTCCTCCTCTCACTGTCTCTCCATCCTCTGTCCTCGTCTCTGTGTCTCCGTCTCTCTGCCTCCTTGTTAGAGAAGAAGAAGAAGTCCTCGCTCTGTGTGCGGGTTTCCTCTCAGATGCTCCTCTCCTCTCCTCTGTTGCGCTGCATGTGCTCGCTCTCCTCCCTCTCTCCTCCCTTTCTCTCTCTCTCTCCTCCCTCTCTCTCTCTCTCTCTCTCTGCTGATCCCTTGCTCTGTGCCCAGCAGAGTGGTTTGCTCCTCAGTTACCCGCGGTTACCATCTGCCCTTTTAACGCATGGAGTGCTGACGCGTGCTCTCTCTCCTCCTCCCTCCCCCCTCTCTCTCCATCCCTCTCCGTCTTTCCTCTCGCCGTCTTTCTTCTCTCTCTCTCTCTCTCTCTTTAATCATCTCCTTCTTTCCCTCCTTCTCTCTTTCTCTCGAGCCAAAGGATGCAAGCTCCACCTACTGGTAAGCATGCACACAAAGAGGAAGAAAGGAGGACAAAAAATATCTTCTTTACGTTAAAGAAGGGATGGAAAATATCATTTTATATTCTTATATATTTAAGATTCTTCTCACAATTAACACAACACAAATAATGATTAAAAGCACACATACAATGGTGTGGTAAATAAATAGATGAATAAATAAATGCATGAAAGGCTCAAATCAAGCTCAGCGCAAAGAACGTGTTAAGAATTTCTATGAAGCGTTTTTTTTTTTTTAGCTCTGGTGGGATTTATGTTAATATTGGCAGATCATCAAAGAGAGTGACATTTTGAAGCTTTCATGGACGAGAGTTGCAAATAACACGCAACATTCACTTAAAGTGTCGCTTGTGCCCGGCCGATCAATGTAACTCCAATATTCACTCATCACTCCAACTCCGGAGAAGCCATCAGCTGCTAAACGCTCCACTGTGATCTCTGGACATTTATCATCTTCAGGGAGACGGGAAAACCAAAAAACAAGGACAGCAATGAGAATAAATCATTAACAGTAAAGTTATGGCTGCAACAAAAAACCAAAACAAGAAGCTGAGAGATGCTGAAAAGCTCTGCAGAGCAAAACCACAAACTTTCTCCACTCAGATTAAATACATTTCAGCATAAATCAAAAATAGATTCGATCATTCTACGCGACATTAAGTATTAAAGTTCCCCGAGAGGTTTTTCCTTGAGTTTATGAAGCCGAAAGTACATTTCTATCCTTTATATTCACCAAGTCATCGATCTGACCTTAAAGGACTAATTCACTCATTCACCCCTGTTCTGGCGGTTTCGAATAAAACTCATCACAATCGATGCAGTAGAGCCATATTTCTTTTTTCCTCAAATTCTTCTTCCTCGTCAGATCCTGGCACCTACATTACCCATAATGCAATTCCAGTATGGATTCCAGCTAATGTGGCCACCGGCCCAACACGGAGACCAAGAGGAGGCCGCAGAGGTCGTGGTGAGGTCACGGGAGATTTTATTTCCTTTTTTTTAAATTGCAGATTTAATTGGACGTGGCTCCAGAGCCGCAGGAGCAACTTTCTATTATATTTTATATTGATATACATTTTTTTTCCACACAGTGTGAAAATCTGTCACATGAGTCATTTGATTCAATTCACAATCATTTTGACCAAAGCGTGGCACAAATGTAATCAGAATAAATGTATATATACATAATACATATATCTTTTTTTTTTTTATATCTCTTTCTAATGTAAAACATAAACAATTATCTTCTTTTTTTTTCCATCTGTCCGCAGTATTTTAGTTTCGTGAGTTTGGAGGTTTAGGTCAGAAAGGGTGCAAACAAATCCAAAGTCTAACCCAATTATCTGAGATGAATGATCTGAAGCCAAAGTGAAAAAGAGGAAATGAAATTTCCACAAATGCATTAAAAAGCAGCATGTTCAGGACAAAGGGGTCAAAGGCGGAACACGGTATAGCTCTGCAGAGTCCAAAAAGGGCTGAGAGCAGATGGTGGAGTCATCCAGCAGAAGATCTAAGAGTTGGAAAGAGAGAAGAGGAGGTCAGAGATATGAAGAAGTACACTTTGGGGGAGAAAAAAAAAGAAACTCACTATCAATTCTCTGTGGGAGGCCAGTGAAGGTGAGAAACGGAATCTCTGCTTCTTGCCAGTGAGACGCTGACTCACACAGAGAAGCTCCGAAATCAAGATGGTAAAGAAATAAAGGGATGTGATAAAAAAAATCAAAAATAAAATAAAAGCGGGCAGGTCCCAGAACGACACAACAGTTTAGTTTAGAGTGTTTTCAGCCAAAAACCTAATCAATCTCTTTCATCCGTGTCTTCCGTGTTAGTCTGAGAGTCTTCTGGAGGCTGTGACGCCACGATTTTGGATTTTTGGATTTTAAGTTCTCTCTCTGCGTTCTGTGACTTATTCCAGCCCAGTCAATGTTTCTTCTTCCTTTGGGAAGAAATAAAAAACAGCAAGTTAAAGACAGAGATTTCTCTCCAGCGCTCCACAATTACAGGCTGCAATTCTTCATTGTCCAATTTACTCCCGTTAAGCGAATTATTTTCTTTTCACCTTTTTTTCGGAGGAATAAAACGCTCCTCAGCCTCCTTGTAACTACTTTATTCTAGCCAATGTGGATTCTCATATTCAAACATAGGCCCCGTGCGCCATAGTTTGTTGTATATTGTTCTCCTCAGTCAAGAATGGGAGGACATTTGACTTCTACTCTGAATATATGACAATATATCCAAAAAATGGTCAAAGTTTTCATTATATTTTAAGTGAATGTATTATATTTAAGTAATTGAATGCGGTGAGGTCCCACAATTAAAAAAAATAACTGTACTTTTCATAATTTTAATCATTTAGCGTTCTCTCATTTTAACCTGAGGATGAGCCTCTGTTATTCTCCTCATATTTGTTTATTTATTGATTTTTAGCAGTTTATAATTGCACACATGTTTGTAAATATTTATGCACCTACTGATCATTGCACATCCCAGTCGGATGTTGTCAACTTTAAAATGAACCAAAGGATTTTAATGCACAGGAGAAGAAGAAGAAGAAGAAAAAAAACGTGGGGGCTCTGCTGCAGCCCGACGCAAATCTGCAATTTTCTCCACAAGTACACAACCATTAAGTTCAGCTTCATCATCCTGGGGGCTTTGTTGGAGTTTTACCTCCTCCATTATTCAGCATCGGTGGGTTTTGCAGACGGCGTCCCAGCAGAAAGTACACACACATTATTTTTGGGGGCTAAACTTCATCTCAAACACTCAAGTGCTGAGATTTATTTGTATTTGTTTTTTTGTTGTTTTTATCAGACGTCCCGCTTAGTTTTCATTTCGTACGAAAAACAAAACCATTTCTTCCTTGTGTCTCACTGAGTGACTCTGAATGACCACAAGTCTCTAACAGTTTTATTGAGTGAATATTGTTGGTGAGCTTTGGGGAGATAAAGAAGGCGGTAAGAGGCTTATCTGATAAATTTCTACACTGCTCTGGGTCACATTATCCCACGTGAGCCTAAAACCGCCTCATCTGCTGATTAATTTTGCACAGAGAGCTTCAATTATTGTTTTTGAACCATTGCTTTACTGTGCATAGTTTGATTTATTTATTTTTTTACACTCGCTTTTATGTTTCCTTGTATTCAAACCTGTCCAGTTTTAAATGCATGTTATTTCTTTTATTTGTTTTTTGTATTTATTTAGAACAGCTGGACGATAATGTGGGTTTTACTGGTGGATTAAGTTCTAGCTGGGGGGGGGGTGTGAGGAGATAAGAGGAAAATCATTAAAATAAGTAATAATACTGCGTGTTAAATGAAGGCCTGGTTTATTTAATAATATATCTCATACGTACCCAGAGGGAAACAAATGATAGAACTCTAATGCTAATGTGGGGGCAATTCATTTTGACTATCTGCACATTTAAGAAAACAAAGACGAAAAAAAAAATGCCTTATTGCAATTTGTCAGTGTATTAAACAGTGAAGAGTGGATGATTTTTTTTCGGATGTTTGTGCGGCGTACAGAGGAGGCGGCACGTGTGTTCCTCAAACTGTAGGTCCACCGCCGAGCTCCACAACGCCTGACTGGCTTTCTGTCAGTTTCTACTCTCTGAGGAAAAAAACAGCCAGAGCTAGAGCACCCAACGTCTGCACAATTCTTCGTTTATTTAACATATATACACACCATATGTAGATAATTAGGGATTATTGGGAGTTGGAAAAAAAAATAGGCATAGATACATAATAGACTGTAAAAAGGGCCCTTTCACCCAATGAATGTATGTATTGTATTAACGCATTCAATTCCCAGATTTGCATAAACATTTACTCAGGATTTACATATGATAATTACACATGATAATGTGCTCTTTTCTGAATGCAGATGGAGCCATACGCGGATGTGCCAAGAGACTGCAGACCTTTATTAAGGTTGGAATTCATTATCCATTTCGTCCTAGCATCACTGTTCATTTTGTGTTCTGCTCGTGACTTCTCTTTGTGTAAATATATATATATATAGGTGACTTTGCATGTGTGTGTCACAGAAACAATTTATTTTTCCATTGTGGACTTCTGCAGTGGGTCAGGTCTAATTGGAACCAACAGGCCAGAGAGCAGCGAGCAGCTTGGGCGAAAAGTTTTCATCCGGCTGCATTTAACCTGCCTCTCACATCCGTCTCATTCTCAGGCCTGCGCAGAATAACCCCCCGAGGGACCCCCCCCCCCTTTGCAGATGGGACAGCTTGTGCCATACTGTGGGCCGTCCACATCCAGACGGTGAAATGTCAGAAAAATGTCAGCGGGGGGGGGGAGGGGGGAGAAAAAAAACCCAGTTGGCTTCAGAGCAGTCAGCGAAACACCAACGAAGAAGAAGACCAGAGAAAAGGCCAAACTGCCCCATGCACGAGGTCTGTCACGCACACACACGCACACACACACTGCATGTTGGCACGGTGGCCATTAGTCACACACTGGTTCACTGATTTATTTTTATTTTATTTTAAGCAAGGGTGGGGTATTTATAGGGAAAAGATTCCACTTTAGCCGAGAGAAGATATTTATGTTCGCAGTGAGCGAGGATTGCGCTTTGTAATCAGTCCGTGGCTTTTAAAGGGGTCTTGAATAATCCATGACCTTTATAGGACCAGTAGGAATTGCAACACATTTGGCAGATCTCCTCCTCCAAGTGTCTGGCACCTCACCAACCTCCACCTCTCTGATTCCACAAACCTGCTGTTTCCAAAAAAATAAATTCAATGTATGATTATGTAATGAGAGTAGAAGCCCAACACCGATATCTTTCAAAGAGAGAATATGTCCGGATAGTATAGAAAATATGGAAATAATCATAGTTGTAGGTTACACACTACTAAATACACTTTTGGGATGGTTTCTGTCATTTGATCTCGTTCTTAGGACACTGATTCACTTTTTAAGTGAAAACTCATATTAATAATTGGGCTAATTGATGATCTGATGCTATAAAAGATCTCGGGGTCACCAGGGCAAGAGCGCAGAACCTGCAGAATATTTTGGCTTCACTGTTGGGTCACTTTTATAATAATAAACCACAAGCATGCGCGCCGACTCTTCCATTCTAAAGTTAAACCCTGAAAAGTGAGTGAGAATATAACTTGGAATAAATCAAAGCATCATTACCGATGGAACATTATAATCACTTTGTGCATTGGGCTTGGCTGTAAACACGTCTCATTTTATTAGAATTGAACACTGCAGATGACATGACTCGAGCAGTTCCAAGATCATTTTTTCTCACTCGTGGCTAAACCTGCAGAAACATCTCCTTCCATACGGAGGTGAACAATAATCCCATCTGTAAACGATCTCAGCTGGTTGAGCAACAGACACACATACACACGCACCTGGCCGGGAGATTTCCTTTTTCATTTACGCAGCGAAGATTAGGCTGTGACACCTCAGTGTGGAGCGTTAAAGAGTCTCATCCCAGCGGTGTGTGTTGATTAGAATGAGCCAACGGGGTTCTCCTTCAGCCCCTAATGAGCTAATTACAAACTAATTATTTCAGGGGAGTGAGGTTAGCGCTTCGCCTTTTGCAGAGTTGTGAAATTGAAAGAGATAATGCAGCCGGGAGGTCAAATCATCACAATTGATGGGTGAAGCTGTTTGTGTAGTGGAGAGAAAAAAAAACAAGTGGAACATTGGAAAAAAACATGGAGATTTTTAATTAGAATTAAAAAATAACTAATAATCCAATAAGAATTTCCTTTCCAGCTTTTCCTTCACTTAATGGAAAAAAAAACCTCTGACAAACCCGCATGCGTGCAGAAAAAAATCCAGTGCATTGTCTGTTTAAATACAGTAAATGATATACATTCAATGTTAAACACACACAGAATGTATAGGTATAAAAATAACGACAAAGGCAACCAAAAAGAAATATATATATATATATATATTTTAGAAATATTTGCATGTCCAGAGACTTTAGATTTTTGGAGCTGATGGTTTGTAGTTCTGTAGTTGTTGGTAGAATCCAGAGTTGGGGCGAGTGGAAGGCCTGGCCAGCTTTACCTGGCTGTATGCGTCATCAAAGATAAGCCCCTCCCTCAGCATCAGGTAGCCAATCACAACGGAGGAGGAGCGTGACACGCCTGCGTTACAGTGGACGAGAACAACACCCCCCTAAAGAAAGACAGATATTTTTTTTATTCACGATTGTGTGTGTATATATACAGTATATATATAAAGAGAGTATATACATTTAATTTTTTATTTTTTAACTAGAGAAAAATCTTCGAGCAGCATTACACAGAGCATGTGTGGAGAGAGAGTGATTTGATTAATATTAATGCTGATGTCATTATTTTACTGCCTAGAGTGCCTGGCTGGTAAAAAAAAATAAAATAACATTTAAATTCCAGCCACATCTTGTGACAATGCGTGCGGGCCCACGGCTCCAAGGCTCCGGCTATGTCCACGTTTGCCGCTCATATTAAATGTGGAGCCCCCAACCACCAACAAAGAATAAAATATATATATATATTTTTTTTCCTGGGGCTGAATAAAAAAGAAACTATGAGGCACATTTTCATTTTACACATCAATCAATAACTATTGAGGGACAGAGGGCTGTGATTGGCCGAACACGCATATCAGCACCCTGACATGTTGTCAATGTTATTGTGCTCCGCGTTCCTCGATATATAATCCAATCAGACGGTTCCTCTGGGAAAAAATACAATCAGATCAAGCACATATCAAACATACACAAAATGAAATATATTTTTTCTATCCATCCCAAAAAATATTTCACTGTTGCATTGTGGTAGTTTTTTTTTTTTTTGCTGGTGTCTGCAGTTGGACCACTAACATCATCAGCATCAGATCGTGTGCTTCCCCTCAAGAAAAATATCAAATTGCGAAACTTTTTTTTTTTTTCTTTTTACAGACTGCAAATTGCCTGAGCCGGATAATCCATCAGAGCAAACATGGAGACTTAATTTGGTTTTGTCAGAGTTTCTTGTTTTGCTGTTATTTCATTGCGCCCAAGTCGAGTGTTTTCATATCAGTGCTCACATCAAATTATGTTCTGCTTACGGTCAATCTCTTAGCACACACACACACACACACACACACACACGCACACTGAGAAATGCAACTCTACCAGGAAATAATCCCTTTATATACTGCGTATGAGCGGAAAACCAAGTGTAAGCAGAAAACATTTTGACTTTCAACACTAAATCAAATTTAAATTTTATTTATACGGCCCATATCCACAAATTGCCATTTGCCACATAGGGTTTAACAATCTGTACGGGGTGCCACATCCTCTGTCCTCCCCCTCCCTCCGCAAAGGTGACCTCCACGGGGTCCTTTAATAGCCATTCTGACCACCCACCTGGTCTTTATGCGGCGTTACAGATAACTGACTGTTGGATGTGCGCAGATGCATCACAGCCAGGTAGCAGAAAAGCTGCGTGTGCACACTGACATGTTAAATTAGCCAGCAGACATAAAATAAGACATTTTTAGGCTGCACGAGCCCCCCGGGAGAAAGGAGATCCAAAAAGGTTTAAATTGATTGGACGTTTCCCCCCGCCTTTTTTTTTTCCTGGTAAAACATTGAAACTCGATCGGGGGTTCGTGTTTACCAGTCTGCGTCTGTCAGTAGATTTAAGTCCATTTATAAAAAGTGGAATTTATAAATAACTTAAAATATATAAATGATGGTACTGTTCCTCTCCAATGGTTGTATTTATGATTTACTAATGTACACTTTTACACTGTTAATGTATATATATATCAATATAATATGGTTGTTCAATCATCTGTAATTGAACAAACTAAAACATTCAAATGCTGCTTTTTAAAATAATGGCAATGAACAGATATAAGTCAACATGCTTAGTTTGTCAAAGTACTCATGATGAAACACACGCACGCACACTTTTCCACCACATCTCTGTTTGATAACTCATGTAATATTGCTTCACTTTCATTCACTGAGCCTCCCCTGAAACGGCCCCCTGCGGAGCACCACCTACCACTGGGAAGCCCTCTGATGTATGTTAGCCCAATTAAATACTACATAAACACAGAGGAGTGACAGGTTGTCAGCGCACTTTGATGATATTGTTAATGATTTCGACCCGAGGGAACATTTTCACATTTTGAGAGTTAGCTGACAAAACTGTCTATTCTCATGTCTAAATGGAAAATATGAAGCTACAGCCAGAAAAGATGATGATGCACCGTTTTCTTTGTCCTAGTGAGGATTCTAGCGTCAGGTTTTAGATCCTATTGTTGCACCACCATTTCTAAATGATTGTGGATTTCTGAATCTGATGTATTCAATGCACTTGCTCAGACCTTCGATTGGATTATAGTCCCCTTGGTAAAATGTTTATGTAGGAACATTTGCAAACTTTCTTAACTTTCCTGAGCTAGTGAGAGCATGTACATGTTGAACAGAGGAGGCCCCAGGATGGAGCCTCGGGGAACTCCACGTCATTTATTCTTCTTAGGTGTGTAATTCCAACTTCTAAATGTCGTAATAAAGTCTCTCCTTATAGAGCTTTTCAACACTTGGCATTTCCCGATAGAATTTTTTTTTCTGACCAGGGACCAAATTTTCCTTTTATGCATGCGGAGGCGTCTATAACATTTGTAATTGTAGAAGAAAAAGAAGAAAAAATGGAACAACTGTTATCTTCTGTTAGAGACTAACATTGTGTGTGTGTGTGTGTGTTTGTGTGTTGGTGCAGACCTCTTCTCGAGCCCGGTCTATGAAGGAGCTGCATTCCCCGAGGTACGCGGTGATGTCCGTGTCTGGCAGATCCAGGATCTGCAGCGTCTTGTACACCAGCTGATCCGGGAACAGGTTATTAACTCCATAGGCCACATTCAGCACATGAGACACCTGAGACGCACAAAGGCACACGAGGACACAAACGAGCCTTTTTAAAAAGGCCGTTCTGCTTCGACAGGACAGTGAGACGTATTGCGTGCGTCAGCCATCGATGAGACGACACGTCCCGAGGATGGCTTGTGAGGGCAGGAGGACAGAGGCGGACGGAAAAAAGAGGGTTGACAGGTGAGAGGGGGGTGGATGATGAAGAGGAGGGGGGGAAGACAGGAAAGAAGACAGATGGCACCAATTCATTCTGCAGCATCTGTCCACTCTTGCTTAAATTTAGCTTAAATCATAGAGATGAATGTTCTCCTCTGAACCGGCACTCTACTGGAGGTGTCCTGCCTTTCTGATACCGTCTTCTCCGATTTCTTTTTAGACTGGAATCATTATGAGTTGGAGGAAGTTTTTCTTATTTTTATTTGGTGTTTTTAAAGATTCCCTTTTACAATGTGAGGAAAGACGGAGGAGTCAGAAAGTGATCTGGTCTTGGTTTTTTTTACATGAAATCGGCTCACAGTAAAAGTTCACATCATGGATGTGAAACATATTTCATCTTTTACATGGACACTGGTATCCGGCTATGATTCGACTTTTGGATCCATTTTGCATAGTGTTTATTTTTTGTTATATTTTATTATATTCAGTTTGCTCATGCTCAACATGAAGTCAAAATAAAACAAAGTGTAGTCATTTGGGTGGTGCACTTTCTGACCACAAAGTGACAAATTGCAGAGGAGACATTTATTCTTTGCTCTTCTCATCCATGACTCAAGACTGGACGGAGAAGCTGGAGAATGGTGATGTAGGGTTCGGGCGGGGCCGGAAACCCAAACTGGGCTCCTCTTCAAAACTTTGAGGTAAGTCAGACGATACACACATTTAGATATCGTGTGTTTAACGAGTGGAAGATGAAAAATGCATAATACAAAAATCATGCAAACAGGAAGATGAATAACTGAGGTTTATGTAAATGCCTTCACTGTGCCTCAGAGGTCTGGATTAGACATTTGAGTACACATTGACTATAATGGCCTTTTCATTCTGCAACTATTAAATGTTTTTACTAGTACAAGCAGGTTTTTTTTTTCTCCCCCATATAAAAGCATCCTTTTCGGGGCCCCTCCAATCCGGTCTCCTGGGTTTTAATAGCTACCTGAGAATTGATGGTGGGTTGTGTTATTAGGCAAGTCAAGGTTTCCTCCCAGAAACAGAGAGTGAAGGCATTTGTAATCTCAGCGATTCATCATCCTGAGAGTGCACAGACAGCAATATGCTGGAGCCCGGGAGCAGCCACTGCAGAGAGGAGGCCAGGCTTACTGTAATCATGCACTCCCTCTGCTGAGCTGCACCGTCACTGCATGACTCACGCTGCTCCTCGAACGCACACGTCTAATCTCATGTCACCGCACATATGATCACAACACGGCAAAGGGCACGCCCGCTCTATTGATCCCGGCCCCCCCCCCCCCCCCCCCCCCCCCCCCCCCCCCCCCCCCCCCCCCCGTGCTGACCTTATATCTCTGCAGGGTGTCGGCGTCGTGGGCTGCATCCTGAGAGCCTGAAAGCACAGAAACGACGTTATTCATCTGCCACAGCAATATGTGCACGAAACATGAAACTGTACCGACTGCGCACGAGTGAGTATCTTGCATTCCTGCAGTTGATGAACATGTCATTAGTTGGTCAGTGTTATCGTTTTAAGATGCAGAATGTAAATGAATTCATCTTTAAAAGGATTTGTAAAACCAAAATGGCAAAAAAATTATTTTAAGCCCTGCCAAATTTTGATTTGTGATTATGGGCTATTCAGATCCATTTTTATTAAATTTTCCAGCCTCAAAAAATGTGGCAAGGAAGCTGTTTTATTATGCTCTTTTATTTATTTTTTTACGAAATCAGTTAAATGTATATAATAGTAAAAATAGATGAATGGCTGAAAATATTCCTGATGCAGCCTTCTTCGAAATACAAAAAAACAGTAAAACCATCCCTCTCAGCAGCCTAATCCCACGTAGTGGAAACCCAGAGATTTTTAAAAATAAAACAGAAAACTTAAAACTTCAGCAGTAAAAAAAAAAAAAGCTAAATCCACAGGATAACAGCACATATATCACTCGGTAGGAAACCAGTCAGACAGAAAAACCTTTATGAGCAGCAGCAACACCGAGATGGGAAAGATATCAGTCAGCAGAAAGCAGCAGTGAAATGAAAAAAAAAAGCAAAAATAGGAATTAAATGATTTGTATAGTAGCACTTGACAAGGCTGTAAAAAAAAACTGCTGAAATAAACATTTAACATTATCTACGGTTGCAGACCAGAATTTCTTTTTTAGGATTTTAGTGAGCAGAAGCAATTTTCTTTTTATAACAACAGCAGGAGTTTGAGTGAGTGATGCAGAACAGGAAGCAGATCACAGACTAATGGAGGAAACCAACGACCAGAAGATAATCATCGAAGGAGACGGTTAAAACAGAATCAGGCACAGTCTCCTTCAATTTGTCAAATAACTCATGGTGGTGCTCTTGAATATCAGGGCCTGGCCAATTATGCGAGAGAGAGAGAGAGAGAGAGAAAAAACAGAATATGATCGCAGGGCTTCAACCAGATTTGCAGAGCGGATGCAAATACGCACTTTTTGCATCAGCCAAGCCACTTTCACATGATGACAAATTCATGGGGCTTGAAATGCAAAATCGAAATCCAAAAGGATAGAGTGGCAAAAACGCCTCATCAATGTTGGAGGGAAAAGATTTAAACTGACACATCTGTGAGAGGATGATTTTTGGAGATTATTTTAAAAACACAAGACCAAGTTCAGTCCGCTAAACAAACGAGGGGATATCTCACACATTTTTTTTTCTTTTAAGTGGAAATAGCTGTGATTAATGTGTACTTGATGATTGGCTGGATTTCCTGTTAATGTGCTATTGAAGTGGCCCCTTTGCCCCCCAAAGAATGAAATGAAATGAGTCATTCAGAGACTATTAAAGGTCTATTAATAGTTTTAAAGTTGCTTGTATTGATTTTAATGAGAATTTTGATTGATTTTCTTCTGCTTGAAAACCACATATCTTCCCATTTGGTCATTTTTAGACAACTTTGACAAAAGGCTGCTTGCCTTAGAGTTACATTCATTTATTTAAATAACCAAATTAATTGTTCAATTGTGGACTGTTTCAGCTCATACAGAGGATGATTAACTTTTTTTTTTTTTTTACGGAACCCCTACATGAAAAGTCACCTTCTGTGTAATCTAGCAGATGTAATATTTCACTGATGCCTGCTGAGAAAGTCTTTCCCCCTTTGATTCTCTCCAGCAGTGAGGTTAAATCACAGCGTCGGTGGCACCAGAGAACCAGGAGGCCGCTCAATGTCAGAACCAAGGACACGTCAGGAGGACGGAGACATGCTGACATGCCAGGGTGTCAACCGGCGTCCTCCAGCGGCGCTCCCTGAGACCAATTCAAAATTAATGACATTGATTTATTCTTATTAGGGAGTTTATTTATTTATTATTAGGGGGCCAAAACCACCACCACCACCACCCTGGTGCCTCTGTGGACTGGAATAGTGACGTGTCTGGGATGCGGTGAAACTGATACTGTGGAACACCTCAAGAGCTCCACTAGGGCTTTGACGCCGCAAAAGACACCATGCTGACTATAAACGTGTCTCAATATCTGTAACATGCGCTTCAAGGGTGAAATGACACAGAATTAGTATAGGACAACAGACACAATTTTATATTACCCAGAAGCAGAAAGGGTCTAACGACCCCAACTTGAAGGTCCAGATTTTTATCTTCTACAAATCCACATCCGCTTCCCTCCTCTTCCAGCTCCTCCACCTGTCCTCCATCACTCCTGGTCTCCAGCAGCTTCCTGCCCGTCACCGTGGTGACACGCGTGTTCTGCTTCTTCAGACAGGATTTGGAGAATCCCTGGATCTCCTGAGCCAGCGAATGCATCACGTGTGTGTTTTTAAAGCTGGAAGAAAACGAGGAGCACTGCAGACAGGAAGTGATGGAAAGGGTAAATAACACACACATACACCAAATTCTTTTTTTTTTTATATTGTTTTAAGTAAAGATCAAGAAGTTTGGTAAAATATGTATAATTGTATTTTAAAAGTACTTTTTTTTTTATTGAGTGAATTTTGTTGCACAGATTTATGACAACCTAAAGAGGAAATAAATAGGTTACCTTATGGTTAATATGCAACTTGAAATGTAATGCAAATGAGGCCAGATTTACTCTTTAATCTTGACGTGCTAGTACTCTTGTGCTACTTTGTACTTATACTCTGTAGTTTTTATAGGAATACATTTTATGTGGTAATGTAATTTACTTTGAAAATTCACACTCCGAGACAAAATATAAACACATATTTTTAATTTCAGATTGTAGGACGTGACGTTAAAGTCATGTACACACTGATGCAGCCGCAATTATAATCAACATAAGATATTTATCTTTGATTTTATCTACATACGAGGACTAACCCGAGCGGGACAAAGCTGCAGAGACATCGAATGACCCGAGATTCAAACCGGAAGTTGCGTCAACTCTATGATGCGTTCGAGTGCTGGTAGTAAAACTAATATTTTAAGGCTTCACTATGAACGGTGGTTTATCGATCATATTTACCACTTACATTTGTAATTGTTATGATTAAAATCATATTTTCAGCCACCTTTTGTCCATGTTAAATACCAGAAAAGAGGATAGTGAAAACACTTGTGGTGTTATACTGGAAGGTATGACACTGACCTAGATTCTAAATCTTACTGAAGTATAATATAATTATAAGCATCAAAATACGATAAAATTACAATTTAGCGTCGTGATTATAAAACAATCTAGCTCAATGCGAAACAATAACCTGGTCATTAAAAATAATACAGTAGAGTAGAGGAGGTATCAAAAATGTGACTGTAAATGTCGGACACTTGAACGCATCAGGAGCCAGGGAGAACCAGGACAGCCGCTTCCCACTGACACCGAGGAATCACGCAGGGAGACGGAGAGCAGGAGCCAAGAGAGCCGCTGCTCATGGCCCACATCTGAGCACCACAACAGCCCGCACCGCGACCCGTTCACCCACTCCGGCACCCACAGGCCGCGGATACCCCGTCTATCCTGCTTTTATTCCCGGACTGAGGCGGAGCCAGCACCGGGAACATGTCTCGGGGAGTGATGCAGCCCAGCCAGCAGAAGCTGGCCGAGAAACTGACCATCCTCAACGACCGAGGCATCGGCATGTTGACCCGGGTTTACAACATCAAAAAGGTTCGCACACAGACACACACAACCACGGCCCATCCCTCCACACCCACCACATAGGACAACCGGTGCATAGCCATTACACACACACGGACCCGCATCCCACACGACTCCCATCCTGTGTGAATGCGTGATTAGTTAACTCCCAGTATGCCCTTAACCTCCATAATAATTAAATATGATATTAATAGATAAAACGCAGTGGATACATGCTGTTTTATAAACCGATAATCAGGCACTTACCTGATCCCAAATGTCTCCCTGGAAGCAGGATATGGGCAGTTAGCCACTAGCTTACGGTTAGCTTGCGGTAAAGTAGCACATCGGATTTAGGGTGTAAACTGATTTTTCCCTCGGATACAATCAAACGCAGATGTTTGTTATGATTAGTTTGATAAACTCCAATTAAGCATTGATCGACAATAGAACGGAAAATGCACAAATGAAGCTTCTGAAATCGTGCAGGCCCGCCGTAGCGTTAGTAACTGTTAGCTAATGTCGGCAGGTAATGGCGGATGCTGCTAGCTAAGCTAAGCTAACAGCCGGGCGTCGTCCCTGCTCCAGGAAAACAACACAACATCAAAGCTTACACTCATTTGTTGTGTTTTTTTAGTTTTTTTTTTACATTTTTACACAAAACTCTGAGTTTTTAAACTGTAACTGACGTGAAACTACACATACAACGATTGATAGAAAATGTTTGACATGTAATCACGTATCATTAATATCAGCTGTGTTAAATAAACCAGCCAGTAATCATCATAACAAGGAATCAGCTGTCGTGGATATAGTTGTGTACATTTACTCTAGTACGGCTTGTGCTGTATTGATGTGTCATTTTAAAATACTACTTGATAATACTTGATTATTTCATTATTATTAAATCATTTATATATTATTAAATACTTCAAAAGCCAATGCTACATCAAAAGTATTAATTCGATTACTGAAATACAAAGATGACTTAACTAGTGTTTGGATTGTGATTATTAGTTGTCATTGGAATACTTCCATCCCTATTGGCGATATGAATACATTTTGAAGAAAGAAAAGTAATAGTCAATTACAAAAACCTTCGTATATATACATATAAAATTGTTGCTTACTTTTATTTGATAAGTGATAATTAACTTTAAACCCTGAAATCCACAGTGGACTTCCGTTATTTAGTGGATCAACTTATTTCGCCACAATTCTTTGACCACATTTACTGAGGGGAATTTCTACACATTAGTCCACACACCAGCCATTTAAATGACAACACATTGATGATTATTGTTAGTTTTTCGTGAATGTGTCTGTGTTCGGTTGTGTTGTGTGGGAGGAGAAGAGTTACTGGTCTGTTTGTGTGGATAGAACCTTTGTGCTTGGGGTGTGTGTGTGTGTGTGTGTGTATAATGAATAAAAAAAAATAAAAGAAAGAGGGATCGGGTGAAAAAGGTCAGTGATGTTCTACTGAAGTTTTAGAGAGTACAGAGTGGATATTAATGAATCCGTCTGAAAGCCCATACTGTTTATTTTCTAATGACAGCTGAGCAGTTTTATTCTGTTTCAGGTGTGATTTCTGAAACACCAGGATTGGTTTTCATTGTCTAAAATTATTATTATGTATTTAACATCCAGTGTCAACACATGTGTGTTTTCAGTTTGTTGTGGACAGTATGAGCATTCAGACTCAGTCACAGAGATTTTGCTGATGATTACTCTCCTTAATACTCCCTTCCTTTCCTCCCTCCTTCCTTCCTTCCTTCCTTCCTTCCTTTTTCTTTCTGTGTGTCCCATCATTATCATCATCATCTTCATATCTATCCTGTTCTGCCTCACCACCAGACCTCTTAACATATCCACTCTCAAATGCTGTTCATATATTTATTTTATTTGTTTGTTTTTTTAACCTTGAGTATTATTAAGAACCACCAGCATCTGCTTCCCAAAGCGAGAAACAAAAGAACCAGGACAATCATTTTGTGATATAATTTCACTCTGGACTGATTTTGACTCCGTCAATTGCAGTTTGGAGACCAATCACTCTATTACTAATATTTCATGATACATTCCCGGATGAAGTGATTGAACTTTATATCTTCAAACTTGTTTTTTTCGTTTCTTCCTTTGGGAACGAGCGATTCATGGTCACTCACTGTAATAATATCACTAAAATCACAGCAAAGTTCTTTTCCATTATAACTATATTCACTCATTTCATACCACTGACTAGCTGCAGTAAACCTTTAATTCTGTTCCCTAAACTTTCCTGAAGATTCACCTTTAATAAGTTTGGCTGACTGGCATTCATTTTTGTGTTTGCTGTGCTTATCCTTCAACCAGGGAACCTTCTAACATCATATTTATTGTATTGCCCACATCGCTTACATGTGTTTACTTTCCTTTACCTTGCCTATACTATACAGCCAGTATGTAGTCAACATATACTTTTTCAGGACAACAGTTAATAACCAGGATACACAGTGGAATCTGTAAATGCGAGCGGTTGAATCTAATCTAGCCCGTGCTTGTAACTACAGGTCCCAATATCAACCCTGACCGCTTGTGAGTTCATATGCAGTTTATTATAACATTTCCACAAGGACATGCAAGTGTTCTATATAATGAATGAATTAATAGTTCATTTTAATTCGTCTTTATTTTGTTTTTAAAGCTGAGGAGTTTCTTGAAGGGATTTGAATGGGAGTGCATTATATTAAACGGGAGTAAGTCCACTCGCATTTATTTATACTCTCCCTGAGCACTTTATTAGGAACACTTGGAACTAGGAACAACTGCGAATTCTTTCACTTGCCCAGGTTAATGTTAAGATCAAACAAAAGAATGGTGCGAAACATGTGAGATTAAGACATTTTTTATGGTATTTTTTCATGTCATGCAGAAGTGAGGCTGTATTAAACGCAAATAGAAAAAATACCAGATTTTTACTTTAATATTCCTGACAGTGCTCAGTGAGTGTGTAATAAGAATAATGCTGTTTTTACCCACTGCTGCTGAGACTCTCAGCAGGTCATACAGAAAAGGTTGCAATATTGTCTAGTATTCAGAGCTCAAGTGTGTTTTTTTTCCCCAAAAAAAGTATTATTTTCGTGATATCCCCCTTTCCTACGTAGCATCTTTCACCACTATGATGCAGATTTTTGTCCTTGTTTAAAGTTTTGTTTTAATGAGGCTTAAGAACAGACACGCACACATATTTTCAAGCCCTATCTGACAGATACTGTTTGTGAACATTGGTGTTATTTGTTTTTATTGTATTTTTTTATTTCTAAAATTGGTTATATAATTATTTCACATACTGGAGCTTTTTCTTTATTTTTAAAATCTGCTTTTTTATGTGCGGCCCAGAAACACACACCTGTGCAACCCGTCATTAAACACATATTGATATTAACAGGTTATATAAAAGGCACTCCAGATTACTCAGAACATTTTTACACTTAGCTTTTTTAGTTTCAACAGTATTTTATGAGCTGTTAAGGCCAAGCTGCCTAATGTGTGCGTAGTTTCTCATGTTCTGAATGACGTGGTCCTCAGGGAACATGTAGATTTTTTTTTTCAATTAATTCATTAATTAGAAATGACAAGACAATACTTGAATTTGGTTTGGATGAAAACCTGCGGACTCTCCATGGCATTACCCGCACATCTGTTTTTAGTTAGTTAGCAGATTTCTGAATATTTGCATTGAAAATATATAGTTTTTCATCCTCGGTTTACATAAGACAGTTTATTAAAGATACAATATTACATTTTTGGGGATATTTATTGATCAATTTAAACATGTAGTATAGCATAGGCAGCCATGACGTGTCCAATGCTTCCATGATGAGAGAGAGCACTGCACTATCAGTTACTTAGCAACAGCCGTGGATGAGAAATGTGGAGCACATATTTCATCCGTGAAATATGGCGGCACCAAACTTAGTCTCCACACCGTTCTGTATATAAGACGGTGTCATCCTTATTATCTCAGCACATTCCCACAGTCTTAAAATGGACGTTTTTATTCTGAGTGTGTCCCGGGGTGGTGGTGCGGGGGGGGGATTCTACACCTTGTAATACTTCAGAGACGGCGTTTATTTAAATCCTGTTAACATTAAGTCACATGTTGACGCAGCCTGTGTTGTATTTTTCTTCCATGTGATGTGTTGAAATCCAATGCCAGACAGGCTGTCCCTATCCTGTACACAAACAAGTTGTCAAAGACGTGTGTGTGTGTGTCTGTTTGTGTGTGTCTGTGTGTGTGTGTGCAACCACTGATCCAGCGGTTTGTCTGGGTGGGCTCTTTGTTTTTGATTTCTTCTCTTCTTCTCTCCGTTCCAATGCTTCCCCCCTTCTCCTATGCAGCAAGGACAAGTTTGGAAGGTTTGCAAAGTTTATCACCTTCCACTGATGAAACCCGTCTCAGCTTCCCTCCTCCTCTTCCTCCTCCTCCTCTTCCTCCTCCTTGCCTCCTGCTCCTGGCTACCTGTACTGATCTGTTGGTCCTCTCCTTCGTGCCTCCCTCCTTTCCATGTTAGAATCTGTAATGCTTAGAAAAAGACTGGGCTCAATTCACTGTCATTTATTTCCTAAACTCAAATAACCCAAAGTTTAGTTGAACTCATTAACATATCATGTAATTAACTCACACCTTGTTTTTTGTTGACCAGTTGGCATATCGGCAAAACCAAAAATCAAAGCTAATGTTTATTATGACTGCAAATCAGAAATGTGTTCAGTATAAGTATATATATATAAACAAGGTCGTTAAATACACTGTTTGACAGAAGCAATAAATCCAATATTTGGAAAAAAAATGTTGCATTAAAAAAGAATGGCAGAAATATTAATCAAAGCTCCTATATGGGAAAAGTCTACCTGCATAAATAGCTTATCTGGCAGCGGATTTAAATTTGCACAATCCCAGTAAGCACCAAGTAGAGAAGAAGTGTGATAATGCTGACAGATGCAAAAAAAAAAAAGAAATAAAAAATCCTGAGTGGAGATGGAGACTGCCAGCAGGCAGTCAGCCAACTTTGTACTCGTGTGAGACCATCCACTCTTTAGATTCTCCTATTTTATTTCTTTGCCGCAGTAAATCGATCCTTGTAAAAAAAAAATAACGAGAGCAAGAGAGAGCTCACACTATGACAAAAACAAAATTAATCTCAGTGAGGAGTGACACTCTGTTTTATGAGTGGTTTACCGGGACTCACGGCACCATGGGGGTATAGTTTGAATTTTTATATCCCATAATTAGCCGCCGTAATTAGTTTTCAGATGTAGGAGCTTCCCCCTCGCCCCGTTCTGTCCGTTCCAGGGTCCCCCTGCCATATGTTGGTCAGTGTGTGGGACCCTTTGAGAAGCTCAGCTCTTAATTGCAACCCGGGAGTGGAGAGATGATGGTGGAGGCGAGACGATGGTCTGTTCTGGTAACCAGGCAACAGCTCCCTCACTTCCTCCCTGACCACTTATGATTATCAGCTTATTCCCATAACCTCTCCTGTCATTCACTGCGACCCCTCCTCCTCTTCCTCCTCCTCCTCCTCCTCCTTCCATCCATCCGTCCATCTGCCCCCACCCAAACCCAGCCAGCCAGCTTATTGCACCAGCCACCACCTCCACCACCACCACCAATGGATGAACTCATACCATATAAAAAATAGATTGTAATGCTTTTTTTTTTATGTGCCTTCAAACTCTAAAAATAATATAGTAGCTGAGGCTAATTCTTCATGAGAGGTGATGCAGTGGTGTGGCTATATCGACAAATAATGAGTCTTTAGTATATAGGTAGTAGAACAAAGTTAGAATAGTTAATTTTTTTGTAGGTTTTGCATGTTTTTGCCCATTAATGACAATTCATGTTTTAAGTATAAATGTACATTACTGCCGATCAGCAGTCAAAGCACAATGTAGGTGTTTACATCCAGTGTTTGTCAAGTGTGTGGTTGACAGCCTCTATCTCTCTGTCAGTCATTTCATTGTCATCTTGTAATGCAGCTGACACTGATGGGACCTTTTTTTTCCTTTTATTTCCTTTTAGTTGCTTTTCTGATTCCTGTTATTAGAGTCGCTTGTGTTAAAATAAAAAGTGAAACCGGAGAGAGAGGCTATTATTAGAGAATATTGTGATTAATTCTTTCTTGCAAAGGGTCTAATATCTTATCTTAATAAGTAAATTAAATAATAATAATAATTATTATTATTTTATTATTTTATTATTATTATTATTGTTTTGTATTATTATAAGAACTTATTATTATTATTATTATTATTATTATTATTATTATTATTGTTGTTATTGTTATTGTTATATATTTTTTATGACATCAAAAACAGATTATAATTATTATTTTAGTTTGGGCTAAAACACAAAAACCAAAAATGCTAAAGTACACTTCTTTGAGTCGACTTACCTTTCGTTAATCACACAGTGGTTTTTTTTTTTACTCCACAGTTGCCAGGCGTGAGTCAAAGGGTAACTACAGTTTATAGTGGCTTACGTAGAGACTAGTCTGTGTAGGGTGAGACTGGTAGATGTGATGGGCGTAGAAATCATGTTGGTGTTTGTGTGTTTTTTTTTTCTGTGTCAGATCCCAGAGTGCAACAGTGTTTTTTGTGTTAAGAGGTTTTTTTTGTGGCTTTTTTCCTAGTGTTTTTTTTTTTCCTTTTTTTTTTATACTTTTTTTGCATCCGTCCCATGTTGAATTATAGCAGATGTAGAGTGGGAGCGGTATTTTTTTGGTTTTTAAACATACAGTTAGACAAGCAGCATCCGTACAAAAAAGTGGCTCAGATTTGGTTTAAGTTAGGAGGTGATGAAACTTGAAATCCTTTGCACAGTTCGTTGTGTGTTTCTCGTTGCACCGACCACACCCGCTGTCAGTGTTGTGGTGTGTTGCACTTTCCATCTCACAGTTTTGTGCAGATTTATTTCTTTTTTCTTTGTGTGTTTTCATCACATGTTATTTACCCAGGTAGACGGTTGTACAGGCCGTGCTGGTGTGAAGTAGCATGTGTTGCTGTGTCACGGTTTCATTTGGCACTGGCTGACGCTAGAAAACATTTCAGCGCCATGCGAAGTGAAATCCCCCTGCCTGTCTGTTCAAAAAAACATTACATTTATAGTGTAGTTTCATGTTGTAGTTGTAGCTTTTCCCTCAATGTGTGCCCGTCCACTTTATTTTTTTTTAAACTAAACCTCCACCAGGAGGAACTGAATCCTCGGAACGGTCTCTGATCTCCTGTAGGATTGTTCCACATAACCTAATAGTTACATTCACTGTGTTTAGGGGGCACATGCATGGACCACATCCTCCTCAACCATTCACTACTACACTACCCATAATGCATGAGCGCTGTTGCTTCCTGCCAGGGTCAGGGATGACGCCACACCCGTTATGGAGGAGTAGATAAGAATAAAATGAAGTAAATAAAGAGGAAAATGCAGATTTGAATTCAGCCCATGTAGCTGCAGATGACAGAAACAGATGTTCCCCCCTTTTATTTAATTTCTCCCTCTTTTTCATCTACTGTGTATTTCTCTCTCAATTTCTCTCTTTTTTTCTTTTTTGTTTTTTTTTATCTCTGCTCGTTTTCATTCAGTCTTCTGCTCCACTCGACCCATCCATCACTCTGCCTGTCATGCAGTGGCACTAACCAGTGATGGCTCAGTTTTGAAACTGAAAACCCTGCCATTAACCCGGGGCTCGTTCAGTGGTTCTCAGCCTCTTCTGTGTTGTTGGCATTCCAGGATTATATTATAAATATCCGTCACACTGTCCTTCTCTTGATTATGGTTTTGTTTACAAAGTATCGTAAAAATGTCAGGCGGACTATCTGTCCAGTAAGTTTATGACATTATAGAAAAGAGTCATTTGTAACTTTAAATATTAATGAACTAGCATTATAAAGTGATCCTTCCTCTTTCTATAACTAAATTGATTCCGTTTTAAAACTAGAAGTTGCAGCTCTAGTTGACATGAATTTGTTTTGTGTATAAAAAAAAAATCCGCTTTTAACCAAAACTAGCCAGAAATAATTGGTATTATTAGAAAGTTAGTTCAGCTCTGAAATGTTTCTGCACAGCTCAGCAGCTGAGAACCACTGATCAGTTCATATATTTTTGAATAACAGTTGAAACTGGTTTACCCGAATGTGAAAAGGCCATGAACACAGCTTTATCGGCGCTTGTGGTCCAGAGACACCCCCCCCCCTTCTGACCTGGTATTCGCCTCCGTCCTGAGAGATCTGATCACAAGTTGACAACTATAAGCTCGAAAGGGGTCCTGAATGCATCCTTCAATCCGAAAAACACACACACACATATTGAGATGTTGTCTCCGGAACGCATTTGTCCACATACTTCAACGTGTGTGAAAACAAATGTGTCTGATGACATCCTCTCAATCTCAACACGGATACATTTTTTTTCTTATTCCATAAAAAGAGCTGCACGCAATTTTGGTTTCTATATTTACCTGTTCCTATGGACACAAACACACAAACAACAGCCGCACATGTACAATCAGACTAAACATAACCACATTGTGTCATCACAGGCAGAAATTACATATGTGTTTATTTAAGATATGTCACAGAAGAGGCATTCAGGACCCATTTTTAAACGTCAGGTGGTGATTTTGATTTCTCAGGATATAAAAATGTTAATACCAGGTAAACTGTTGGTGGTTTTTTGGTATTTGATCTCCTCCCTCACATTAAACCAGTTTTCACTGTAAGAACTAAATGTTTCCCCGGTGATGACCACGCATCTAACATGACATGACCATGAGGAGGAAAAAGAAAAATGTTCCAACACAATGAGTCAGAAATGCTGAAAGCACTTTATTTAAGCGTTGTGTGTTATTGTGACTCGTCTCACCTCCTCCTCTTCTTGTTGTTGTTCTTCTTCTCCTCCTCCTCCATTATTTGCAGGCATGTGGCGATCCCAAGGCCAAGCCCTCCTATCTGGTGGATAAGAACCTGGAGTCGGCGGTCAAATTTATCGTCAGGAAGTTTCCTGCTGTGGAGACGCGGAACAATAACGTAAGTTTGTTGGCATGTACGTCTGCGCTGTGTGGTCGTGTGGATTTCTCCAAGTGCGTGATGAAAAAAAATAATAAAATTATAATCAACATTTTATTGTGCCTATTTGAAGAATTGATTCATTTCAGGTTTTTTTGAAACTACAGCAAAAAAATATGTGGAATACGCACACTTGAAATATATTTTCCCAGCCAGTGATAGAATATGAGCTCTCTGACTGCACATAATATAATATGATATTCATTTATGGTTGTTAATTACAAAGTGGGTATTGGACAGTTTTTTGGGGACAAGAAATATGTCACTGTATAAACAGAAACGAACAGAAAAGAGTAGAAAAAAAGGGGACTGCAGTAATGTTCATGAATATGAATAAGTCCCAAACCTGATCAATTTTGGAATAAAAATAATTAAAACTCATTAGTGATTAATTTAGTTTTGACTAGTCAGTTAATTATTGCAGCTTGAATTTAGTAAACAAGCCATAGTGTGTAATAGCTTTAAACTTTAACATTGGAGAATATAAAAATAAAAGTAGCTTCATATTGATCACAGTATCAATATACAAACACAATTATGAATTCATTACTGGAGTTCACTGTTAGGTTAATTTGTATTTGCTTTACTGTTTTATATATATGTTTTGTTTTTTCTGTACCAAGCCCCAGTGTGTGTGTGTCTGTGTGTGTGTCTGTGTGTGCGTGTGTGCGTGTGCGTGCGTGTGTGCGTGTGCGTGCGTGCGTGCGTGCGTGTGCAGGTTGATTGAACTAAACTGAATCATTGCTCATCAAATGTTTCTTTTAGCTTTACTTGTCAGCTCTGGCCTTTGTGTTTATGTGAGACAGCAGTGTGTGTGTGTGTGTGTGCGTGTTTGTGCAGGGAAAGTGTGGTATACTTTAAGAGTGCGTGTGCGCCTGTGTGTCTGTCAAGCTAACTGCTTTATTCAGTACAAGTGTCCAGAAATTGTGTCTTACTTTGTTTTCTGCTTTGTTTCTGTGTGTGTTTGTTTGTGGTGCATGCTAAACTTGGCTTATTCCGGACATGTGCTTTTTGGTAAGTTTTTGTATCTTAAGTTTTTTTGTAACTTTACGTATTTGAGTTCACTTTTGTGTGGCTTTGCTTTGCTCTGCCTCCTCTCCTCTCTGCTGCCACTTTTTTTGATTTTCCTTTCCTTCCATCCTGACTAACTGAGAGCTGGGGAACGAGTGGGATTATAATCCAGCTGGTTGGGTATAGTGACTGGACGACCAACCTGCTGATAGAACTAGCTGGCTGCCTGCTCTAAAAAGTGTATGCACATATATATTATATATGTATGCATCCTCTATTTCTATTCATTGGCCCATTTTCCTAAAGAAATTCAAATAAATAGGCTTTTTCAGCTCCTTGGTGCTGCGACTTCCTTCTTCACCGTTTCCCACTTTTCCTGGTCAACTATCTCTGGTTCAGGTTTCTCTCTCTGACGCTTGGTTTGATTCAAATCCATTTCTGCCATGTGAACAGAAAATCTGAATTTCGATTTTTCTTTTTTTTTTCTTTCATTTTGAAAAAATATATTTCAGATAAGTATCTTTATCTTGCTTTTCTATCTTGCGTTTCTTTTCAAATCAAATGTTTTTCTTTCTCCAGTGTCATTCAATAATTGAGAAATAAATATATCCTTTTTATGATATATAGTTATTTCACTTGAGTGATAATTTGGTCAGAAATTAAGAGAAACTGCCACTATTGAGTAGACACTTAATCATTGGACATGTCTACATTAGTTTATATTAGATTTCAGATAATGAGTAAATATAATAAATAAGAGGCTGTGAGTATTGTGCACTCTTTTGTTTTTGTCTAACTTTGTTCTCTGATTTTACAGCAACAGCTGGCTCAGCTGCAGAAAGAGAAGTCCGAGATTCTCAAAAACCTGGCTCTATACTACTTTACCTTCGTAGACGTTATGGAATTCAAGGTATGGGAGAGAAAGAAAAAAAACATACGTTCACACTAACAGTGTAATATGAAGGAATGAATGTATCGTGGACTTCCTCAATCCTCACAGGACCATGTGTGTGAGCTGCTCAACACCATCGACGCCTGCCAGGTCTTCTTTGATATTGTAAGTAGAAAATAAGTGTCCACATTATTAGGCACACTGAGTAAATAAATGTTCACTTTTGGTTTAGACCCGTAGTCTTGATTGATTGAGCATAGTTGAATTGTCGTCTCTTTACTCAGCATCACCTCTCATCTTAATGAATGATAATCAAATATAATATTCAAATCCTCTCTGTGGACCATGAAGTTCATTTTGTGTTGATTTATGTATTTTTGCCAGACGGTGAACTTTGACCTGACCAAGAACTACTTGGACCTCGTGGTGACCTACACGACGTTGATGACAATACTGTCGCGCATAGAAGAGCGGAAAGCCATCATAGGGCTGTACAACTACGCCCACGAGATGACGCATGGAGCCAGGTGACCACAACGCATGCGCACGCGCACACAGTTTGACATTGATGAGCAGAAATTTTAATCTGACATTTGTGTTTCAGTGACCGGGAGTATCCCAGGTTGGGCCAGATGATCGTGGATTATGAAAACCCTTTGAAGAAGATGATGGAGGAGTTTGTTCCACATGGAAAGGTAGCACCGACTCTGTCATCTTAACCGCTTTAATGTTCAACATCGGCAGGATACAACGTTTTAATTGTGTCCGATTTCAGCGGAATAAAAAATGGGGTGGAAAAAGTTGTCGTCCACGGAAACACGAACGCGGCACTTTAATACACTTAATATGCTAATGAAGCTGGATGGCGTTCAATGCTGGGGACATATTTTATAATTGGGGTGCGGGAAAGAAAATACCAATTCCCACTGTGTACAAACTGGTTAATTTGGCTCATTTGTCACAAACACGTCATGGGACTGTGTTGTTTTTATTCCACTGTATGTTCCACTTAATGTGAGTAATATTAAAATGTCTGTTTTTTTTTTTTGCTGTATTTTTCTCTCCGCCTGCAGTCCCTGTCGGATGCATTGATCAGCCTTCAGATGGTCTACCCCCGGAGGAACCTGTCGGCCGACCAGTGGAGGAACGCCCAGCTGCTCTCTCTCATCTCGGCCCCCTCCACCATGCTCAATCCTGCTCAGTCAGACACCGTGAGTATGACCGCTCATAACCCCAGCAGGCATGTGAAATGATTTATTAATCCTTAGTCATCAGGCTCCACTGATCTATTACTCAGATGACGTCCAAACCAAATAGAATTCAATTTAAAATGATGAAAAATGATCTGCATCCAGATGAGCGTGGCCAGCTGATGATATCAGAAATATTCCCCCCGCCCCCTCACTTAAACGCATGAAAATGTATCTCACGTGATCATTCATATATACCCTGATCGTGCATGTTCTCGTTCAAACAGGAAGCAGATTGTTTATTATCTTAATTGGTTACTTAGAAGCAGAAATGACTACAAATAAGGAACAACCAAAGCTGCGAAGAGTTGAAGCGGTGATTTATTTTCACTTTCTGCTGTTATTCCCAAGTGGAAGTGATAAAGAATGAAAATCTTGTTTTAGTGGCTGTTGCCCCGCTCACTTCCCTCTGTGTCTGTCTTTAGATGCCGTGTGAATATCTGTCGCTGGACGCCATGGAGAAGTGGATTGTCTGTGAGTTTTTATTATTTATTTATCCTATACCTGAGTTTATTGGCAGTTGATGAAATGTCTTCGCTTCCATGCTGGCTGATATAAAAACTCTCCTCCTCCTCTTCCTCCTCCTCTTCCTCCAGTCGGTTTCATCCTGTGCCACGCGGTGCTGAACAGCGACGCGGCGGCGCTGTCTCTGTGGAAGTTGGCTCTGCAGAGCTCCACCTGCCTCTGTCTGTTCAGGGACGAAGTCTTCCACATCCACAAGGCCGCCGAGGACCTGTTCGTCAACATCAGAGGGTGAGAAGCTCTCCGCATTAACTCTGCTTCAAACGGATAAGCTCTGGTATAGAAATGAAATGCAATTCAATCGAATTTGAGGTGTGGACACCCACCAAAATCAAACCGGTGCTTTTGTCATATGCGATACTTTGATTTATCATTTAAGCCTCTGTGTTTGGTAGAAGTAGAAGCGAATTTTACAAGTGGGTTACAAGTTTTTTTCATTTTTTTCATTTAGTTTCATTTTGTCATTAATTCAGTATTTTGAATTGTGTTCAAAGCAAAACCAGGAATTTTAAGAAGCTGCTCTTGGGCTCGTCAACGTTGTGAAAGGATATTTTTCTTCCAACAGCTCCACATTCAATCCACAATCTCAGTGAACCATATCAGTGACACACACACACACACAGAGAATAATACAAATGTCCCGTTTTGTCTCTTTTGTACACAAGGTACAACAAACGCATCAACGACATCAGAGAGTGCAAAGAACAGGCTCTGTCTCACGCGTATGTACATAATCTCTTTTTATTCATTTAATCCTAACTGCAATTTCATTATGTTTTCACCTTTTCTTTCATCTCACTCTCTCTCACACACACACACACACACAAAAACCTTTTTTTTTGTTTGTTTCATTTGGCAGTCCACGTTTCCTGTCTCATCAATTTATTTTTCTGCTTTTTAACCATGACTGCATTTTTTTGTTTCTCTCAAAGGAAGTGTCGCCTTCTTCTCTCCCCCCCCCTTATCCCTCATTCAGTTTCTGTCCTCCCCCTCTTTTTCCTCCACCTCTGCTTTTATCCTCATTACTTATTCCATCTTCCCCTTTCATCATCATCATCTCTCTCTCATTCTGTTCCTGTCATCTGCTCAATTTCTTTGTGTCCCGTGGCGGGATTGTCCTGAAAGTGTCAAAATACCATTTAATCTCGCGGCTGGTGTGTTTTTGATGCTCCGCTCTGACTTCCTGTCTGACTCTCTGCAGAGGCTCCATGCACAGAGAGAGACGCAAGTTCCTCCGGTCGGCTCTGAAGGAGCTGGCCACTGTATTAGCCGATCAGCCCGGATTATTATTATTATTATTATTATTATTATTATTATTATTATTATATTTACTTTTTGCCCAATGCTCTATGTTTTGTATTTAGGTATTATTTTGTCTCTGCCTTTTTCTGTCCTTCCTTACACGTCTCCCTCTCCCGCACTAGGCATTATTTGTCTTCATGGCGTTGTCATTCGCCCGTGACGAAATAATCTGGCTGCTTCGTCACGCAGACAACATCCAGAAGAAAAGCACAGATGACTTCATAGACAAGTACGCACACAATGGCACTTCACATATTTACAGCTCACGTGCTTATAAATGAAATCACTGCATCATTTGCATATTTGTGTGTGTGTGTGTGTGTGTGTGTTCTGCAGACACATAGCAGAGTTGATCTTCTACATGGAGGAGCTGAGAGCTCATGTCAGGAAGTACGGACCCGTGATGCAGCGATACTACGTCCAGTACCTTTCCGGTTTTGATGCTGTGGTGCTGAATGAACTGGTGCAGGTATGAATGCACACACACACACGCACACACACACTGTTTACCCACACTCATACTTTGTCACCCTTTGTCACATCTAGTTAGTTATCTCCTGACAACATGAGTTGAGATTCAGAAACCATAGATAAGATGAATAAAGGATTAAGGTATTATTAAGTATTAATATATAATAATATAATATTAATTTTATGACGATTTTTTTTTTCTTGAAATTTGTCATTTATTAGTTAAAATATCCTTTTATTTGCTTTATGAGGTTTTTTTTTCGTTCTTTTTCTTTGATGGACCTTCTTCTCGTCATTAAATGATCTCGCCATTTATTTCATCTGGTTACTTTTTTTAACTCAGTATTTATCACTCATCATCGTCACTGCCAATAAAAACATTTCAAATGCTCCTGTTTAAATTCACAGCCTTCCACAAACATCTATAGGCTTGTTATTCAGAGTTGACATGCTTCCACACTGCATAGTAACTTTTTATTTTTTAATTTATTCAGAACCTGTCTGTGTGTCCAGAGGATGAGTCCATTATCATGTCTTCATTTGTCAACACGATGACTTCCCTCAGTGTCAAACAAGGTAAAACATTTGTACTATGAAAACAACAGCGACACTGCAGTAGTACAACACAATTGTAATAATTAAACTTGTGTGTGATTTTCAGTCTGGTTGTTTTATTAGGATGTGTGTGGTTTTAAATGAATTGTTGTGTGTTTGTGTTCCAGTGGAGGATGGAGAGGTGTTTGACTTCAGAGGCATGAGGCTGGACTGGTTCAGACTGCAGGTACACACACACACACCCACAACCACACACAAATCTACCACATACATATATTTACCCAGCATCTCTATCTGTATTTATTTTACACGTTGTTGTGTTGTTGTTGTTGTTTTTTTTTTTCTTTAGGCCTACACAAGCGTCTCCAAAGCCAGTCTGGGTATCGCCGATCACAAGGAGCTTGGTAAAATGATGAACACCATCATCTTCCACACGAAGATGGTGGATTCTCTGGTGGAGATGCTGGTGGAGACATCAGACCTGTCCATCTTCTGGTGAGACACGCACACAAACACACACACACACACATTATCCTCCACTAGAATCCAAAACACAATCAATGAAGCTCAGGTACAGTCTAAGATAAGTAAATTGAAGGAAATATTTTCTGTGTGTATGTGTGTATGCCATGCTTTATGTATGTCCCCCTCATGTGTTTGTTTGTGTGTGTGTTTGTGTGTGTCAGTAGCTTCTACAGCCGTGCGTTTGAAAAGATGTTCCAGCAGTGCTTGGAGCTTCCCTCCCAGAGCCGGCACTCCATCTGCTTCCCTCTGCTCTGCACCCACTTCATGTCCTGCACGCACGAGCTCTGTCCCGAGGAGGTAAAAAAACACACACACACAATGTACACGCATAATAATAATAATGATAGTAATGATAACATTTAATTCCTCCCAGCGCCACCACATAGGAGACCGGAGCCTGTCGTTGTGCAACATGTTTCTGGATGAGATGGCCAAACAGGCCAGAAACCTGATCACGGACATCTGCACCGAACAATGTACACTCAGCGACCAGGTAGGAGGAGCCGCCGCGCAGGCCCATCCTGACTTTATTTGTATTTATTCCATGAAAAGGTAAAAAAAGAAAAAAAAAGTCATTCTCTAGTTTAATGGAGAAAGTCAATACTGCTCTCATTACTGTAGAGTTCAGACAGGAAACGGACTCAACACCTTTTCAACATACCCATGATCAGATTATCGTCTATCTATTATTTATCCATGTATAGAATTTAAAGAAATATTCAGATTTACATGAGTTGTTTCTGCACATACCATGCAAAGCTATTGTGCTTTCTATATCTTGTCTGTCTGTCTCTCTCTCTCTCTGTCACTCACTCACTCCCTCCCTCTTCCTCCCTCTCTCTCCAGCTGCTGCCCAAGCACTGCGCGAAAACCATCAGCCAGGCCGTGAACAAGAAGAGCAAGAAGGCGACGGGGAAGAAGGGCGAGCCGGAGAGAGAGAAACCGGGAGTGGAGAGCATGAGGAAGAACAGGCTACTCGTCACCAAGTGAGTTATCCAATATGAATATATCCACATATTAGGTTTTATCTGTAAAGACTGTTTTGACCTTGCTTTTTTTTCTTCTTCTTCTGTCAGTCTGGACAAACTGCACACGGCCTTATCTGAACTCTGCTTCTCCATCAACTACGTCCCCAACCTGGTGGTGTGGGAGCACACCTTCACACCGAGGGAGTATCTCACCTCGCACCTGGAGATCCGATTCACAAAGTAAACGCGCACGCACTGGGGGGAAAAAAATAAAGATGATTGATTATGGTTCAATTTAAATGCCGTTTTATATAAATGGCAATACACCACGATATATTGGGATTTATTCAATGTTTTGCACTTGACACTTTAACAGCATCCGTTTGTGTTTTTTCAATAGGATTACCATCACAATAAATGTGCCTGTTTAACTGTAACATGCACCTATCATCTCAAAATATTTCTTGAAAATGTAGCACATTTTATTCTGAAATTTGAGTATTCTGCTACTGGTAAAGTTACACATTCTCATTTGCAATTTCAATTGTAAAAGATCCGGACAAAATTGCCATTATAAATGATCGTGATACAATTCTGTATGAATTTTCTAATCCCACCTCCACTAAACATTCGTTTTTGAGTTTTGATGCAAAAAATAAAAGGGCGTCAGTTCCTACACACCTATCGGTTTACATCACATTTATAAACATGTTGGCTGTAATGTCATTTTTTTTTGGTCCCCTCCATCTGCAGGTCCATCGTGGGCATGACCATGTACAACCAGGCCACTCAGGAGATAGCCAAGCCCAGCGAGTTGCTGACGAGCGTGCGGGCCTACATGACGGTGCTGCAGTCCATCGAGAACTACGTCACCATCGACATCACCCGCGTCTTCAACAACGTCCTCCTGCAGCAGACGCAGCACCTGGACAGCCACGGCGAGCCCACCATCACCAGCCTCTACACCAACTGGTACGTTCAGGAGCGAAACTTGTGTGCACGTGTATCCAGCTGGGAGAGCTTTTTTTCCATTTATTGTAACATTTAGTAAAACATCTTATTTTTATTTTTTTATTTTTTTCCTGCAGAAGAAAAATCGTTTTCACAGTCACAGCCTTTTTTTATGTCTCAGTAGGAAATTCCGGTTAAAGCACAAACAACTAAATGTCACACTTTTATTTTGAGCCCGGAACCCGAGGGATTGTTGCTCTTTGGTTTTAAAGTTCATGTCGTCTGTGGGGGTTTCAGGGAGAGTAAGTTAAAATGTCCTCCACTTCTCAGTGAACAGTAAAACCTTTATTTATCAGGATTATTATTTATATGCCCCTTATAGACAAATAAAAAATCCTATTTCGCGGCATATTTAAGCTTTAGGCTCTGAAATCGGTTTGTTTTTCAAACAGAGTGACTGGCCAGTAGAACATTTGGGCTAAAATATGTCACAGGTAGTTAAAAAGTATTTTTGGTGTGTTTAGGTATTTGGAGACGTTGCTCCGCCAGGTCAGTAACGGTCACATCGCCTACTTCCCCGCCATGAAGGCCTTTGTCAACCTGCCCACCGAGAACGAGCTGACCTTCAATGCCGAGGAATACTCCGACATCTCCGGTAAAAACAATGTATTGATATTTTCCGCGTAAATGCGTTGAAGAAATGGAACTTGATCTGATTATTTGTGTGTGTGTGTGTGATTTTTGCAGAAATGCGTTCTCTCTCCGAGCTGTTGGGTCCGTACGGGATGAAGTTCCTTAGCGAGAGTCTGATGTGGCACATTTCATCACAGGTCGCAGAGTTGAAGGTACGATTTTCATTTATTTTTTAGGAGACCATAATAACCATTAAGTGTCTTTGGGTTCCTTGAAAGGCGCTATATACATTTATTATTGTTATTATTTAAAGCTGTAAAGCATTATATCTGATTAATCTATATAAAGAATATTTTTTCATATGAGGAATGAAAGTTCCTTTATGAACAAATGGTGCTGTATAATCACAATCATTGAACACAACTTTTTTTGTGTGTCCGTCTTTGTGTAGAAACTGGTGGTGGAGAACATGGAGGTTCTGACCCAGATGAGGACAAGCTTTGATAAACCGGAACACATGGCGGCGCTCTTCAAGAAACTCTCCTGTACGTGTACACCCACACACACACTCGCACCGTCTCATATCCGATTGATTTAAATTGTCCAATAAAATGAAAAAAAGCCATGTAATATTTTTGTAACTTTTTTTCTTGTCTTTTTAGCTGTGGACAGTGTGTTGAAGAGGATGACCATCATCGGCGTCATCCTGTCCTTCCGCTCCCTCGCCCAGGAGGCCCTGAGAGATGTAAGATTCACTCACACACTCACGCAAGCATTTAAATTTACCTGATGACGATATAAAGAAATAATTATAATTGAGAATGCAATTATCTCCGTCTCTCCAGGTGTTATCCTGTCATATTCCTTTCCTGGTCAGCTCAGTGGAAGATTTCAAGGACCACATTCCCCGAGAGACGGACATGAAGGTGAACTATTAATAGATATAGTCAAATAAAATGAATAATAACAACCTATGGACCTGCTGTCAGTGTCCAGATGTCCCCCTTTCCTCCTGGTGTTCATGTTTGTTTTGTTTTCCAGGTGGCCATGAACGTCTACGAGCTGTCATCAGCTGCAGGTTTACCCTGCGAGATTGACCCGGCTCTGGTCGTGGCTCTGTCCTCGCAAAAAAGCGGTGAGACACACACACACACACACACAGAACTGCATCCATCTTCCCCATCTACTGATTTCCTTCCTCACACGTGTGTGTGTGTGTGTGTGTGTGTGCGCGCGCGCAGAGAACATCAGTCCAGAGGAGGAGTACAAGATCGCCTGCCTGCTGATGGTGTTTGTGGCCGTTTCCCTGCCAACGCTGGCCAGCAACGTCATGTCCCAGTACAGCCCCGCCATCGAAGGTACACGTTATTTTATCTTAATAAACTTTATGAAAAAAGTTCATGAAAGCTGTTTCAAAATGTCCCTCTTTTCTCTTTTTCCATCATTTCTTTTATTTTCTATCATGTTATTTATTCTGTTAAATTACATTTCAAAGTGACACTAATCGCCTTTTTCATATTGTGGGTTTTCATGAACTGAGAATGCACCATCAGATTTTATAGAAGATCTTTTTTTTAATCTCCTGTTGACTCTATAATTGAAGCCTTTTAAATTGTAGTAAATCAGAGATTTTTTTTCCTACTCTTAATCAGATTGAAAAAAGAAAAGAGTACATGACCCTGTCACACCTGTTTAATATTCCGTCCTTTAACTGATCCATTGGCCGAGGGTGGTGGAGAGTCTGAGGGGAAAAAAATAAAAACGACAAAATCTACTGCATCTGCTCTGCATGACGATGACCTCACAGCCTCAGATTGATTCATCATCACCTCCAATATTTATTCTTTTCAAACCACAATAACACATAAGGCCGGTCCACTCATTGTTACCCGTTGACCCTTAATTGTTAGATAAAGTTAAATAAACCAGATTCTTTATTTGTGTGTGTGTGTGTGTGTGTGGAGATGGATGTGGTTTAAATGAAGCTTTTCGATTGGGCGGGATAGAGTCTCATCACTTGTGAATTATCAAGACGTCGCCTCCTAACAACCTTGAAATGAAAGGCGGCGGAGTTAATAAGGAGCATTTGAGTAAAGGGATGAGTGGTAATGTGCTCCTCCAGTGTTGGTA
This sequence comes from Colistium nudipinnis, assembly GCA_016785305.1. NCBI lineage: Eukaryota > Metazoa > Chordata > Actinopteri > Pleuronectiformes > Rhombosoleidae > Colistium > Colistium nudipinnis. Next base: position 990,234 of record JAFBJU010001139.1, read on the forward strand.
TGCAGCCGGCACATCGCACCACATGGCACCAGTCACGCTCACAACCACCAGTCTGTGCACGTACAATTACACGCACATGTATGTGTTCACACACCCACACACAGTCGGTGGCCTTTATCTGCATTTATTCTGATGGTTTAGTTTTGGAGTGTCACAGATTGGAGGATCTCTCAGAAATATTTTAGTGTGATTGTTTTCTGACTGAAATTGTGTGTGTTTGTGTGTCTGCTGCCTCCCACAGGTCACTGTAACAACATCCACTGTCTGGCTAAGGCCATCAACCAGATCGCTGCCGCTCTCTTCACCATCCACAAAGGAAGCATAGAGGACCGGCTCAAAGAGTTCCTGGCTGTAAGTCTGTCTGGGAATAAGTGTATTTACAAATATATATACCTCGCACAAAAAACGTTTCATGCCTTAATTTCATATAAAAAAATACAGATTTATACAATTAACATTTATTCATATGGCCCATATTCACAAACAACAATTTGCTCGAAAGGGCTTCACAATCTGCATAGAGGTATATACATATAATAACACTAACTATTTTATCTACTCTCTAACATGTTTTGTGTGCGTGTGTGTAGCTGGCCTCATCCAGCCTGTTGAAGATCGGCCAGGAGACGGACAAGATGACGACACGCAACAGAGAATCTGTCTACCTGCTGCTGGACATGGTGAGAGAAGAAAAGCTGTGATCGCACGTTATTGTGTACCTTCCAACAGTGTGTGTGTGTGTGTGTGTGTGCGGGCACGCGTACTGATGATTTCTTGCGTTTCAGATTGTGCAGGAGTCCCCCTTCCTCACCATGGACCTGCTGGAGTCGTGCTTCCCCTACGTCCTGCTGCGAAACGCCTACCACGCCGTCTACAAACAGAGCATCAGCGCCAATGCGTAGAAACACAGTAACCACACGCTGTCGGCTCCGACCACGATTACACGCTAGGAACATACACTAAAGACAAACCAGACACGCTAAACTATGCCTACTATGCCTCCACATACCATCCTGACAACTACAACAACGCAATGTGTCGACATGTACACGTCCACAAGCGTGACACTAAACGTGTAGCATTTAAACCAAGTCCGCTCTTAATACTGAACAAATCATTTAAATAACAAATAAATCTAAAAATGCCAAGGGAACACGTCAAAGTCACAATTCATCAAACAAAAACGAAAAAAACGAAAAGAGAAAAATAACATACTAAACTCAAAATAGCTGGATGAAGTTGGGGATCAGTGTCTTTGTTTTATTCATTGTACTTTTTCATGATGTTGCCAGGGGACCGTAACCATAGCAACACATAATATACCATATGTTTGCTTTGGTATAAAAGAACAAAAATATAAATATATAGTATATATATAGTTGACACTAAAATATTTTTTTCTTTTTTTCTTTTTTCTTTTTTTTTTCCGATGAGAGGTTTTGAGATTTGTAGTGGCCAGCGGAGGACTTTTTACGTGGTGATGGATTTGGACGTTTACTTTGGGAATGACGTGATGTAGGTTGTTGTTTTTTGTTTTTTTTTTTTTTTTTTTATCAACGAGGGTGGGTCATTACTGATAAATGGGCTGTGTTGATAATGAAAGACATGTTGCTTGTTAATGTAAGTTTACACTTGTATACATACACCCACACTGACGTCCTGAGCAGATAGAAAACTAATGGATTTGGACGTTTACTTTGGGAATGACGTGATGTAGGTTGTTGGTTTTTTTTTTTGTTTTTTTTTTTTATCAACGAGGGTGGGTCATTACTGATAAATGGGCTGTGTTGATAATGAAAGACATGTTGCTTGTTAATGTAAGTTTACACTTGTATACATACACCCACACTGACGTCCTGAGCAGATAGAAAACTACAAACACTAGGCTATAAACATTCCACACACTCCGACGCACACACAGACACACACTTGTAGAACATGGTGATGTTTTCTTTCTTTTTTTCTAGCTAGTTGTAACAAAACTTTTTTGTGGGTAAAGGTATATCTGTATTCTGCTTTGATGTGAACTGAGCTCGTCTGTTTTTAATGTTCATAATTATATATATATTTTTTTCCTCTTTTTTTTTATGACGACAATGATGATGAGGATTTTGCCAAAATGTACGGACACGAAAGGTTATCGAGCAGGGCGCGGAAGTGGCGTGGCGTGGAGTGTTTGCGTGTTAGTGGGTGAAAGTACCACTTTAAAGTATTTGGAGGCAGCTCGATGAACAGAGGAGGACGAGGAGGAGGATAGAAAAACTTTTACAGTGAGCACAATAATAAATAAAATCAAAATACTGCAGTAATACTTCAGTGTAGGCTTGGAGCAGACCTTCTAATATTTCCCCTCAGCTGAGTTGCATGAGGTCCAGTAGGTGCTGCTCTTCCCTAGGTGGTGCCTCTCCCCCCCCCCCCCCTCTAGTGTCGTAAAGTAGAAATAAACAAACCAGTTTAATATATTAAATCTGTTGCAAAGGGAAAAAATAAATAATAAATTTGATAGGAACGACTATTAAAAAGAACAAATCACTTAATTAAATCACTTAATTCCTATAGACCAAAAAAAAAAAAAAAAACCCACTCCCCTCTGTGACGTTTCCACCGGATCAATAATCTCAGATGAACTGTTAATGAGACGGTTATTATTCGGGACCTTTTAGGACAAATGGATGACTTTTTACAAAGTAAAGTCATTTATTTTATTATTATTATTATTATTATTTTCCTCATTTTAATGCACGGTAAGGGCTACATACTAAAGACACCCGCCCGTGTGCTCGCGTATGACCAGGACTTGCATTATGAGCTTAATGACAAGATCTGTGGACACGTTCTGCCTTTTTTTTTTTTTTTTTTTTTATGTGGAATGATGGCGGTTGCTCTTTTTTCATTCTAACCTCTTTTTTTTGTGTCTCTTAATTCCACCGTGTAACTTAAAACGACATGAATAAAATAAACTTTAGGGCTGTGTCAGACCTGAGCTGTGAGTGTGTGATGGAGCTTCGTGGTGAGAAAAAAGCCCGGCCTGAGGAAGAAGAGGAGGAGGAGGAGGAACTTGGTGAGTGGAAACCCCACAGAGTTCCACAATATAAAAAAATCCTGTCTGAACCTGGAATGCAAAGGCTGTTTAAAGTGCTTTGTGTTCTATTCAATGACAGGTAGATCAGAATATGATTTTTCTGCTTTAAACATTAGGTTTTCCATTGGATTTGGATTTCTGCTCTCTCATAATTGTATAAATATATGTAAAAAAAAAAACTTGCAATTCAGTGTTAAATGATGAAAAAATAGGTGAGTAAGTGAAACTTTCAATTTTCAATCTCACCCATATAAAACATCTTGAATGGAATTTACATCTTCTATTGTATTATTTAATAACCAAAAGTTATTTTATGCCTCTTTTGCAACATGCTCCTTAGAGACATGATATGCCTGAAATATTATTACTATCAAATGTGACAATAGACAATAATGAGACGAAACTTTAATACCATGTGATTAAATCGTTTAATAATAATAAAAAATATATATATTTAAAAACTCTTCCACCCTCAATCCCCCCCCCCCCAAAAAAAAAATACCCCAAATATAAAAAACATTTGAGGATTAACACGGTGCATGGTGGGAACAGAATGTCCTAAATTTAATTGAACGTAATCATCAAGTGTCATTTTTAATTCTGACCATTTTTTTCCATTTTGTGACATTAACACAATCAAATATTTTATTACTCTAATACTGTAAACTTCAAATAAAGAAAAAATCTAACTGGTCGCATCCAGTCCTGGCCACCAGAGGGCTCTCCAACACAACACAATCACAGCGGGGACACGCAACAACAAAAAAAGCAGTGAGTAAAACACGCACAGGCTAGGTAAGAATGTTTTTAATGTGTACAAAATATTTTATTGCTGTTGGTGTATATCAGAAGTTTTCAGGATACACATTTCATACACAGACGAACAGAAGAAAAATAAACATCAAAATGAACCAATTCTCCTCATCCGCAGAAATCTGACTCCTCATCTGATCCAGTCCATGAGACACCAGTCCAACCTGTAAACTGTTGTGTGTTTATTGTATATATATTTTTTTTAAAAAGCGTGTTTTAACCTTTAACCTTAATGTTGACCTGTCATCAGGCACTAAGACTGAGAGATTCTGCTGTGGTTTGATTTGTGAACTGCTCTGAAAGTGAACTGTCCACTGATGGTCTGTGTCCTGTTGTGCAGCGGTTGCCATGGAGACGGACGCCGGAGTGATGTGCGTGTGTCGGTCGGTCCTGGATCATTCGTCTTGACGGATAGTCTCCTCCTCCTCCTCAGGTACAGAGCTCTCCATCTTACCTAAGCAGACACAAATGTGAGGTGGAGTTTACCATTATTTAAATTAAACACTTAGTTTTCATATACCGACACACCCTCAGGCCCCAGAGGCCCCAAAGATGATTTAATAACTTACACAGACAATCCAGTGGTGCGGTATCCATATGCTTCAATGTCCATGAATGCCAATTTATTTTTTTTAATTTATTGACCATAATAGTTGGTTCTATGGTGTTTTAATATTGTTACCCCCAATATTATGCTGTGATTTGTTTCCATGATGAAATATCTTTTTCATCCACTTAATGTGTTCCAATGTAACCTTTTCAAACATCATTTGGTCCTCATTTATCTCTCATTGCCTAAAGCCTAAATTTTCCACTCAACAACCATAATTAGAAAAATAAACTTAAGATGATGGTTAGACTCAAAAATATTGTAATCCTTAAATAACACAGTTCATTGACTATTTGTTCATTATATTATGCTGGCCAACATTTCAATGTCCCCTTTAAACCCCCAAACAGAACAAACACCAAATAAATTTAAAAAAAAAGAAAAAAGTGACGCTGTTGGCAGTGAGAGGGGGGACATTTTGTCCCTGAAATAAATCTTCCTGTGTCCCGACACACGTTGGACCTAACGTCAACAGGAAATACCTGATCAATCTAAATCCTCCACAAGGAGCGGAGAGAGGGAGGAAATGTAAAAAAAAAAGAAAAAAAAAAACAGAACTACATATAAAGAGATCGGAACAGAAAAAGAAAGGAATAAACTTTAAAAATATTTCTTTCCCCTCCCTGTTTTGGACATATGGAAACATTCAGTCTCCTACATATATATCATGTTTTCACTGAGGATGAATAACACTCAGACGGTTACTAAATCTTCCAATATAATTTTTTTTTTTTTATTCTACACAAGCCAACAACTCTCGCCAACACCACCTGCAGTATTTCAAATGTCACTGTTTCTGTACATCCAACTCAAACCTTTTGGCGCTTCTTTGGGTATGTGCAAGGAAGTGAGGCAAATCAGAACACACACTATTTATGTGCAGCAGGGGGGGAAGTGTGTGTGTGTGTGTGTGTGTATATATAATATGTTAATGATGGAGAGCAGAGAGGAAAGAGGAGGTCAGATATGGAGAGATGGAAGAAGGTGGCTATCGGGAGATGGAGTCCGGACTGGACACTTCTTTTTTGCAGTCGCATGTCAAATCTGAGAAAGAAGGGGAGATATAAGGGAGGAAGAGGAGGAGGAGGGGGAGAGATGATGAAGAGGAGGTGGAGGGAGAGACAGAGGAGTAAGTGATGTTAGTCTTTTTACAGGAGGTTCACAAACTGTTAGTATGGAAACATCAGGGATTTGTTCGCAACACTGAGTGTGTGTGTGTGTGTGCGCGCGCCTGTCTGTGTGTGTGTGTGTGTTTGTGGTTGTGTGTTTTTTTAGTGAGTGAGAGTGAGGGAGTGAGTGAGCGAGTGAGTTTGTGTGCTTGCGTGTGTGTGTGTCTCTCTATGTGCGTATATGTGGGAGTGTGTTTGTGCGTGCGTGCGTGTGTGTGTGTGTGTGTGTTTGTGGTTGTGTGTTTTTTTAGCGAGAGAGAGCGAGTGAGTTTGCGTGCTTGCGTGTGTGTGTGTCTCTCTGTGTGCGTATATGTGGGAGTGTGTTTGTGCGTGCGTGTGTGTGTGTGTGTTTGTGGTTGTGTGTTTTTTTAGTGAGTGAGAGTGAGGGAGTGAGTGAGCGAGTGAGTTTGGGAGGTCAGATATGGAGAGATGGAAGAAGGTGGCTATCGGGAGATGGAGTCCGGACTGGACACTTCTTTTTTGCAGTCGCATGTCAAATCTGAGAAAGAAGGGGAGATATAAGGGAGGAAGAGGAGGAGGAGGGGGAGAGATGATGAAGAGGAGGTGGAGGGAGAGACAGAGGAGTAAGTGATGTTAGTCTTTTTACAGGAGGTTCACAAACTGTTAGTATGGAAACATCAGGGATTTGTTCGCAACACCGAGTGTGTGTGTGTGTGTGCGCGCGCCTGTGTGTGTGTTTGTGGTTGTGTGTTTTTTTAGTGAGTGAGAGTGAGGGAGTGAGTGAGCGAGTGAGTTTGTGTGCTTGCGTGTGTGTGTGTCTCTCTATGTGCGTATATGTGGGAGTGTGTTTGTGCGTGCGTGCGTGTGTGTGTGTTTGTGGTTGTGTGTTTTTTTAGTGAGTAAGAGTGAGTGAGCGAGTGAGTTTGTGTGCTTGCGTGTGTGTGTGTCTCTCTATGTGCGTATATGTGGGAGTGTGTTTGTGCGTGCGTGCGTGTGTGTTTGTGGTTGTGTGTTTTTTTAGTGAGAGAGAGTGAGTGAGGGAGTGAGTGAGCGAGTGAGTTTGCGTGTTTGTGCGTGTGTGTCCATGGCAAACAGACTCTTAACTAAATCTGAATTCTACATAGTTGTGTAGTATTGTGTGTTCATACACAAAGAGAACTTTTGCCTAAGTTGTCTTTACTGTGAAACTTGACACAGTTTTAACTTGTCTGCTGGTTGTGTATTTTGAGGCTTAGCTTTGTTCCAATCTCCTCTAATTTTCGCACTTTTTTCTTTTCTCTGTGCCGAGAAACAGACATTAAAATCTTTAGATGTTGATTTACTGTAAATCCAAAAAGAAATAGTACGACTTATGTACGAGAAAGTTGCCATCCTAACTAACAAAAAGTGTTTACCCCCTAAACTGTTGCTCGCTGCCACGCCTCTCTCCTGATTGGCTAACGGCAAACCCGCCTCGTTCCCGTTGGCTTCCTCTGGCCCATTGTGATTGGGCCACAGAGAAGTCGTGGCATTGCGCTGCGCTGCGTTCGCGCTCTGTGATTGGCCATCTCTGTCACAGGGCGCTGCCCCCAGGAGTTGTTGCTCCATCCCCAGCTGAAGCTCTGAGGAGAGAATAGCACCACTAGTGGCGAGACACTGAAACTACAGGCACGTCGCCAACTTGCGGGAGGAAATAACAAAAATGTAAATTTATTTGCACCTTCAAAATGATAAAATTTTTATGAAAAAAAAACTCAAAGCAAAAGAGAGAAAAAGGAAGCGGTGAAAAGGAGTAAATCCGTTTAAAAGATTTGACCTGATGAAAAACCATGTTGTCCAAGTGTGTAAATGAGTAAAATGGATCAAAAAAAAAAAGCAGTCCTTAACGTGTATGATGCTATTATTCTGTATATTAACGTAAATCCCACCAAGCTCTGATTGAGAATACATTTAAATACCTTTTGAGACTATTTTTTCATTTTTATTTCATTCATTATTTGTCTTCTGATCTTACAGAACACAAAGTGCTCACTGAGCTGAGCTCTCACAATGCAGATTATTCAATCAAGTCAGTTCCCGTTTAGAGGGATTTATGAGAGCCGAGCGCAAACACACACACCCCCACACAGAATCAATAAATAAAAGCTTTTACGGCCTCAACTTCCCGGAACCGAGTCCATGCGGCACTCAGAGCTCTGATGCACCTGCATCATGTTTTTCTTCTTCTTTTCTCTTCACTTATCATCCCTAAAATCAACACACACCTTTTTTTTTTACTAAAACACACAGTTAGATCATGTACAACATATGAATCTCTCTTTCACTCAGCCTCTTTTTCAATCATCTAACTCCACTATTACCAAATTAACAGTGTGAGAAAAAGTATCCTGTGTGTGTGTAATCTCTGCAGATTATATACATATATATTTTTTTTATCATATACGTTTGTTAAACATGTTGTTTTTTTTATAATGGGCACGTTATCAGGTCACTTCCGGTTTCCTCTAGTTATCAATACTCCAACACACACCTCATGTGAACACAAACACAGCCGTGGACACACACACACACACACACACACACACACACACACACACACATGGACGTTGCACAACCGTCAATGTGCAACTCAGAGAGGATCCTAATCTCTACTCTGCAGTGAAGCATCTTCGCTCCTTAAGAGTTTTATAAATTATTCAGCACAAGTCAGGATAAAAGAAACGACGACAACAACAACAAGTCCTTATTGGATAAATGCTGTTAAACGGCTGCTCTGTGTATTGCATTGTGGGTGAAAACTTTGAAATCTCTACAAGTCATGAAAAAAATTCACTTTGTTAAGATTCTATTATCTGGATTTGCCATTTTCCAAATTTGTTGTAAAAAATAAATATATATATATATATATATATACAGAATATGACCAATTTAATATTTGTAATAGTTTTAATAATTTAAACAATTCAAATTAAAGCCGTGTATTTAGATTTTAGTCCTTGAAGTGTGATTGTTAAAAAATAAATATATAAATGTACATGTTTTGAACATGAGCCAGTTAGATTTTTTTTTTTCCTCCACAGGAAGTCCTGAAAAGTGAGGCCCCCGTTGCGTCAGACTGAACAACACAAGACCAGAACCAGGACTGAGAAAACATACGTGGGGGTAAAAAGCACAAACGGCAGAAACAGATTCACTGAGAGACAAACACCACGAAGCAACAATCCAAACAAACACAATTTCCACAAACTGTGTACACAGCTGCAACAGACCTCATACAACATGCCAATGTATGGTTTAACGTACACTACATACACAACACACACACATGTTCAGTGAGATTTTGAGATATAGACCCTCAGTCAAATCCTTGTCATATAATAATAATAATAATAATAATAATAATAATAATAATAATAATAATAATAATAATAATAATAATAATAATAATAATAATAATAATAATAACAACAACAACAATAATAATAATAATAATAATAATAATGTGCGTCTTATTCTGCAGAATTATGGGAGAATAATAAAAACGTGTGTTTACCTTTCATGGTGGGCGGGGCAAAGGTGCTCTGCTTCCTCTGAGAGGAATCTGAAGCCTGCGAAACAGAAGAAAAAAAATTACACGATTTAATGCACAGAACATAGATCATATGTGGTTGTTAATGAGTGTTTGACATTTTAAAAACCCAAAGATTTAGTTTGACTTTTTTTGGATTAGTGTGATTTTAGTTCAAATTCATTTCCATTGTTTTTAAATGATATTTTCGATTTGTTTCCTTTTACAGACGCACGTGGTTTCCAGTCAACACTATTTGCCACTTGGCTAATTATCTCGTCTGATCCTCAGCTGCGGTTCTGACTGTCAACGAGTGAGTCACGCGCACCTGTGAATCTCCTCCTCCACCCGTGTTGTTTTGATCTCCAACATCTGCAGGAGGAACCAGACAGCAGCAGTGAGTTATCTCTCTTTAATATATATATATATTTACAAGTATGGAAATAGCTCTATATCAAGCTCTTTTGTTTTTAAAGGAAATTAATTTAAAGATGTCAGAGAGCTCGACTCACATTGACAATGTTTTTTTTTGTCATGGTTACAGGATCACGTAACTCCTCATTGATCTGTTTTTAGTCCTCAGACTATGCAATACGCAGAGGATTCAGGTTTTAAATACACACGCACACAAATGAACACACACACACACACACACAAACAGAGTTGTTGGTGGGATCAACTGATTGTTTTCATGGGGTTTGGTCTCCTCCTCAGATTTGTTAACACGCATCATCAGAGCTAAAATGAAAAAAAAAATGATTGAATTAAAGCTTTGTGAGAGGAAGAAGGATTTTTTAGTTTTTTTGTATTTTGTTGTGTATCTTGAACGAAAAGACCAAATTTGATTCCCAGGGACGGAGATATTCTTCATATGTACATTTTCAGACTTCCTGTTGGGTTTGAAACATTTATTTTTATTTTTTTTTGAAGACTCCGATTCATGAGAGAAACATTTTTACTGTAACTGAGCCCAGCTCACAGAATCAGGCCCATTATTGAATCAGATGGTCCCCACACACGCACAAATACACATTCTCTCACACAGACACACACACACACACACGCATTTTAGGCTTCCATCAGCCTGGTCTGATCACTGGTATCATTTTACAAAAAGCTGCAGCACAAAACTAATAAAGGTTCCATTATGATTCTCTCTCTCTCTTTCTCTCGCCCTCTCTCTCTCTCTCTCTCTCTCTCTCTCTCCAGTTTTACCTGAGCCAGGTTGTCTGTAGATCTGCAGAGTTGCAGGAGTGGGCCGTCTGCGGCGGATCTGAGGTAAACGAACACACAAGCACGTTTTTTACCTTCACACCTTTGTTGAACTGAAATATTATTCTTATCTAAAAATAGAAAGATCCAATACGACACTAATGCCCCAATAATTAGGCTTTAAAGTTCATTTAAAATACTACCTTTCCCACTACAGTCTCATAACGGTTTTCCATTTTTACTGGATAATTCCTATCCAGTAAAAAAAAAAAACAATAAAGTCTAAATAGGATTTGAGCGTTGGTGCCACTGCAGGAATGTAAATGTTCCTCCTGTGGGGGAGACTCGTTTTACAACTTTGTAATCTTGTCAAAACCATCTCCCACAGAGGGGCCTTAATCTGTAACTGATCATGAACCAGCTTCCTTCCAAACCGACCACTTCCTGTTTCCAGTCCCCAAACAGGAAGTGGTTTGGACTCCCCAGTGTGACTTCACTTCTAAAATAGAAAAGCAATATTCATATCAATCTGCGCTGCAGAAACCGGGAGGCCAACGTTCCACCCCGGGCCCAGTCGTTGGAGTGATGGGCTGTATTTCCCATAATGCCTTTCTGCACACCCCTGAGAGATTGGTTGTAAATATAATGTAAATATCTCCGCTCCCATGGACATCGTCAGCTCCTGGCCAAGTAAACAAGGACACGCACAACTCTCACACAGCGAATGTGTTGATGGTTGAGTTGATATCTCAGGAATGAGAGAACATAAATAGTCGTTTATTTTTCTCTCTATTTGAATCGCTTGAACTTCATTTTTATGAAGAAAAAAAAAAAGGTCACATTGCACATTGAATCCACACAATTGTCAGTTTTCATCCGATCTGACACATGCAGCTCTGCACCCACACACAGACCATTCCTCCCCACAGTCTGACAGACGCTTCATTCACACACACAGACACACACACACAGACACACACTCGCACACACGCACTCACATGTTCGGCGGCCTGTGGGTCCAGCTGTCCCTGTAGAGGTGGCACAGCAAACTGGATCTTCTTGGGGCTGCTGGGCTCCATTATCACTGACTCTAAGGTAGAAGGAAAGACAGACGGAGGGAGAGAGAGAGGAGGGAGGGAGGGAGAGAGAGCGAGAGAGAGAGAGAGAGAGAGAGGGAGTGGTCTCCTCCGTCGGTGAGGTCCATTATCACTAATTGACAGACTTTAGAGAGAGAGAGAGAACAGTAGCCCAGTCATTGCAGCATTTTCCTAAACACACACACACACACACAGGATGAAGTCATGAATTGATGTTGTGTTACTTTTTGGTGACGTTGTTCTTCCACCTTAGAAGCCAAACCAGCTGTGCTCAGCACGAATACAAAATCTGCTCATGTTCATTCATTCCCACTGAGGATTTTCACATTTATTGATGTTGAACTAAACATGAAATCCGTCCCGAAGAGCACAAAAGGCAAAAAAAAAATGAAATGACAATTGTATCACCACAATGAAATGAAAGCCAATAGGGTATATCGTAAGCAAGATAGGACAAAAAGTATGGCCTCGTCCATTAATAAGGAAGATAAAAATATGGACAGACCATGGACTGTCTCGTATTTCCTTATTTATGCGGCAGATTCAGTTTTCTTATCCTTATTTTTCCTTTTTTTAATTTATTTTCAGCATGCCTTGTGACGTGAGGAGAAGCAGAGCGATGATGTGATGTGTCACTCCAGGAAAACAAAAAAACCCAGAGGTGAGTGGGATTAGTTCCCCGTCGGCGATTGCCAGCAAAAACAACATTTTATGTACATTAATCGGACTCCAATGAACGTATGAATGTAAAGAGCTCAGAGGTTCGAAAACATCTGCAGTATTTTCCCAGAAACCTCACAGAGGTTCCTCAAGATAAATTCACCTTCAAACTTATATTTAAACACGTGTTTTTTTTTTTCCACATGACTATGGAGCCACATGGTTAAAAAAAACATAGAAACACAAGAATGAATTGTACAATCTTTTAATATGATGTGACTTTATTTTGAAATGGATTTCCTGCAGCAAACAGGATATCATAATATTTTTATTTTCTCCAGACAACAATTATAGAAAATAAAAGTAAATAAAGATGGATGACGCTTTAGACCACTTACAAGCTGTCAATCATGAATTGGATTTCAACATGATGACAATTTTACATGAAATCATTTCTAATATTATTATTATTAAATATTATTGTGATTATTGTTATAGATTTTCAGTTGTTTTTTTGCTTCAGTTTCGCAATAAAAAACAGACCATCCCAGTTTTACTGCAGAAACAATAGTCTTGATCGAGCACCTGCCAAAAGCATTCTGCTGCAGCGTCTTCCTGCTGATGTGACGTCATTTCAAATCTTGAATCTAACAATGTTCTTCTCCTTCAGCCTCTGGCCTGCGTCTTTCTCCGTCCGTGACATCACCGCGTGATGGCGTTGGCAGCCGGGGCGGAAATACTTTGTCTTGCGTGGAGACATCTGGAGAGACTCAGAGGGCTCCAGTAGGTGGAACAAAGCACGCACGCACGCACGCACACACACACACACTGCGACCATACAAAGAGCCTCTTGTAGAGCTTGACGTGCGCGCGTGTGCGTGCGCGTGTCTTTCTTTCTGGAAAAACTGTGGCTGACAAACACCTACACTCCGCTCGTTATCAGGACACGGCTCATTGTTCACCTCAAACGTAGTAGTACGATGGTTGATGACCTTTCTAATCCTCGTTTGTGACAACACAACCATTACACCAAAAAAAAAAAAGGGGCCGCGTGAAAGGCTTTACCTGCGTGTGCGGTGCTGATGATGCACCTGTGATTTTTCAATAATCTTAACCTAAGATTATTTTATTCAATAACTTATTCTAATTTGACTTCCTGACATGTGCATGTTTTAAGCTTAAACACAGTTCGAAGGATGTGTATTTGTTTATCATTGTGACACCTGCCTTATTTACCTTTGTGTGTAGTGGTCCGGCCGCGTCTGACGGGGATCCCCGGCTTTTCTCTGGAAAAAAAAAAAAAGAAAAAAAGTGTGATGGCTGCACTCCTCCTTCATCTGTTCATCACGACTTCACCAAGCTCTTCTTCAAAACACAGGTGAGGTCTGAAATGATCAAACTCCCTGCAGGTGTAAAAATAACATTTTGGTTCCATTACACACGTTTATTTTTTTTAATTTTTTTTTAAGGATTAGAAAAAGGTGTGTGACTGTTTATTATAAGTTTTAAATTTGTGTCGCAATAATAATATCAGCGACCGTCAATCACACAATTTAAAATGTTTAAATAGTGGAGCTCATTTTTATTTAGCACACCTTGCCACACTCCTGGTGCAGCGGATTTGTCTGATATATAGTCCTAGTATTTTGGTTGTTTGGTCACATATGTATTCATTTGATGTACAATACAGGCGAATATCAGAAATCAAGCAATTCCTTGTCAACTAAAAATTGAAATCAGAGAATTGATGAGGATCTCATAGCTTGCGAGTGTGCTGGACAATGAATCAACAGAATCATTCATTTACAAATTGAAAAAAAATATATCAGCCCATTAATCAGTATACAGTAAGTATATTTTTATTCCTCTTAATGCCAGATCCAGATTAAATACTGAAAGGGAATATTTATCTCGCCCATTCTTTAACGTTTCTCCTGCTCAATTCCAGGACGCTGAGTGACTGCCTCCTTCTCTGTAGCTGCGTTCCCTCTCAACAGGTGAGTGACCGCATGCGACACACACTCCACACACACACGCACGCAGGCTCTCTGTAAACACACACCAGGATTACGCTTACGGTCCATCCATGAACTCCAGTCCGACAGAATACGGCCTTCACAATAGCCTGTTATTTCATTCGTTTCGTTTATTGAACTATTGATGAATCCCAATTAAACAACAGAAAAAATCATTAATTGATGTCTGTTTAAATATTTTATTTGGAGACTCACACAGGAGCAAGAAATAAGTAGTCGATAAAAACGTCTTTGATGAGGAAAATAAGATTTAATTCATTCATTTATTGATTGATTAATTGACTGATTAGATTATAACCTGTAAAACAACCACACACACACACACTGTCCATGGGTGCAAATTAATTTATTATTCTCACCAATGGCCGACGCAAAGTGACAGGCTTAAAAAATCCAGTTTCACAGACAACAGAAATAAAATCCACACCATTTTTATTCAGCTCAGTTGAACCTTCAGTGTGACGTGTCTTATGCAAATGTATAAACACTCACTTAATTTATGCAATTAACACATTTAATGATCATTGATAGATTGTTAACTATTTCTCCATAGATCAATTAAAAGCCAATTAATAAGAGCAAACTGATTGTGGGGGGGGTTTAAATTCATTTTAAATTATTCAATTTAATTGAAATTATTCAAGCTCGGCTTTTAACTCATCTTTGAGTTTTTAGGGTCAAGATTTAACCTTTGAGCTTGGCACCATCGCAGACTTTTAGTACAACAATGGCAAAAAAGACCGATGACACATTCAATACATAAAATGGAATCCTTCACTTAGTTGAATCCTTCATGCTGCATCCGAGAGCTCAGTGTGAACATGTTGCGCATCAGATCTGAATCATTGTGTGTGTGTGTGTGTGTGTTTTCTTAAGGTGCAGTGTGTTGAGCCTCCGTGGCCACCGTACGTCAAACTCATCGGCAAAACACAGGTAAACACTGAGGAAATACGCAGAAATAAAAATCTGATGGACAAATGGGCAGTTGTGCAAAAGAAAATTTGGCATCAGAAAAACGGTTTAAAGGTTATGGTTCATAGTCGTCTGCAGAGGAACCTCACGCCTTTTTTTCCTTTTTCCTCGGTTGTGGACGTCCAGGAGAAAGACACTATTGAACGAGAAGACGCTTGTGTGACGCTCTCCCGTCCCGATGATCACATGAACATTCCCAGGTCAGTGAAAAACCAAACAATCAATTCCAAATTGAAATTGTCCAGAAAACTACAATTCCCAGATGATTTATTCTCTGCCAAGAATCCGATTCATTTCATCTTCTTTCACTCCGTCACCTGGATTAATGTTCAATCTCTTTTTTTTTTTTTACTCGTGAACGCTGAGTCCAGTTGATCCGGTTTGTCCACAGAAAATATTCACTTCCTTCTCCTCCTTTTCTCTCTCCAGGACCTGCTGTAAAAAAAAAAACAATTCCCAGAAAGCCTTGGGGGAGATAATCCTCAGATCGACAGGTCGGTGTCTGTGTCGGTGGGCGTGTTCTTTGGGCTCAGGTCGACGCCTCTCTCCTCGGGAATGGACGACGACGACTCGCCGTTCGCGCCGGACAGAAAACCTGCAAAACACCAGAGCTGGGGTAAGAAAAACCCCACATCGCAACTGGGATGTGACGTTAGCTGACCGGGGAAGGCTGTAGGTTCATGAGCGGGAGGCTCATGCATGGTCGTGGTGGGAAGCGAACCTGCGACCATGGCTCCGTGAACCTCACAGTTCGCGAATCAACATCCTTACCAGGTGCGCTTCACATACATATATATATTTTTTATTTGCTATTGCCAGGATTTGTGAAACAGGTCTTGAAATACCCGAAATTTGAGGGTATTTCCTTAACTTCACATACATGTGTTTTTTTTTTTCAAAATGTGTGCTTCAAAATATGTGTATGTGAAGTTAGCGCACCTGGTAAGGATGTTGATTCGTGAACTGCGAGGTTCACGGAGCCATGGTCGCAGGTTCGCTTCCCACCGGAGCACACGTTTTCCGTGTGCTGCAGTGGGAATCGAACCCGTGACCATGCATGAGCCTCCCGCTCATGAACCTACAGCCTTACCCGGTGAGCTAACGTCACATACCAGTACAACCGCGGTGCAGGGTTTTCAACACGTATTTTAAAATTCGACCGCAAATTGCAATTGTTATAGGTGGCATAGGTCTTCACTTAAAGAAAATACTGCAAACATGGCACAGTAAATTGTCTCCCAAAGTTTGATAAAAAAAAAAATCATAGTATATTGTGTCATCCAAAAAGTCATTTTAAAAACACTTAAACATAGTGCTTGACCACTAACTTGAACATTATTGGACGACATACAAAATACCATGAGAATTCTTGTCAAAAACATTTTTTCCACCTCTGTCTTTTTTTTTCCACATTTCTGACGTTGCTATGCGTGTTTCAAATTTAAATTATAATATTCTGTATGGTTAGTCATCTCAATCACTCTGCATTTAATAATTCCCTTTTTACTCTGTAAATGAAATTGCATAGATTATTATTCATCCATACTGTAAATGTCAACAAAATACACTGTAGCCATTGTATAGATTTGATCTTCTGGATATTCTGTACTTTTTGCGCAGCTTTAGTTCATTTAACTCTGTATTTCCCATGTATGTCAAATGTTTATCTCTTCTGCTGCAACGCCACAAATTTCCCCACAGTGGGACAATAAAGGAATAACTTTTTATGACCTCTACCCCTTTTTTTCGCACTGCCGGCAATCCAATGCAAGTTTCGACTATTTTACACATTTATCATAATTACTTACTTACTTTTTTGATATTTTTGGACGAGATGCTATATTATGAGGTTTTCACTTTTTTCACTTTATTTTTAGGGCCTGCCTGCTCCTCCTGTGCGAATTTTCAAAAGTTTTGACATTTTTGACTTTTTGCACTTTTTGACCGAACGTAAGGCTATA
>JAFBJU010001140.1:0-133021 GCA_016785305.1 Colistium nudipinnis
AAATAATTTTTTCACTTTTTTCACTTTTCTTCACCTCAGTCATATATTTAAGCGTTTTTCATGATTTAATGCATGTTTTCACAATTTTTTCATTTTTTCAATTTTTTGACATTTTTGACATTTTTGGACGACATGCTATACTATGAAAATTTTGGTCAAATTTTCGATTACATCTTGACATTTTTTTTTTTTCACTTTTTTCACTTTTTTTCACCTCAGTCATATATTTTAGCGTTTAGCATGTATTTATGAATTTTTTCAAGTTTTTTCTCCTCTTTCATATTTTTCGCATTCCTGACCTTTTAATGCAACTGTTTTTTTCAGGTTTGTTTGGATATTTCATTCATTTACACAGCTATTGAAATTCATACGTTTATTTTTCAATTTTGAATTGACACATACCGCACGGATATAAATGACAGGGGTAAACTTACACGGCCACTTTGTGTTTCTGTTTCAGAGATCGTAACGGGTCTGAAGTTCAGCAGGGACTGCAGACACCTGATCACCGTTTCTGGAGACAGGTTCGTCCGCTGTTGACACAATCCTAAGCCGAGGACATGATCAGGATGTCCTTAATATCCATTTGAAACCTCTATGTTTGTGTCCAGCTGTGTCTTCGTGTGGCGCCTCAGTCCAGAACTGACCATCAGGATGAGGCAACGACTCTCCGACCTCAGATCTCCAAACAGCAACTACATGTCCCAGAATGCAGCTCAGCAGAGTGTGGCGAACGTCAGGTAACGATGAGCCGCCTTCACTGTTCTTCCGTAAAACACATCAAATCTTAGATTAGTACCATTTTTATGACTTTCATCCGTTATCTATTCCACTCATCGTGACTGCTGGTCAGCCAATCACAGGTCACACCTAGGGTCGTTTTTTGAAAGAACTATCTAGCCTCAAACTATCCCTTCTCATATTCATATAAATCATTACTTTAATTCAAATCTAAATATCGTTATTCCAATATTCTCCAATAACTGTTTGCCTCACAATCGTGAAAGAATTGAATTATGAAAATAATTGAAGTTTCAAAATAAACTCATTTTTAGAATTTAAAATAAATAACCAATTGAGCCAAATTCGGCAGGTTCCAGTGAAACTAGGTTTTAGATGATGGATCATTTGTTCCACAACAAACAATATACGATGCAGTCCATCTTAAAGTAAGATTGAAAAACATGTCGAATCGACATATTATATATCATTTAGAACATAATTCAGATGTTTTGCTATTGTGAAATAAATCAATTGAATGACCTTTATTTTTTGTGTGTTGGCAGCGAGGACGCATCGTGTCCTCGCGTGGTCAACATGTCGTTTGATAGCGACAAAGAGGAAGAGGAGGAGCTCAGGTGTCCTCACATGGTCCCGGCAGGAAGTATGGAGGAGGAGACAGGTGTGTTTCCATGGTTACCCAACACATCTGTTGTTCAAAAAAGGATTCACGTATAATATCCATTCCGCGTTGATGTTAGCATTAGCTGTTGTGTTAGCGGTCGGCAGCTAATAAAAGGTTTCAACTGTTTTCAGACATGTGCGATGAGACGTTCACGTCTGAGGACCGCAGCAAGGTTGGAGGCGTGTCCTTAATTCACTTGATTCATCTCCAGGGATTAACCAAGGACACTCACATTGGAATCCTTTGTGTTTCTGATCCCTCAGGACGGGGCGGCGGCGCGGCTGCCCCGCCGCCGCTGGTCCCGGAGGACGGGCGGCGCCGACAGCGTCCTGATGGTGAAGTCCATGTTGGACCTGAGGCAGCTGGACTCGTTCTGTGCCGACACACAAGAGCCGCCGGTCAGGAAACACAAAACATTGACAGAAACATCACTTTCATCACTATGGCAACTAACCGTTTATGGCGCTTTTTGCTCCTCCCTCAAAGAAGAAGGCACGCCCACTTGACGCTAGCCCCGCTCCTTGTAACGTGAGAGGGAGGGACTGCGGCGAGGAGGCGGGGCTTCAGAAGGCCAATTGGGAGCTAGGGAGTACCGTCAGTCTGCAGGTCAGCGCATGCACACGCACACATGAAGCAGAAAAACAGTTATGGTGGAAAACTCGTAACGAAGTTTGTGTGATTTTTCCGTCCAGGTGGAGGACAACAGGACCAAGACCAGTCAGAGGCCAGACTTCATCCTGCTGTCCAATCACAGCCTGGACAGGGAGTGTCCAGTGCTGTATCCTGACCAATGGGAGGACAGGGTGAGCCTGGCCGGCAGGTACGAGGGTTTGCTGTCCGCTGCCAGGAGTTTTACAACCGGGTGTTTCATATCAGTTCATCTGTCTCTGTCTGAAACCCCGCCCCCTGTCAGTGAGTTCCAGGTGAAGGAGGCGTGTCTTGCTGCCAGGGGGGGGCGGGACAAACCCAGTCCAGACAGCGGCTGCTCGCTGGGGTTCAGCTCCGCACTGTGTAGTCCGGACCGTCCTGCAAGAAACAGTAAGACTTATCCATCGGATCACAGAGCGCCTCAAAACAGGAACTGATCTCGGACTGTGTCTCAGACTCTGAACCGCTCAGTGTGGACGGGAACGTGTCAGAGCTGGAGGAGGAGGAGGAGGAGGAGGAGGAGGAGGGGCGGACCAGAGGAGGAGGAGCTACAGCAGGAACGGAGGTCCCTCAGACTCCGGACCAGGAGGCGTTCCTGAAGGAGCATTTTGTCACCCTGTCCGACTTCCCAGGCCCAGGTACGGCTCCGCCCATTACACCACAGCCCCGTCCATTGTTGTGTAACCTCGCCCACCCGTGTATGTGTTGACAGGGAGTCCCAGCCGAGCGTCCCACAGCTCCACCGAGAGTCTCAGCATCTCGTCCAGGTTTCTGTCCCAGAGTTCAGCTGGAAGGTAAAACTCCACTTCAGGGTCCTACTGGTCCTCAAAGGTCAGAGTTTATTGACCTTTCTCTCCTCCTCAGGGTTGTGTTTCCACTCCCGACCCGGACCAGCGGAGGAGGAGCTCGTCCTCTGGTCTCTGAAGTCCGGCCGCTGATGGAACCAAACCAGAACCACGACAGTACCAGGGACCAACCGCAGCCCCCTCAGGACCAGCAGAGTGAGGCCCACAGACCTTCACTACAGAAGATGAAGGATCTGGGTCCAATGTCCCATCTCAGCTCCGGACTCAGGAAGAGCCAATCGGTCCACGACCTGCTGAGTGAGACGGGTACAAGTGACATCACAGTGACATCATCCAGAGGAGCCAGAACCATCATTTTGAATAAGCTCGTTATGTCGTCTTCTATCTCTCAGGCGATTCGTCTCTCTTCCTGATGACATCACAACTATCGAGAGAAGTCCCTCCTCAGATGCTCCTCCCCCCTCAGCGTCCCACCACGCTTCCCTCCTCCCCCAGACGCCCCTCAACCGCCACGGCCATCCCCCCTCAGAGGCAGAGCCCCGCCTCCCCCAGGTCCCCTCAGCAGGAAACAGCTGCGACTGGCCACAGGAAGTCCTCGTCCACCGCGCCGTCAGCGTCGCGCTCCTACATGAGTCCCACCGCTAGCTCCATGGCCAAGATGTCCCGCTCCGTCTCCGTTGGCGACGGCCTCAATGTCCCCGAAACCGCAGAGGATTCACTGTCCTCATCCGAAAGCTTCTCCCCCTCGCAGGTCAAGGACACTCCTCCTCCTCTGATTGCCGTGGTGCCCTCCAACGCTGCTCTGGCTGCCGTCGTTCCCGTTGTGGTCCCCGCCTCGGGTGCATCTTCGTCTCTGGGTAACCACGGTAACCAGACGGCTCGCGGTCTCCAGGCTCGGGTCCCGGGCAGCAGCAGGCCACTCCCCGACAAACTCTCCCTGGCTTCCTTTTCACCGTCGCCCAAGGCCGCTGCCGCCACCACCGCCGCAGCCCCCCTGGAGTCTTCCATGTGCCGGCCTGCTCCGGTCTGCGTCTCCCCCCTGACTCCCCTGCGGCAGGAGCCTTTGCCTCCTGAGCATGCAGGTTTGGACATTCAACCTCCTCCTCTTGATCCTTTCATCCCGTCACCTCTCTGTCTGGGCTCCGGCTCTGCCCCGCCTCCTCACCCTCCTCTTCATCACTGCTCTCCTCCTCCTCCTCTCGCTCCGTACAGACGGGTGAGGACTTCACGCCTTTCTTTGTCGTCACGTTTCACAATATTTCCTTTCTCCTGGTTTCACCTCCACCGGTTGAAGAAGTCAAAGGTCTTTTTCTAAGTACTAAACTAACCTTTAGATTCTCTCTGTGCAGACCAGCCAATCAGTGTGGAGACCTGCAGGGCTCTGACCAATGAGCTGCAGAGCTGCTTTAAGAGAGCCACACACCTGTACAGGAAGGTGACCATCCTCATCTGCACATTATACAACAGCTGCTGTTCCTAATAAACTGACTCAAATAATGTGAACTCACCTGTCTGCTTCAGGTGAGCGGCTCCTCAACTGATGACTCCTCCCCCGACCAGCATCAGATGGCTGTCCTCCTATCGGAGGCCTTCCGGTCCATGAGGGCGGAGCTGGAGTCCTTGCCACTGGGCACGCCGAGCATGCTGGGAGATCAGGGCGTGGTGGGGGATGTGAAGACGGCGGCTCTGCTGGAGGAGTATTCTCTGCTTTTGCTGCAGGCCGTGCACAGGAGGATCAACAGCACCTGAACCTGTGCACCTCCTGGTCCTGGTCCTCCTCCATCCTGAAGCTCTCAGGTATCAAGAGACGCTCTCACACAATTGGACGTTTTTTTGCAAGTTTTTAAGCCCTTGGTTTTTGACTGAAACAGGACGACCTTCTGATCAGAAGGATCGATTGGATCTTCAATTATTGATTATTAATGTAGAATCGTTCGCGACTGTAGAGAAGAGACTTTTCTTACCAAATGTACATTTTCAGCGGAAGCTGGGACACTCTCGTCCTATTGGACAACACGTTTTCTGGGTTTAGATTATTTTCACTTTAAAACAATGGAAAGTCAAAATTAGGTTTCAGTACTTTCATGATTGTGTCCAAATGTAATAAAAGTTCCAGGTTTCCTTTGATGGTTTGTTTGACTCGACCTTTGACACGCTGCTAAACGTCTTTATCCAAGAAACACGAGATAGAAAGGGGAAAATCTCTCCAGTTGCCAAGTAGCAATAAATCAACCATCGGATCACTAATTACTGAAAACATGGATTGTCCTCGTTAATCGATCAATCGTTATTCTGACCTGAACGAGCTGAAGGTGAAAGGTCAGCGGCTGATCTGACTGGAACGTAGACAAACACCTAAGGCTGCTCCACTCGTCCTGTTTATTCAAGTCATGATTACAGTTCAGGAACATTTGAGATGAAATACTTTAACTGAGTAGTACTGAGAGTAAACGTACATACATTAACTTTAAAGTACTGTATTAAATCGGAGCGGTCGTCTCGTACCCTGATCCGGAGCGTCAGAGAGGAAACAGCAGGAATCCGGAGAAGACGCTGAAGTTGCGCGAGTCGTCGTAGAGACGGTAGCTGGCGGGCAGACGGAGGCGGACCCTGTCGCCCGCCTCCAGCTGCAGGGCTACGCCCCCTGCCGTGGAGGCATAGCCGCCGTGGGCGTTGAGCTCCAGGTTGAAGGTGATTGGCTGGTTGTTCCGATACAGGTAGAGACCCATGTAGCCCTTCAGGTAATCTGCAGCCGTGAAGCTGAAGAAGTACACGCCCCCCACAGGAGCCGTGAACACACCTGAGACACAAACACACAGCTGTCAGGGCATCGTGGGGGCGGGGCCAACACGTTTTACAGAGGTTTACGCTTAAAACAGCAGCAGTTTGTGATAAGTTCACGAACAGAAGAGTTTGCTTCAGATCGGAACCAGGATCCGATTTAAAAGGCAGACAGTGTGTGTCACTCACCTTCCGTCTGGTTGTACGCCCGCCCCACATTGCTGATGGTTTTGGTAAAGACCAGCGTGGTCTCCTGGTCGAAGGGTCCGACTGATCCAGAGTCCGTGAGAGCGGCTGAGAAAGCAACTTTGGGCTGCACACGATCCTCGGTGGAGTTCATCCTGAGGCTCAGAGCTGAAACAGAGTCAGAGTCTCCTGAGCATCCACCTCACTGAGGTTCAGATCTGGTCTTCAGACCGAGACTCACCAGAGAGACGCGTCTGCAGCTCCATCATCAGATCGTCAAAGTCCCTGAGGCGTCTGTCCAACACTGAAACCAAATCACAACACGTCAACAACACGTCAACACGCCAAGGACACGGCAGCATCATGTCAGCGCGTGAGTGTTGACTGAGGAGCTGCTGCAGGTGTTGGTGGGTGTGGTTAACTCTGAGGATCCGATCTGAGGAGTCTGCAGCACCCACACACAGGTCAAAATCCCTGCTGGTCCAGAGCTCGGTTGAAGTGTGTTTGTAGAGGAAAGGTTTTTGTTCACGTACCTTCAGAGTGGATCTTCAGCTGGTCCTCAGTCTCGTTAAGTCTCAGCTGCAGCTCTGACATGTGAACATCACAGAGTTCCCATTCAGCTTCGTATCTACCAGGGTTCCACAGAGAAGCTTTCAATCTGTGATCTTACCTCCGCTCTTGACCTTCAGCTCCCTCACTGCGTCCTCACCAGCAGACAGGCGCACCTGCAGCACTGGGGGGACAGGAAGTGAGGTTACACCTTAAGTCTCAGCTGCAGCTCTGACATGTGAACATCACAGAGTTCCCGTTCAGCTTCGTATCTACCAGGGTTCCACAGAGAAGCTTTCAATCTGTGATCTTACCTCCGCTCTTGACCTTCAGCTCCCTCACTGCGTCCTCACCAGCAGACAGGCGCACCTGCAGCACTGGGGGGACAGGAAGTGAGGTTACACCAGGAAGAAGAGCCCAGTCGAACATTAAAGATGAGTTTTTACCTCCGCTCGGAGAGAGAGAAACCAGCTCAACAACCAATCAGACGAGAGGACAAACATGACATCATCCAACTTGAAACTATTCAAATCCAATAATCAGCACAACCTCAGAGTTTCTACAGAAACATCTTTTAATACACGTTTGATTCCCAGAATTATTCATGCGTCTGAATGATTAATTCATGATATTAGACTTCATTTACCTACTTCAATTAATAATCATCAACTTACAGTGAGGGAGAATCCTACCTGTGTTTTTCAGCCTCAGCTCATTCAGATGTTTCTCACCGACGTTCAGTCTCACCTCCAACTCTGATGAGGAAACGGTTCATGAGTCATCAAGATGAAACGAAGGAGTTCCTCAGGGAAACACAAATATATATATGATATACTGTATATAATACGAACATTACCTTTGTGTTGTGTCTCCAGATCCTCCAAGAAAACCACAAACATGAGATTCATTTCCTAATAATTAGCGCATGAATCTGTAGGAGTTATGTAAATATATGAACGTACCTGTGGCGGTGCTGTTGTTGTCCGTCAGTCTGGACTGCATCAGAGAAAACTCCTCAGACTGAACTGAAAACGTAAAATGCAGAGAAACGGTTGAAGATGAATACACCCAAACCATCAGGTGGATTTGTGTTTGTGAAGGCGTTCCTCAGGGAACTATGTTGTGCTCCTCAAGATCATTTTTCAAATCTCCTATTTTGCTATCGCTACCTGCTTGTCGTGTCTTCAGATCCACCAGATGTTCCTCACTAACGTTCAGTCTCACCTGTAACTCTGAGGAGGACAGTTTATGAGTTCCTCAGGAAACGAAATGTCGAATTTAATCAAATAAATGTCTTTATTTTCATTGCAATGCAACACATTTAAGTATGTGCAGAAAATGCATAATTTTAATAAAAATACGAATGGTGGATTTTCATCTCTCTTGACAAAGACACATGCATTGAATATACTGTAGGTAATATGAACATTACCTGTGTGCCGTGTCCTCAGATGGTCCAGATGTTCCTCAGCGACTCTCAGCCTGCTCCTCAGCTCTGAGGAAGATGAAGACGTGAAGGTGAGATGAATGAACCGCTGAGTTAACTGTGTTGATGTACCTGCAGTGTTCCTGATGTTCTCTGTCAGTCTGGATTCCACCAGAGAAAGTTTCACATTCTGAGCTGAGAACATGAAATAAACCGTCAGAAGATATTTTATAACATTTGAATCTCAGTGAAGTTCTTCATCATTTAAACAATGAAGCATGAACCTGAGTATTGTGTCCTCAGATGCTCCAGATGTTCCTCACTCACACTCAGTCTGCTCCTCAGCTCTGAGCAGGAAACAATCTTCATCACCACCACCACCATCATCATCATCATCATCATCACTCTGGTTCCTTCTGTCCAAACCGATCGCTGGATCAATAAAGTCCCGTACCTGTGATCAGTGTCTCCTGCAGACTCTCTGTGGAGTTGAGTCTCCTGCTCAGTGAGGAAACATCTGGAGACCGAGCCGGATTCGTTCCCCAGATGTTAGTCTGGATTCTTTCACCTGAACGGCGAGTCTGCAGCTCAGGTGAGACGGGTCGCTCTGCGTCCTTCGGTCGACTCGCGGCAGAAGACCTTCCAGCGTTCTGATCTGAGACAGCAAATCGCCCAGGTACTTTTACTACACTAAAGTACTTGTGAAAAAAAAATGGCATTTGTGCACGTTACTTGACTGATTTTACTTTGTTTTCTGGCTTTTAGTTCAATGTTTTGAGTCATAAATAGTCTTTGTGAAATATAATTCTTTCCTTGACCGATTCTGCTGACCTGCAGAGAGCAGCCGAGTCCAGTTGAGTCTAGTCCTCACCTCGGACACCGGAGCTGAAACACACGAAGCAGAACCTGAGCATCGCAGGAGGCCGCGCGGTGAGCGCGTGAATGAATTCATGAGCGGATGAGGTACCCAGGACGAGGCTGAGCCGGTCTCTCTCAGCGGAGTCTCTCTGAGCTGAAGAGGAAACAGCTGATCACATGATGAGGCTTTGCTCGACTGAGTCACATGATCAAAGTTTATTCACCTTCAGGGGACGTGTCCCGCTCCTCGAGACGGACCAGAGACGAACTGTTGGAGGCTGGGGGACAGGAGACAGTGTGACGGGAGACAGTGTGACACGCTAGGGGACGGGAGACAGTGAGAAATGCTGAGGGACGGGTGACATACGTACTGGGGGACGGGAGACAGTGTGACGGGAGACAGAGTGACGGGAGACAGTGTGACACGCTGGGGGACGGGTGACATACGTACTGGGGGACAGGAGACAGTGTGACGGGAGACAGTGTGACACGCTGGGGACGGGAGACATACGTACTGGGGGACAGGAGACAGTGTGACACGCTGGGGGACGGGAGACAGTGAGAAATGCTGAGGGACGGGTGACATACGTACTGGGGGACAGGAGACAGTGTGACGGGAGACAGTGTGACGGGAGACAGTGTGACACGCTGGGGGACGGGTGACATACGTACTGGGGGACAGGAGACAGTGTGACGGGAGACAGTGTGACACGCTGGGGGACGGGAGACAACGTGACACGTGAGTCTGACCTGAAATCTGTTTCCTCAGATCGTCCATCAAGGTCTCGGTGCTGCAGAGTCTGACAGTCATCACTGAAACGCACACACACACACACGTGATGAAGGTGATGAAGAAGAAGTGGAGGAAGAAGAAGATGATGATGATGATGATGATGATGACCTGCATTCTTTCTCTTCAGCTGCTCCACGGTGCGTTCACTTGCTCTCAGTCTCACCTGCAGGAACGGCAGCTCTGCAGCTAGGGCTGAGGAGAGAGAGAGGGCGGGCGAGAGAGGGTGAGACAGAGTGCAGGGTGAGACGGGGTGAGAGGGGGAGACAGTGAGGACCTGTGTTCTTCCTCCTCAGGTTGTCCACGGAGCTCTCTGAAGAGTTGAGTCCAGACTGAAGAGAGGACAGTTCGCTGGCTCGAGCTGAGGGACAGAGAGAGCCAGTCAGACGCCTGTCCCCTCCCCCACCGTCTGTCTCCCTCTCACCCGAGTTCTGCTCCTCCAGCCTGTCCACCCTCATCGTCTGTTGGACGGACGTGTTCCTCAGCGTCTCCAGGCTGCGTCTCTGTAGCTCCGCCTCCTCCTCCCTGTCCCTCAGGCGGCTCTCCACGCTCCTCAGGGACTGACGGCGCTGCACCTCCTCGGCTCTCAAGCTGAGGAGCAGCTCCCTCAGCCCCTGCAGCTCGTCCCACAGGACGTCCAGCGACGGGCGTCCCTGCGCGGGGACGGACGTCTGGACCGGAGGAACCAGAGACACACAGAGCAGCAGAAACACAGCGGCACAATCCATCCTGAGAATAACCAGAGCGGCTGAGCTGCAGCTTATATACACACACACACACAGAAAAAAAGACACACACACACACACACACACACGCACGCACGCACGCACGCACGCACGCACACACTTGAAACTAAGTCAACCGTTTAATTTGCGACGACCTGCAGACTAAAAACTCCACAAAAACCTTCAAAGTCAAAATGGCCGCCCCTCAGCGTGTGATGTGGGCGGAGCTAAGACCGATCCGCTGCATACCAAACATCACTAACACGCTAAACGCGCTAATCTGCATCAGAGCCACAACAAAGGGCCCAGTGTGACCAGAGGTCAGAGGTCACGGCTCACAGTGTGTGTGTGTGTGTGTTTTTCCATGCTCCATGATGAAAACACTGGAGACGCCGTCCATCCAAACCAGGAGGCAGAAGATTCAATAGTGTGGTGGAGACGGTGCCCGCACACGCACACGCACACGCACAGTGAAAACACATCCGTGTTGGTGGAGGTTTATTTACACAGGTCTCAAACATGATACAGGAAAAAAAACAAACATCAAAAAATGTCAGGTGTGTTGTCACCATGGTAACCAAGGTTTCACTTCCTGTCATGAAGGAAAATAAAAGCATGGAATTCTGGGGACGGTGAGACATCGTGTCTCCATGGCAACAGTTGTGATTTTCAGTAGATTTCTTTTCCTCAAAAAAAACTAACTGGCTTGCTGGTTTGAAAGTTTCTGAGTGACATCATCCCATCAACGATCTGACACGAGATAATCAATCTGTGTGTGAGTGTGACGCAGACCTTTGATTGATTGCTGTCAGATCACCTCCACGCCAAAAACATGTCGACAGAGTCCGCCTCTGACCTGGTCCGGATCTGTGGATCAGCGCTGGCCTGTGTAAGCTCTGAACCAGGAAGTGACAGACGCAGCAGCGGACGAGATCATCCCACCGGCGTTAGCAGAGGGCTGTGACACCTGCAAAGCACTCTGGGAAAGATCCATGGGCTGGAGGTGAAGAAGGAGAGCGGATTAAAAACACACAACAGAGATGGGTCAGACGTGTCAAAGGTCACGTGTCTACCTGAGAAGGTATGTCACAAAAGCGTGGGCTGGGCACCGTCTCCCAGTCCGTCCCCAGGTCCGTCTCTTCGTCCGTCACCTCCTCGTCTCCGCTCTCCTCAGCCGGACCCGACGCCTCCGGCTCCACAAACTCCATCGACTCCTCCAGGTCAGCACTCACCTCGAACGGGCCCGTCCTGAGAGAGAATGATAATTATAAATGAATAATATCAATGATAATCATTATACAAATAATAGTAAATACACATTCTCATAAGCAATAAACACAAATAACAACAATAATAATAATAATAAATAAATGCTTACATAAAAATAAGTCAAACTTATAATGACGTAATAAAACAAGCAATATTATCAGACGGAGTGCCTTACCGTCCCAGGTTGTTGTTGCCGGGGGAAACCAGAAACATGATGTTTCTCAGAGTGTGATGAGGATGAAGCTTCTCACTGTCAACGTGCTGCGCTCACACACACACACACACACACGGGCAATCATAAAAACACTAACATGTTAAATAATTGATTTCATTTTTTTTTACTCTTTTGATTTCAATCAACTCTTACCGATCATTAGGGGTGTGTGTGTGTGTGTGTGTGTGTGTGTGTGTGTGTGTGTGTGTGTGTGTGTGTGTGTGTGTGTGTGTGTGTGTCCCACCTGGGAGAAGCAGAGGTGGAGCACGTTGGTGTTGAGTTTGCTCAGAGCTCTGGTGAAACGATATCTGCTCAAGTTCTCTCCACAGAACTCACTGAGGACACACAAACACAATCATCACACACACAAACAGACAATCAGACTCACAGTCACACATCACACAAAAGGACACACACACACCTGTTGCAGAGCTTCTTGGGCAGGTTGATGTCCAGGATGTGCGACAGGATGGTGGCGAGCTGCGTGGCGTAGCAGAGAGCGGCGCTGATGGTGTGAGCCGGGTTGATGTGGTCCAGCTCTGCAGCACAGAGGTCAAAGGTCACATCACCAAAAGCTTTTTCCCCCCATCATCATTTAAACTCCCATGTGCAATGCATGCTGGGATGGACGGGCGAGGACAGACCTGGGCCCTGATTGGTGCTCTTCTCCTCCACCCAGCTGTAGTAGGCGGAGCAGTCTCCGTTGCTGGGTAGGATGACGGGGGGCCCAGTGATGCTGATGCTGGTCTCCCCGTTCTGGTCATCCCAGATCCAGCGTCCCGACAGGTAGGTGGTCCTGCGCGCCTCCGCCAACTCGCTCACTGTGCTGGAGGTCAGCGCCGGGTCGCACTCCGCCACCACGTCCGCCGGGTCCCTGACCAACACAGAGACGGTCGGAATCAAAAAGAGAAGAGGTGTGTGGAGGGGTCAAAGGTCAGGGCCTCACCTGCTGCCCTGCTTCTCCTCCTGCGTGGGCAGGATGTGGGTGGTGAGCTCCAGGATGTGATCCCTTCTCAGCGCAGCCAGCTGACTCAGGCGACTCTGCAGCTCGCGGTTTCCTTTCTCCAGCAGCTCGCTCAGACGCCGGTTGCGGCGCTCCATTTTGTCGCGTTTCTCCTGGTGACGCACGGCGCGTCTCTGCAGCCGCTGACTCTCCTCCTGAGAGCGCAACAGCACCTCCTGATCTGCAGGAGGAGGAGGACAGTGAGACGCACAGCACCTCCTCGCCACCACGCCGGCTGGGAACCAGACTCACCGCTCTGCACCCCCTCGTTGCCGAGGGCGACCGCCTCCTTCAGCTGCTCGATCTTCATCTTACACGACATGACCTTCCATTTCTGAGGAGAACGCAGCTGGTCACTTCCTGTCTGACCCTAACAACAGCAGCTCCAGCACCATGCGTCTTTGCAGATGAACGCAATGTAGAAATGTGGGAGGAGCCTGTGACGTGACACTCACCATCTCGTCCGCCTGCAGCTTCCTGTCCATGGCGCCGATGACTCTGTGAGGAGAGGCCAGATGTTTAGCACAATGTGAGAAATGTGACCTGGCCACAGGTGGACACGTCTCACCTGAGCTGAAGCTCCTCCTTCTCCTCACTCAGCTTCTGCAGACGCTCCAGTTTGTCCGCGAACCTGCAGAGGACACAGAGACGGCGTCCATAAACGGTCTCCATGGCAACACAGTTATTTTGGGTTTGCACATGTTGTGTAACTGCAGCAGGGCCATGCTAAAAGCGACAGGCTGACTCAGCAGCTAACAGCTAACTCTGCCAGCAGCGGTACCCTGTCAGGGCGATGACGTCACATTCCATCATGCCCGTGACTGATGTCAACAAGAGCAATATCAACAAAAACACTGAAATATATGGATGGCCTTTGAAATCGTGTTTCTTTCACGCACCGCAAACATCTGCTAGAAATAACTTTAGACAGAAAACAACTGTTGAACATCTGTGGACAGCCACTTCGGCTAAATGTGAATGTTGATCGTGTATTTATGGAGATATGCATAAGTGAACAGGCCCAGAGACTAACTTCACCTCTCCGTGTTCCTCCCGTCGAAGTAGGCGAAGTCTCCGGCCTGGACGCACCGGGCACAGGTGAGTCTGCGGCGGGACGTGCTGCACAGCGGACACCGCTCCACCGCCACGTACAGACCCTCCGCGTCGTCCACCGACTCCACCATCACGCAGCCCGGGCTGGAGTGGGCCGGAGGCGGGTGGTGGGGCCGGAGAGGAGGCCGGGCCCCGGACACTGAGCCCGAGGAGACCCGGTCCGGGCCGAGAGGAGGGAGTCCCGAAGACGCCATGGAGGGTCTCGGCTAACCCCTAAGCTAACATGTAGAGGAGCTATGCTAACAGCTAAGCTAACTGCTATAATAACTCAACCAACAACGAAGTTAACATGTACAAGAGCTAAGCTAACACGTAGAATAAATGGGCTAACAGCTAAGCTAACGTTCTGCTGGACGGACGCAGCTGCTCTATGTTCGCCGTGACGACATGTTGTTTACATTCGCAGACGACGAGTCCGCTACTTCCGGTTTGCTTTGAAAGACTTGTTACGGAAGAGACGTCATTGTGGGCGGGAGTAAAAAAAAAAGTATATTTGGAAATGTGTTCATATCAAGTCATTTTGTCAAAACTGTGACCTAAGTCTTCATTTTTAGGTTTTATTTTCCTCATTTCAAACATGATTTTTTTTTATATAAATTCGTTTTTATATACTTGTCACACATACAACTGAAAGATACAGTTTAACACAAACTGAATTGGTTAGTGATACCAGAGTAGAACAGGCCAAATACTAGAAGTGACTTATATCCACTCGGTTGTTGTGTCCGAGTCAGGGGAATCAAAAAAATGAAATTGAGTTTTTTCTGTGCAGCCATTAAGAAAAATGCCTTTTATCTTTGTCTTTAGGAGGATGAACGATTCAACTCAGCTCTGCTGCATAACACAAAGACACACACGCACACTCATGCAGTGTATTTACAGATGGAAGGTTACCCAAACAGGAAGTGGAGTCCTCACTGTTTCCTGAAGCCTCTGAGGATGGGATAAATGTTCTCAAACGCTTCGTAGATCTCAGCTCGTTCTTTCGCGCCTGCAACGTGACACATGACAAATGACCACTTTGAAAACTTTATTTATAAAACGTTGTAAAATGTCCCGATTTTACAACACCCCTTTCAATATGAGTCATAAATATTTGTGACTTGAGCTCAGAATTACAACAGTGAAAGGTGAAGTTTGTTTAATCCGACCTGCTTCATCTGAGAAGAGGACAGATGGAAGTCGTCGTTTTATCATGTGTTTTGTTTTTCTTTTGCTAGCAAAATGATTTTTCTCACCCGTCAGAACCACTTTTCCAGAGACAAAGATGAGGAGGACGATGCGAGGTTTGACCATCCGGTAGATGAGGCCTGGAAACAGTTCTGGTTCATAACTGTGACGAGACAAAAAGGCACAGTGTTCAGTGTTATAGAAATAACACTTTAAAAGGTCAATCGTGTAAAACTGTGAATTTGTCTCAACTGCTTTCAACTTCCAAGACCGCTGATGGCTTTTCTGAACTCCAAAAAAGCCTCCTCCTGAGCGAGGTTTTGGAACTCATGTAACGTGAGCTAAATGAACTCGTATTGCAACGTAACGGAAATGAACTGTGGTTGGATGTTGAAACTAGTGGGATGGATCCGTTTGATGGGAGGAATCTCCTCAGGAAATGGTCAGAACCTGCTGAACTGCTGGTGGGTCAGAACCAGTCCTTCCAGTCGGATGGGGAAGAAGACGTCACAGCTGGCCACCATGTTCTGGATCTTGAAGTCCATGAAGCGAGCGGGGAACCCCAGTTTCTGCACCACGCGGGCATATTTCCTGGCAGCCAACCGCGACTGTTCCTCGCTGCAACACACGCAGAGAGCAGACCAGGTTTGATCCTCCGACGCAGGACCTGCACTACACCACAATCGTCCGGACCAATCACGTTGATGGCAGGATTCAACTCATGGGGATGCGGCTCATGCCCTACGTCCACCATGATTTGTCTTGACCAAAGAGACGGACTGACCTCTTGGCTCCGGTGCAGACCATCTTCCCCGAGCTGAAGATCAGGGCCGTGGTTCGGGGCTCACGGATCCTCATGATAACCGCTGCAAAGCGCTACCGCACAACATCACCATCATGACGCACAACAGCTCAGATTGTGATGTTCCAAAAGAAGTCGGGTTTCGCTACCTTGGGGTTGTATTCTGCATTCCTGGCTTGGAGGGCGATGAACTTCAGGTCCAGAGGACAACCCAGGTTCACAGTGGAGACGATGTTCCTGCACAGAGCAGCAGTCGCTGAACGGAGATTTACACGCGGCAAGTGAATGCAACACTTTGTCCGATAAATGGTCTCCAACAATGACTGGGAATATTCCCAAAAGCATATGGTAGAGCATCAGGACTACACACAACTTACTGCAGCTGGGGGATGATCCCTGATCTCTCAGTCACGGGGGTCATGGGGGTCATGGGGGTCATGGGGGTCATGGGATAGAAGGGGGAGGCACTGGTCCCCACTCCTGACGTAAGCGCTCCCTGCTGGCGGTCAGCTGCTGTGGAATCCTGGGAGTTGTAGTCCAGACAGATGCCGCTGTCCTGAGACGTGTCCAGAGCTGCAGGCTGAGTATCTGCTGCTTCAGGTGATCCCAGGTTAATTTTGAAAATGATTTCAAATAATGACAATTGATTTAATAAAGTTGATTTAAAGTCACACCTGCTCCATTCTGTGTACTGATGTCATCAGGTAAAAAGCTGAGGTCCAGCTCCTCCCCCAGCTCGCCGTTTGGCCCCGCCTTGGCTGCCAAGTAGGAGGCGTCATGTAAGGAGGGGGCGGGACTCTGGGGGCCCAGCCCCTCCTCCAACATGAAGCCGGATTCCTGCAGCAGTAATCAATTGATCGATCTGTGTTTTCAGTTCATACACTGTTTGTCTTGGCAGTAAAAAACAAGCGGATCACCTCACATCCTCAGTATTTCTCATCATAAAAGATCAGAGCCCAAAGGAACTTGTTTTGCTGGGTTACACAAATATTTATTGATATTTGAATTATAATCTTATTTGTCGGAATTTATTATTCATATTTTAATTGAACAGTCCAGTCATAAAAAGAGCCAGTAAAGGAAACAGAAATGACAAATATGTAAGAAAATGTATTGGTCAAAGTGAGGTAGATCGCAGACAGTGTCATGTCCCATTATTATTAATTGATATATAGTTGCTGTACTTATTGCCAATAAAAAAGAAAAACATTATATTTTAACACACAAGAGCAGATGAACTTTTGAAGATGGAGGAACAAGCTCTGAGAGGATTCCATTCAGGTTTGATGCTGAAATGAAAACCTGTTGAGGTGTGGCATCACACACAGGTGAGTCCTCCACCTCTTCTTCTTCTTCTCGAAATAAAGATTTACAGTGCGTACTCACATTTGCAA
This sequence comes from Colistium nudipinnis, assembly GCA_016785305.1. NCBI lineage: Eukaryota > Metazoa > Chordata > Actinopteri > Pleuronectiformes > Rhombosoleidae > Colistium > Colistium nudipinnis. The sequence continues at coordinate 17,140 of JAFBJU010001140.1, forward strand.
TGGAGTCATCAAAGTAACGCTCCAACGCCGATTCGTCCATGAGTGAAGGCCCTGACCTGATCCAGGATCTGAGCCTCACACCTGCATCCAATCCACCCTAATCCTGAACTCATCACACTATCACACACACACACACCAACAATACATGAAGCTTCGGAAGTAAATGCATGCAATTTAGTTACTGGACAGAAATTAAACCAATCATCAATCTGATTTCATATTCAAATGTGTCTCATTAGTTTCATGAATGGGGATGAAGATTTGAATCCCTGGGCTGTTTCTAATAAACGGACATCCTGCACTTCAGCCTCCGGCCAGCAGGCGGAGACCTGCTGCACAGGAGCCCCGCTCTGCGCACGCGCACAACTTGTAAACAAAGCAGCATGGCGGCGCGAGGATCGCAGCGGACGGTGTTCTAGAGAGCGGGTTTAGAAACTGAGCTCAGGTCAGATTGAACCTGGTCACATTAGTGATGGAGTCTGTGAGGAGACGAGTGGAGGAATTTACCCAGGAGGCTCAGGGTGAGAGCGCTATACTGCTGACGTACTCGTGCCATGACAAATATTCATATATAATACACACAGTAATACTTTTAGATCAGTGGTGCAAGGAGTTCTATTCAAAAATAAGTACTAGCGCTGCTGATGTAACTAGTATCAGTCATTGAATACTGTGTTTATTTAATATAAAATACTTCTCCTTCATGAAATATCACTTGTGTGTATAAATATATATCTGACTTTTATGTCCTGTTAAGTACTCTTCAAACAACACATCTCGTTCTCCAAGGACTACGACCCATTCTACTGATACTGTATTATCTGTAGTTGATGATTGATTATTGATGAGCTTGCAGAGCTGTACCTGAACCGATCAGTTCCGTATCTGGACCAATCCCCTGATCCTCTGGCCTTCTACCGCGACTGGATTGGACCAAACAAGCCCTGTATCATCCGCAACGCTGTCAGCCATTGGCCGGCGCTGTCCAGGTGGACGCCGCAGTACCTGAGGTGAGTAGGCCCCGCCCACGTCTTCTTCTGCGGTCAGACGGGTCTGATGCTGTTTCCTGGCTGCAGGGAGAAGGTGGGGTCAAAGGTCGTCAGCGTGGCCGTGACTCCTGACGGATACGCCGACGCTGTCAGAGGAGATCGATTTGTCATGCCCGAGGAGAGACGGATGACTTTATCTTCTGTCCTGGACATCCTGGAGGGGAAGGTGAGGGACACACACCACGGGAGACTTTGGTTGTGTGTAGCAGGTGAGGCGTTCAGGGGTTGTTGTTGTGTGTTGCAGGTGAGGCCTTCAGGGGTCTTCTACGTGCAGAAGCAGTGCTCCAACCTTCTGGACGAGCTGCCGGAGCTCACGGACGACGTGGAGCGTCACGTGCCCTGGATGAGCGCGGCGCTGGGTGAGCGCACCGAGCACGCTCAGACACGACAACTGTAAAATACAGATCGCACAATGCCACAACACTAACACACACACTGCTGCATCGGTCCAAACATGGAGTTTATGGTTTCCTTTCCTTCTTCAGGGAAGTTACCAGATGCTGTTAATTTCTGGCTGGGTGAAGCCAACGCAGTCACTTCCAGTGAGATCTCGACTTCACACAAACACACACACACACACCCACACCCAAAACAGTGTTTGATATGTGTGTGTGTGTGTGTGTGCTTCCTGTCTCAGTGCACAAAGATCACTATGAGAATCTTTACTGTGTCATCTCTGGAGAGAAGAACTTCATCCTTCATCCTCCCACAGACCGACCCTTCATCCCCTACGGTAACCACGGTAACCACCAGGTGAACCCTCTGTACACTGTGCAGTAACCGCAGTAACAGTGTGTGTGTGTCAGGTGTGTATCATCCGGCTGTTTACCACCAGCGGGACGATGGAGAGTTTCAGGTGGTGGACCAGAGTGACTCTGAGAAGGTGCGTTCGGGGTTCAGCGCCTAAATCTCAGCTCGTTTTCCTGTATTTAAATCCTGTCCCTCCCTCAGGTCCCGTGGATCCCGCTGGACCCTCTGGACCCAGACCTGGAGCGGTACCCTCAGTACCAGAGAGCCCGCCCCCTGCGCTGCAGCGTGAAGGCCGGAGAGACACTGTACCTGCCGTCTCTGTGGTTTCACCACGTCCAGCAGTCCCACGGCTGCACTGCAGGTAGGAGTCCCTGAACGCATCACCAGACCCTTTCTGTCCGTCTGTCTCCTCACAGACACGTGGTCTATTTCCTCTCTGCAGTGAACTTCTGGTACGACATGGACTATGACATCAAATATAACTACTTCCAGCTGCTGGACTCATTGTGTGACATCACCGGGGGGTCGACTTGACATCAGTGATGACATCAGTCTGAAAATGTGTGGATGAATAAAGTCACAATGAAACATCACTTGTTACCTGTCACAGGTGTGTGGGAGGGGCCTAGTCCACAGCAGGACCAATCAGCAGACTGCAGGAAACAAAGTTTAAACTGCGACTGATGCCGAGTTGTATTTAAACACACTTTCATAAAACAGAGACGACCTGCGGGCTTGTCTGAATGTGTGACTCATGACTTCCTGTTCCTTCAGGGTTCAAACCTCCGACTGAAGCAGGTGAACGGAAAGAAAAAAATGCACGACTTGGAAATATATGTAACTTCTCGATCGGAGGTCAAATAAGACGTTGTAAGGTATTCTCTAAAAACCCTTTAAATATAGTCTAACCTGCGATGATGACCGGACCTGAAGGTCTCAGTCCGTAACGGTGGACCATAAGAATACAGGAAGCCGCGACACCTGGTGAGTCCTGAAACAAACAATGGGCACATAAACGGGTATTAGGTGGCAATTCCATTTCTCCGTGTATTGCGTTTATATGATCCCATCCTCTCACCTCCTGCATGGATCCTCCTTCTTCGATAGTTAGATCCTAAACAAGTCTCATTTGTCTTCTTTAACAGGGGAGTTCATTTCATAGAGATCAAGATTTAAGAGATTAACCGTGGAATAAGAACATGATTCCACATGACAAACCCAACACGTGTGTCCTTTCAGACTTTCCGCACAAAACACGTGAAAGATTTGAGATTTGTTCCGGTTGAATCTGTGAAATAATTGGACAAGTCTTTCTTTTTTGAACCCAAACATGATCCCATGAGAAAGCACTTTATTAAAGCTTAAGATCTGGAAGAGATAACGACACAACAGCCTGAAGACAAAAACAAAGCTTAAAAAAAAAAGGCCGTTCATTATTTTGAATCTTTAGTCCATTATTTTTTCTTTTTTATTGCATCGCCCACAGGAAACAGTCAAGGCCTCGTCTCCACGTCCTGAAAATAACAAGAGTTCCGATTGGAGGGTGAGAATCTCTCAGGATCCATCGTTAACCAATCCCATGACGCATGTAAACAAGCAAGGTGCACAAACCTTTCACTCTGAGGCTCCGCCCACTTACTCACCTGATGATCAGCAGAGAACGAATGATCACATCGGAGGAGGAGGAGCCCTGGCCGGGACTCCGCCCCCAGATCATGAACTCGGCCAGAAAATCAATCCGCAACTATTATTGATTGAGGGTTTTCGACCTTTTCCAGGTGGGAGGGCGTCATGCTGACATCATCCCCTCGCTCACTAGTAGTTAATCAATATATTGATCAGTAATGAAAATAAACTCTGATCGGATGTTTTCGCACTCACACACGCACACAGTCATTCGTCATCATGGCTTCTCCTGTAGATCGGCACGTTGATGCTGTGGAACATGGGGACCCAACGGTTGTCATGGAGACCCACGTTGCAGCCGGGCGCGTCCCTGCGGGCGCCATGGCAACACATCCAGTACCCGGGGCCGTAGGGCAGCGCCTGGCAGTACGGCTTGTGGTGCCAGAGGCACAGAGACACGTCACCGCGCCCGTACCTCCGTTTGCACTGTTTACAGGGGTCGTCGCGGTAACGGGGGTCGGACACCCAGAGCGAGTCGGCGGGCCGCACGCCGTAGTTCTCGATGATGAACTTGAAGTAGTGGCAGGTGCACTTGAGGGCGGCAAGGCTCTGCGTGGGCAGAAGCAGGAAGATCTTCAGCATCAGGTGGTGCGGCAGCACGGCCAGGTACGGCTGGGGCTCCAACAGCTGCTGCAACCGCTGACGCATCTCCAGGAAGTCCAGAGACACAGAGGCACGCCGGCCCAGGGCCCCGCCTTCTGCCTTCCTCCGCCCCCTCTGATCTGATTGGCTGCCAGAGTCGGGAGAGAAACTCACGGCGCGAGGGCGAGGTCTAAAGGGCGCGGGCTCCCACTCCGAGGTCATTCTGTGATGAGGGGGGCGGGGCTCCGAATCTGGGGCGGGAGAGACGGGTAAAAACAACAAGCCGGGCAGAGGCTCCACCCCCTCCGGCTGAGGGGGTGGGCCTACGCTTTCCAGAGAGGGGGCCGTGGGAAGGGCGGGCAAGGGGGCGTGGTCAGAGCGGGTTTCTTTGGCAGCTGTTTCTGAGCATCTGTTTGGACTCAGAGGTCCAGTCAGTGATGATGTCATTGATGATGTCATTTGGGAAGGGGGGCAGCTCTGATCCCCAGCGAGCAGGACCCGTCCCACCGACCTCCTCAGGCTGTTGCTCCTCGATAGATCTCCCTCCGTCCTCCTCCTCAGACACTCCGACTCCAGCTTGGCCACCATGTCGGACACCTTGACGCTCTCTGGCTCCTCCCCCCTGACCTCTGACCCCTCCCTGACCTCTGGGGCTCTGGAGAGCGTGATGGTGGTGCAGCTTCTCTGGAGAGCGATCAGAGGTTTACAGTCTATCTCCTGCTCGCTCGCCCTCTGCTCCAGGAACGCCACCATCTCACCTACCGACACCTTCTGCTCCTCGTCTAGCTCCGCCCCCTCTCCTTCACACCGGCCAATCCCCGACCTCGGAGTGGGGTCCGAGCGCCGTAGAAAAGCTTTGCGGGCGTGTTGTTGCGCATCTGGGCCCGCGGTCCTCTGCGGGAGGTTGTGGTTGTTTTCGGACCTGCGGCGCCGCTTGGCGTGGCCCTTCTCCTCCCAGCTGACCTTCGCCTTCACGCCCCTCGTGAGTCCCAACATTGCTGGCGACTTCCTGTCGCGGCCGCCTCCCGCCTCTGTGCGTCCTCCCTCTGAGGCAAAGATGGCGATCTTCTCTCGGACGTGCCCTGGCTTGATGACGGTGAGAATGTCGAGCGGCGCATCGGCGTCCTCTGCGCTCGACTGGTAGAGTCTGAAGGCGTGGTTTTCACTGCCGGGAGGGAGGAGCTGCAGCACCAGTGATGTCACACCGACGCCATGGTTGTTTTTACTGGCCGTGTTGCTGCTGCGAAGCATGTTGGTGGAGATGATGTTGAACGGGAGGCGGCTGCTGCCGTTACCATGGTTACCGCTGCAGCTCTTCAGCAGCGTCCCCTGCTGGCTGACAAAGAGAGTGCTGCGCTGGGACGAGGTCTGAACACCGGCCATGTCCAAGCGCAGCTCTGAGCGCACGAGCTTAGGATAGGACTTCAGATGCATGATGGTCCTGAGAGAGAGGGCGGGCGAGAGAGAGACTGTTAGTGTCTCTGCTCCTTCTTGGTTTTAGTCATGAAGCCAAGGACAAAACAAAGCTAAATATCATGTGACTCCTCACAGCTGTGTGACCTCTGACTGATTTATATAACGCGGGCTCTGGCTCTCTTGTATCTTCTCTGACTGCCGCTTGTATAATCCTAATTATTCCCAGATGTCGGCAGCAGCCAGAACCACACATCTGACCCTCCAAATACTCAACTGTGGTACTAGTACCAATACTTCAGTCCAACACGTACCATGATACACATCTGAGACGAGTCTGTCCCATGCTGCTGCAGATTGTTTTTTGGGGGGGATTGTGTAACCATGGTGACTCATGTTTTATACAGTCATTTTTTCACATGACATCACCGGTGATGTCATGGAAAAGGGCGCACATGAATCTGTTGAAGATGTACGTCTTGCACTGGAAATGACAGACATCTACCTGGGCACAGCACAACAACAACCTGATGCTGATGTCACTTTATGATCTATGACATCATAAGGAGCAGAGCTGGGTAATCTTCACCAACACAACATGGAGCTCTGTGATTGGCTGTTTGGTGAAATGTAAATGCCTACGAAGGCACCTTACCTCCACGCAGTGTGCTGATTGCTTAGCTGTGGTGGTGGGGGGTCCCGGTTTGACGGACAGCTCCGCAGACCCACCAGTGTCACATCTCTGAGTTTCACTGTCAGTCCCCCCACAAAAGGAGATGGAAACCGGACTCTGAGTCCTCAGCAGGACACACACACAACCTGCAGGAAGACACACACACATTAATCACAGACACACACGAGGAGCTGACCCAAAGACAGCTGTGGACGACATCACACTGAGACCAAGTTCTGCCTGATGGAGGGAAGCCACTCAAACTTCTGCTGTGTGTGTGTGTGTGTGCCAATGAGCCAATCAGCTGCTAGAGCTCTCTCGTGGAATCTATATAAGGCAGTGAGTACTCAGTGGGTCTGGAATGCCCATGTGTGTGTGTGTGTGTGTGTGTGTGTGTGTGTGGGGGGGGGGGGCCCGGTTCCCCCCCTCTGTCCCGGTTCACACCTTGTGTTGATTGGTCACATGATCAGATATGAACACATCTCAATGTGTCCAATCAGGGCGGCCAATAAATGGGTGTTCATTCAGAGGTCATGACCTTTGAAGAAAGACGGTGTCACTGCAACAACAACCTGGTCAAACTCACTGGACAACAGCTGTCTTAGTCATATGACGTGTATTCAGGCCTGCGATTGGTCAAATGGAACAGCCATCTCGGTTCCTTTCAGGCCTGTTTCAGCCCGTTCACATCGCCACACCCTGCACCACAAAGCATGCTGGGAAACACCAACATGCTCTGCGTGCGTCACAAACCGAACAAACTGGTTTAGCATGCGGCCGCACAAATGTTCCCGTTTGTGTGTCTGCGGAGCGGCGAGGTCTGATCACGCGCTGCACATCGACACCAGGAGTGAGGAACATTAGGCGGATTAACGACACATTTACCAAAGTCAAATCAAAGTATACGATCAGTGCAGTTTTTCAACCTTCCTGAAGTTCTCCATCCTATCAATATAAAGTCAAACATCAATCACTGCCCAGAGCTTTAAACTCTGCTGCTGTAAACACAGTACAGCTGTTTATGTGATGACTCATCATGATGACGTCACAGAGAACAAACCACAGGAGTGAAAATCTAGACCTCCTGGCGGTGGAGGAACCGGCGAGATCATCGCCAACAGGTCAAAGGTCAAAGCGCTGCTGCAGATCCAACAAACGTACGGGAAGTTCACACACCGGAAGTGGGGTCCACCTGTGCAAAGGTTGCGATGGTGAATCACGGCTGCGATGTCTGATCAGTTAGATCAATCGACCACTCTCAGGCTGATCGATCATCATCGGGCTCGTGTCAGAGTTTATATTGACCAAGTTTAACCTCTGACCTCATCAGCTGCGTTCAGGGACCGACGGCTTCCGGGTTTTTTTCCCCACTGTTAGACGCCGCAGCAGGTGACTTTTTAACCGCAGTTAGCATGGGAAATGACCCGCTGCAGAGGTTCTCCAACACGGTCCCGGAGGCCTCTCATCCTCCGCCTGTTAGCACCGACCTCCAGGCCCCTGACGCTGGACCCCGGTACACGTGTGAGAGGAGCGGGTGGACAGGGTCCAACCCGCCGGTTCTAAACTCACTGACACCGGAGCCGAGCCCAACTTTAGTAGCCCTGAAGCTAACTAGCATGCTACTAGCCTCGGCCGTGAGGGGCCACGGTACACCTGGCTAACTGACTAGCCTCGGAGGCTGACCGACCTGTAGGGCGTTCAGAGACCCGGCTCACACTCACCTGAGGCCGGAGACTCTGCGTGTGTGTCCGCCGCCACCAGCCTCTGGTCCCCGTGCGTGTCCCGGTGTGTCCCGGTAACAGCGACGTCGTCGTGTCTGGATGTTTTCACGGAGCTCCGCCGTCACCGGACCCGTCGGCTCGGCTCTTCTCGGCTCCGCTCGGCTCCTCTGCCCGAACGAACGACCGCTGCGTCATGACGTCACGCGTCCTGACAAAGATCGTCTACCGAGAGGAAGATGGCGACTGTGCTCATCAGGATGAACTCATCAACACCATTCAATAAATAACAAACCATCGATCTTCTCTGTGAAACACAACTTGTATTGAATGATATTATCGATCACCTATCAAACTCACGTGCGTGCAAGTTGATGATGTCAAATATCATATTCTAAATGAATGTGATGACCAGGAATACGTCCAAACATGGTTTCTGCCAAACAAGATAAACCTGAAGTGTGTGTTAATGTGGAGGAGTCAACATTCTTCCTCCTCTGTGTCCTCGTCACTTCCTCTTTTCCTTCATTGGCTCCTAGTTGCCTCCACTCTTTTGTTTATTTCCTTCTCTCTAAAATAATGTTTGCACTTAAAGAATATCATTGTCGTTATTATTATTATGACCAATAGTGTGAATATTGATCAAATACAACATTCACTATAACATATGTTAAACGTAAGATAAACCAAGATGACATTATTTGAAAGAATCTAGTTTATATGCAAAAAATAAATACTTGAGCAATCCAGCAGCAGAACAGATACAAATACACAGAGAGACATAAACTACTGCAGGTTAAAGAGAACCCTTTTATTTGTTGGAGTCACCAGAGGACAAACAGAAGAAATGAGTACATGAGCTACTGAGGAACATCTGAGGAACATCTCTGCAGGGTCCAAGCAAAAAGCGATGCTGTAAATCTATTTTAGTTGTCATGATAATCTCCAGTGGATTGGCTGAGGATCTGATCAATCTGAAGCAGATGTTTGATCCTCCAGTTGATTTTCTACGGTATAATATGGGTATTTTGAATGAGTAACTTGATGTCCTGGCCTCAGGAAGCCTGGGTGCCATCAGGGGGCCGTCTCCATATTGACCTTGGACAGCGTCAGGTCGCAGTAGATGTTGAGCCTGTTAATGGACCTGAGGTTGGTGATCCGGTGTTTGAAGTCCAGCAGGTGAGAGTTGTTCACAGCCACTTTGAACTCTCTGTTGGTGCACAGGAGCTTCATCTGCAGACAAACCAACACACAAACCGTTACCACCTCACCCTCAACACTTCCTGATCATCCTTCGTGCCACGAATGCCATACTTCGAAGGGCTGTCCTGGGGCGAAGGGGAAGCGCGTCAGCTCCCTCTCCTCTTTTCCCCACTTCTTGCCGATGCAGCTGTTCCTGACGATCACTTTCTTTCCTTCCTCGTTGAATCGAGGGTTGAAGTGAAAAGCCAAGTCGTCGGAGGCAAACACATCCACCGTGATCCTGGAAAAGCGCATCGGGGATTTATACAGCCAACCTTAACTTACTGTAGTCCATCCATCCATCCATCACCCACTCTCCGTCCATCCATCCATCTGTGAGGTGCAGTTACTTTTTAGCGTTGGGTTTGACGGTTCCAGCGATGGTGATCAGCAGATTGTTGTAGGCTCCACTGGGCAGAGTCAGATGATACGGAACCGCCTGTCAGACACAAATCAACCGTTTATTACTTCAACTTTGTGTAAATAATAATATACCGCAACTGAAGTCTCACCAGACTCTGGTGAGGGGCAGAGGGGAATGAAGGTGCAGGTCCATGTCCCGGTCCAGGTCCAGGTGCGGGACTGGGCCATCCTCCAGGTCCAGGTGCAGGTCCATGTCCCGGTCCAGGTCCAGGTGCGGGACTGGGCCATCCTCCAGGTCCAGGTGCAGGTCCAGGTCCCGGTCCAGGTGCGGGACTGGGCCATCCTCCAGCGGGCTGCGTGGCGGGGGAGGGCCAGCCGGGCTGGTTTCCTCCTGGCTGGTTTCCTCCAGGCCACACCCCTCCACCTGGAGACGGACCTCCGGGCCAGGTGGGGTTGGCCGGGGGCTGACTGGGGTTTCCTTGTTTTTTGGAAAAGCAAGAGCTGATGTCTTTCGGTGGAGTTTTGCGTCGTCATAGTAACGGTGGTTTCACCTGATTTCGTCTTAGATCCAAACTCAGACCACCTTTAGCCCAGTAAACCTCTGACATTGGATGTAAATGGCTGTGATGATGTTCATACCTGGCCAGGTGGGGTTGTTGGTGTTTCCAGGCCACGCCCCTCCGCCTCCTGATTGGTTACCACCAGCAGCGGGCCAACTACTGAGAGCATCTGAGAGCTGCATACGCACAAAGAGGAAATGCGTCAACTTCCTCTAATTTCCTGGGCAACACAGAGCTCAGGACACAACCACACGGTGTAACCACGACAACCACACTCAACATGTTATTTAAAACACTGTGACCCTCCCTGGCAAATACTTTCACAGCTGCATTGTCCGAGTCCCTGAAAGCAGCACAGCAGAGCTGTTTGTTCAGGGTGTGTTCAGGGTTCAGAGGTGGATCAGGAATGTTCAGTATGAAAGTGTTGGTTTAAGAAATGAATGTCAGTCTGCTCGCACACACACACACACTCTGTATGAGTCAGACCTCCACAGTGAACTCCCTTTGTGTTCTGCATGCGAAACCTGCTATCTTGACGTGTGTCTCATGTTTCGTGAACATTGAATAAAAAGCTTAGCGTGTTTTTCCAGCTCAGCTGATATTAATCACGGCTGTTGTCTTTGTCCATCTTTGTGAACTCGTGTCTTTTCTCTGGTCAAAGTCAAATATTCAGTAACTGAGAACACTGTATCTGAATCACATGACCCATATTTGCATGATTTTAGCATGATCTCAAACTTACATCCATCCTGCTCGTCCGTGATCTGAAACACAGAGACGAGAGAGAGAGAGAGAGGTTAGAATCAGGACGTGTCCCAACAGGAGGAGGAACCTGAGCGACCCCTGACCCCGCCCTCACATTCCTTTAATTTTGGAAAGTACAGGAAGTGTGACAACTACATAAACAAGAGTCAATGTCGTAAGTTTAAGAAACGTTTTCCACCAAACTGGAAGGTCAAGATCCTGGCCGGAATGTGACAAAAACCTTCTGTGTCTACAGGTACGCAGAAAGGTCCTCGAAGTATCATTATGTATTATGTGTGTTTTTGCAGACAAACAAACAGCGTCACTTATAACAGCACTGACACAAAGAACAACAATACAAAACAATGAATAACAAAAACAACTGCGTTTCTGTCAAAAAAGGCAGTGAGAGACTATTATGAAACACAGAAGAGGACAGGAGGAGGACAGGAGGACGTACCTGTGAGTTCACCTGGAAGCTTCAGAACGACTGACTGTGAAATCTGAGGCTGGTTTTAGTCCTCAGCTACACCCTGATCACATGACAGGACCACACCCACACACACACCCAGAAACACACACAAATACATGCGCAAACACAAACATACTAACACACACACACATTGTGGGTGTGTGTGTTTTGGAGCGTTTCCATGTAAACTTTATTTATACATCAACTTGTGTTTTATTCTCTCAGACTCTTGACATCAAAGGGGATTATTGACGGATTATTGGCTGTGTGATTGTGTGTTGCTACGGAAACTACGGAGACAAAACTGAAGCATGTGGTTTTCTTCATGTTCTTTGAAGAAACCTGAATCACATGTTTTCATCCGGATAAAATCACATGTCGCTGATTTAGTTCAAACAAACAGAGGAAACAGACACACACAAACACACAGACACACAAACAAAAACAGACAAGACACACACACACATAAACACCCACAAACAACAACAGACTCACACAAACACACCTACAAACACAGACAAACACACGTAAACAAAAACAGACAAACACACACAAACAACAACAGACACACACACATAAACTCACACAAACAAAAACAGACACACACACAAACAACAACAGAGACCCACACACACACACTCTGAAATGAAAATAAATTCCTGTGGTTCAGTTCCAACAGTGGTGATTCAGAGTCATACACCGCTGAGTGTGTGTCTGTGTGCGTGTGTGTGTAGACTGGGTGTGGTTGTGTATGTCTCTGTTGGTCTATCGCCCTCTGATGGACAGATGTGATCATCGCAGCTTCCTGTGGCGCCCCCTGGTGTGTCAAAGCATTAATCAACAAAAGTGATTTTATAAACAAATATCAATAAAACGTAAAAACAATGAAACGGAATTTCAAAATTAAAATTGTTCGTTTCTACACGATGTATCAATAAAGTTACTTTACAACAAATAAACTGTTCAGTGATCAATTCTTGTATCATTGATTCAATGTTTTGTAAATAAAGAATGTACTTATTCAACAACTTTTATGAGACACAAAGCACACAGTGTGTGTCAGTATTAAACATTGGTGTCTCACAGTTTTAATTGTCTCCTCATTGTTATTCAAATCACACACACACACACGCACACACACAGTGACCTCAGCTGTCGGCCGTTGAAGAGCGGCAGATTTACACTGGCTCGTTACCCACCATGCACTGGGGCACAAACAGAGCAGGACACAACTGAAAGACCAGGTTCTGATGAGACCGATCAATCAATCAATACGTCACATTGATCCCCTGCAGCACAACTGACTTCCTGTCAGAAACCTTTTCCCAAAAACCCAGTGACTCCAGAGCCAATCAGGGCAAAGGAAATGAGTGCCACAGGGGGGGACACCACAACTGACACATCTGATGAATTAAGAACAAAAGTCTGACAATGACTGTGTGTGTGACCAGACAGATTGTAATCTGAAACTAACACCAAAACAACAACAACCTCATTAACTGTACACACACACAGCCTTTGTTTAAACTGCCTCCCCCTCGAGCAGCTCAGATGGATTATCCCACTCTGTACCCCCCCACACACACTGCCCAAATACTTGTCATAATTTCATTGCATCTTTATTCATCAGTGTCTCTCTCTTTAACAGAAACAGCCTGAGGCAAAACCCACCCACACACACACTTGTCCATCCTTGCTAACGCACAGTTGTGTGAGGCCTGCAGTGTTTGTGTCTTTGTGCGTCTGTGTTCAGTAACGTACACGTCTCCTTCTCCACATAGAAACAACGTGTTCCTACCCAAGGTCACTGATGACATCACAGACTCGACCCAAACCTCCGGAGACTCCGCCCACTACACCTGCAGAACACTAGCATCCATGTGTGTGTAACATGTTAAATCTGTCTGCTGCTTCATCTCCTGCCTGTGACCTTTGACCCTCCCTGAGGCTCCTCCTCCTCCACGTCTGTCACACAGCTGGACGTCTCGTTTCTTCCAGCTGCTGAACACACACACACACTGTCAGGTGAGTCCTGATGGCTGATCTGGAGTCAGTCCAGGTCTGCTGGTCCCAGAGTTCAAAGGTCGTCAGCTGACCTTCAGCTGCAGGTTAATGTGTCTGTGGACCAGTTTAACGTGTGTCCTCGTTAAACTGGTCCCCACTCGCCTGAAATAGATCGACCTGGTTTCTAAAACCAGACCAGAGACTCTCTCAGGACGAGGAGACAACCATCGTCTCATCGAAGAACAACTAATCAGCCATGACTGATAACTCTGACTCTCCTCTGACCTTTGACCCCGCAGAGACGTCAATCTGTGCGACCCATAAACAGCTTTACAGTGTGACCCTCAACATGTGGGATGATGGGAAACAGAGTACATTTCATTTCAGCCAAAAAACGGAGAAAATAAAAAAGGTACATTAAGTTGCGTTCACTGACCCCGACACATGTTACATATTATGTTTTGGTTTCACTTCACAACAAACAAGCAATCAACCAACCAGGTTAAACATCAACACCTCAAACACACACAGTGAATCACAGCTGCAGCTCAGCGTGAACAACAACAGGGTCTTAATATCGAGAGCAAATGGCTGCAGTGTATGTTTGTGGAGTTGCGGTGTGTGTGTGTGTGTTTCTACCCGTAACACTGCAGTGATTTATTCCTATGAGCCCCCTCTAGTGTGTGTGTGTGTCTGTAGAAGTGTGTGTTTGTGTAAAACCTCATGTTTGGGTGCAGAGCTGCTGTGTTCAAGCCGATCAGGAAAAGAAAGCACTGGTTGTTTTTCCGCAGCAGGGACTGAACAGTTACTGTGAGTGTAGACGGCATGGAAATAAATCAGGCACGCAGGCGCACACACACACACACACAGTCCCCTGTAGAGGACACACATATATCACCCTGTTGACAGTTCACTTTATATTCATTATAGAAATAACCTGAGGACACACAGGAGCCCCACACACACACTGAGTGTGAGTGTGTGTGACCATCTGTACAACCATATGTGTGTGTGGTGCTTGTGTTTCACGTTTAAACCTGGTTCACGGTTTCTGCAGAATCAGACTGAGGCACGAGGAGACACAAACACAAAGAGATGCAATAAAAAAAAATGTACATGGGAAAGACAAAGTGAGACACAAACAGACGCAGGTACCAGCAACCCTTAAAAAACCAGACACAAAACAATCACACAATCCGGTACAATCAGACAAAGGGACACAATGTGTCGTAGGGAACCTTAACAAAATGAATGAAACGTAAAAAGACGAGGAGACAAAGACGTGAGGCAAAGACACAGTGAGACAGACTGCTGGACAGACAGAGAGAGACCTGAGAACAGCTTATTTGACTCAGTCAGGATTGTGTGATGCAGATTAACACAAACACACTTCATGTCTCGTGACTGAGCAGAAACACGCCAACTGGGACAAAAAGAGGTGAAGACAAACCGTCCACGTTTAATAAAACAACACACGACCATCAGCTCCATGTGTTCATTTACACAACATGTTGACCGTGAACAGAAGAAAGCCAGAAGTCTCTGCGTTTAGCCTAGCTTAGCATCAACAGCAGAAGCAGGGGAGAGCTAAAGCTAACCGACTCCCTGAATAAAACACTTTTGTTTGCGAGTTTGTTAGTTTGACAAACCAACTGGAGCAAAAATAGCTTTAATGTTTCTATACATGCTCAATACTAACATGCTAATCTTCTTCGAATGAAGCTAAAACCTCCGTCCGTTCATGCTAAACTAGGCTAACCTGTCCAGTTAGCTTGCTGACGCTATTTTGAACAGAGTTGCTGTCATTTGTAAGCCACTAATACACAGAAGCTAATGCTAACTGTAGCTAGCATAGCATCAACCATCTACCTTTCAACAGCTTGAAAAAAAAGAAACAACCTAACATTGGCAATGCTAACAGCGGCTAAGAGTTCAGCTAGTTCAGTTCAGTTTAGCGGCGTAATTAGCCGATGAAACGTGTCAGTTGTTGTGTGTTTTTCTTACATTCAGATGCCAGGTTTCCATAGTAACAGATGGATAATGATGAACTTTAAACTTCCTGCTGCCTTCAGATGGAAATGGAAACATTACTGTTTGGTGTCTAGACGCTACAGTGGCTAACAGATTAGCTAGCTAGTACATCTTGCAGGAAATACAAAGCCATGATAAAAAAAGACTGTTGAATATCAACATTTTAAACAGCTACAAATAAAAACTGTGGATCACTAAAATGACAACTGCTCGTCCAATCATTATAAACTGGAACGACCTTTGACCCCAGCCATGGAGTCACATCATAAACTCTCAGAAGGTCAAAGGTCAAGAAGCCATCTGAAGGCACCACCAGTCCAGGACATCTTTTCAGTTCGCACACATTCTAAACAAGCTAGCATAATGCTAACGTCTGGCTGCTTCTGGCCTTCATGTGTAAACAGGTTTTAAAGCAACAGGAAGTTGAAAGACGCTTCAGAGTTACAGTGAAGCTCGGTAACAGTCATGTGTGGTTCCAATATACACAAAGCAAATATATTAGGTTTTAAATAACTTCTTCTTCTAACAATGTCGGACCATTGAATAAAAAGAGGTGTCACATGCGGTCTGTCTCAAAGAGCAGGAAATGAAAACTTTACTGCAACTGAGACACAAAAGTTAGGATCATCAGAGGGAACTTCAGAACATTCAGACCACCTGAACCAGGTTTAGCGTTAAACCCATCTGATTGGTTCATCTCATCCTTTGACCTGATTGGTCGACGTGTGTTTGACGCATGACCAGGCTTCGACTCAGGTCTAAAGACATACGGGTTGATGGAGGCACTTTGTCGGTCCAGGAACAGGAAACAAGAGAAAGGGAACATTCGTCAAAAAACAGGAGTTTCCAAAAACGTAACTTCTCCTGCGTTGGTTCCTCAACGTAAATCCTCCGCCTGCTGCGATAACACTGATAATATGCACATGGAGAGAAAAGAACCTCAGTCACCCTGACGCTGTTCAGGTGAATGAAACCTTCTGCCTATAAATCTTTGTGTAACTGATGCACACAGGCATGTTTGGCAGATTCGGTTGTGATCTGGACTCACACGGTGGTCATGAGCTTCAGAGAACCTGATCTGAACCTCAGGATCTTCTTCTTCAGGTTGTGTGAGGCTTTAATCTTCATCGTGTTCTTGACCCCAGATGGACTAACTTCCTGTCCCGCCCCCCTGCTCCCTGGAGTCCCTACCTGACCCCGCCCCCTGCCTCCTGCACCTGTCCCAGCCCCGCCCCCTCCACTCTCCTCCTCGGCGCTCACGTCCTCGTAGTCGTCAGCGCTGGACTCGCCGTCTCCGAAGCGGTTGGTGGTGTAGTTGGACCTGTCGTCCTCGCTGGTGTCCACGATGGTGGAGTGAAAGAGCGACGCGCACTCGGCCGAGTACTCCGAGTCACTTCCTGCGGTGATGGAGTACGGGCTGGGGAGCTCCCTTCTCTGACGACGGCGAGCGAGCCTGAAGGCCTCTTCGGACGGGACGTCTGCGATCCGCCGGTGATCGCTACGTTTGTGTTTTGGTTTGGACACGACCTGGTCATGATGGTTTCCATGGTGATGATGCCTGGACGCACCTGAGCGCACCCTGCTCAGTGTGGACGTGGCCTGTTGGTCCAGGACTCGTCCTTCTGGGATGGACGCAGGGACGCGTCTCACTCTGGAAGAGCACGTGCCAGCAACTCTCCTGGAGACCTTGATGTGGGCGGAGCCTCCGTGGTCCAGTAGCTGTGACTTTTGAGACGTGTGGAGGCATTTATTCCTCTTCCTGTCTGGAGGCTCGTTGAGTCCAGACGTCCTACTCGTCTTTGTGGTCAAGTGACTCTTCACTTTCCTTCTGCACAGTTTGCCCAGCTTGATGTGATTTTTTGCTTCGTCCAGACTGTTGGACTCCAGAGACCTGCAGCTGTCTGAAGGAGGTCTGAGGGGCGGCGTCTGGTCTGAGGGGAAACATGACGGCGGCTTGGCGTCTTCGGCTGAGGGCCGACGGACATTTACGTTCTTGTTGGTGAAGATACAGCTGATCTCAGAACCCTTGTTCTGGTTCTGAGACGAGTCGCTGCTGCTCATTGTGACGCCATTTTGGGTCTTGGGCTCTTCACCTTTACTCTCAGATGACATCCACGTGGGTTTGAGTTCAGAACCCCTCAGATTCCCGGGACCAGAACCAGAGGGGGGGCGGGACAGCTGCCTCAGGACACTCTTTGACGGTTCGGTGCTGATGCTGGTTCTGGGTCTGTTGGCTCTGAGCGGCAAAGCTCTGCGCTGCAGCAGACTGAGGATGTAACTGTCCAGACGCTTCTGTGAGGAGGAGGAGGAGGAGGAAGGAGGCGTCCAGGAGGAGCTCTGAGGGACGAAAGGAGCTGAAACAGGAAGAGGAGGATTCTCAGACTCGGCCTGACTCAACATCAGGATGTAGGCGGGGCTCTGTACGGCAACGGCGTGCAGCGGGCTCGGGTACCGGTACACGTCGCCGCCGTTCCGGAGGTCGCACAGGAACCTGGACTGAGAGTCTGAGGGGGCGTGGTCCAGGCCAGAAGGGGGAGGAGCCGAGAGAGAGCGGCGAATCGTCCCAGAAACATCATCGCAGAGTCCTCGAACCAGACCGTCACACTCCAGACATCCGCCCGGCTCGTCTGAGGACAAAAAAAAAAGGGTTGGTTTCAAAAGTCGAGAGATCACATGATCGATGACACGGGGCGTGTACCTGTAGTGGCGTGCTGTCCGTCAGCGTCCACCATCGAGCAGAAACATTCACTGAAGACCGAGTTGGACGAGTTAGAGAGAGAACAGGAAGCTCCGTCGCTCAGCTCGTAGAAACCTGAGAGACGGACAGGAAGTGATGTCGTGACCATTAACGCCACACTGCCAACTCTGGGACATCATGATAAGGGACACGCCCCTTACCTGAGCTCGGCCGACTGTCCGTCTCCAGCTGGTCACGTGACGCCTCGGTGTCCAGCCGCAGGTCGCTGATCTGTTTGTCCAGTTCCTGTAACTGAGTGATGAGGCCGGCGTCCCTTCGCCTGAGACAGTTCTGATGGACACACGCACAGACACACACAGTGTTCATCAGGTCATGTGCTACATTCCTACGACTGATCAGATCTGTATTGATCCACTGGTTGTTTTTATAAAGACGCCAGGAAACTGCGTGTCAACACGCTGTGATGTCACAGCTACATCACGACATCATAGAGACACAGAGAGTCACAGGGAGACATGAACGACATGTATTTTAGTCTTCAGCTGTTTCAGCTGTTTCCAGGATTCAAAGGTCAAAGGTCATCGTAATCTGGCTCTGATTGGCTGGTTGTTGTTCATGAGCAAGATTAAAGGAGGAAGAGGAGCAGCAGGAGGAGGAGCAGGAGGAGGAGCCTGTGTTTCGCTGAGCTGAAAGTTGATCTGTGTTGAGCAGGAATCTGCATGTGTTACTCTGTGTGTGTGTGTGTACGGAGAGGGGTCAGTAATCCGCTCCAGATTCAGCTCACAGCTGCAGGACAGATCTCAGATCAGTTTCCGTCTGATCGTCTGAACCAACAAAAAATATGAACCCTAATCAGCTCTTACGCAAACAAGATAAAAAGTGTGTTGCGGTCAACGTTAAACAACAGCTGACGGCCCAGGTGTAAACAGTTAACACGCACACACACACAAACTCCTCCCTGGTTAAATAGCTTAAACCTGGAATCACTGATTCCCAGAATCCTCTGAGCTGCAGGGGGGGTCAAACACCCCCTCACACAGATGGATTCTAACAGTGCGTGTTGATGACATCATTCTCATCGTTATGTGACACTAAAAACACGTTGATGCTCGTTAATGGAACATTCCGCACAAACAGGAAGTGGTTTGTTTTCTTCTTCTTCTCTTGATCAAACCAAGGTCCAGTTCAGTTTCTACGACTCAGGTTATTTATAGATGATAGAGATCGAATCTGAGTCAGGTGCGTTCAGGGACTCTAATCGATACTTTCTCACTTTTTAACACACTTATTTATTCAATCAGTCTGGATCGATTACCTGACCCCGCCCTCAACCCCGACCTTTGACCCCGCGGAGGTCAGAGGTCAGTGCGGACCTACCAGCTGTTTCCCGAGCAGCAGGATGTTCTCCTCCAGCTTCTCCTCCTCCCGGAGCTCCAGCGCCTCCCGGACCAGCGCCTCCTGCCGCCGCCGCAGCAGCTCCAGCTCCGCGAGTCCGCCCCGCCGGGTCAGCAGCATGTCCCGGGTCAGGGCACCATGTCCTTACCGGGAGGAAACAACCGGCTCCTTTAGTCCGGTAAACGTGTCCCGTTATGTCCCAGCATGCACCGGGGCCGCGGTGCGTGTCTATTTGGCGGAGAGCGAAGCAGCTCCGGTTCCTCCTGAGTCTCTGTCCGGACTGACCGTGAACGTCACAGCGGCCCGATGGGCCCCGCCCCCCGAACACGTCATTGGCAGCTAGACCAGTGCTTCCTGTGATGACCTTCAAAATAAAAGAAAAAGATTATCACCCAGAGTTGATCAAGCAGATGAACTAAATAAACTGAGAATAGGATGAAACACAACATATTGACATTTTAAATCCCATCGCCGGAATAGTGGGAAAACAATAATACTAATAATAAATGATACTTTTCTTGAGAATTTCCGATTTAGGAAATTGAAAGCTGAGAAGGATAATTCAGAGCTTTTCCGGTCAGGTTGTGTTCATTTGTGTCAACTTGATGCTCCTCCTCTCTGGGTCCTAGCGCCCTCATCATTTCAATCATTCCTATTAAAACATATTTTTGTTCAAAGCAGAAATTATTATAAAAAAAATAAAATAACAATGTTTAACCGTGAAAACTAGCATCATTGTTTTATGTTCTGTGTTTAGATTCTTAGACTAATAAAATAATGAATACAGATTTGCTCAGAATAGATCAATGAATAAACATTTCAGTGCAAAACATTTGTGTCATTAATGCTTCTGTAAATAATCGTAGTTTCTCTCACATTAAAACAATCCGCTGAATAATCACTGCTCATTAATGAGTCTCTGGGGAGACTGTAATTACTCCGAGTATTGATCTGTGACACACACACACCCGAACTGATGTTAGAGCGGCAGGAGAATGAAAAAGGAACAAAGACAGTTTGACTCGTGTGAAGACAGCAGGTCTTCTCCGTCCAATGGAGGATGAGGATGTGAAGCGTTACCACAACAACAGTGCTTATTGTTTCTGTTTCCTGGTGATGGAGGAAAAATCTCAGGAGGAGAAAACAAATGTCCGTCCTCAGCTGTTTGTTTGAAATACTCACAACATCTGATGAAGATGTAGGGAAAGAACAAGCTTTGTTTCAAATCTCCAGAGAAAAGAGCTCAAAGCTTGAATTAAGAACCCGAACGAGTTGAGATGAAAAGACCAAAGGCTAAATGAAATGGAGTGAAAATGAGATAAAACAGACAGAATGAGAACGGATGAGAAGAAACAAGGTACAGAATCAGAAGAGAATGATGAGGAATAACGATTCATCATAAAAAGTCAGCTCATACATTGCATACAGAATAAAACCAGACAGAGGCTGATCTGAGACAAAATCATTCATAAGGTATTATAACATTTATTTATAGATAAAAACAAAGAGCTTCAATCTGGATATTTAATACACATAGGAAACATCAAGAGTTCATCATCCAGAAAAGAGATCACAGGTCCGATTTTTACAAAGCTGCAGCTCATGTTGTGTGTGTCCTGAGATCAGCTGATCGTCTCCAGCTACATTAAGAACCAAAACTTGAATCCTTCATCTGAGAATATTGATCATCGCATACACACCAGATCCCCAGAGAGCTGGTCAATACTCTCTCTCACACACACAGATGAATGTCTTTCTACAGTTGTAGAGACACATGTGAACATCACACAGTGTCTAATCCAAACCGGACAAAATGTCCTCACAACCAAACAAAGATAAGGTTTGTGTTTTCCCTGTGTGTGTGTGTCACTAATCCTGTTTATTATCCTCCTATCTAAACTGTGTGTGTTATTTTGCCTGACTAAACAGCTTTTCAGTGTGTGTGCTGACATCAGCTCCCTCTGCTATCTGTGTGTGAGCGAGTGTGTGTGTGTGTGTGTGTGTTCCCACACGTTTGACTCCGGTCCTTAAACAGCATTGAGAATAAAAACAGAATTCAATAAACAAACAGTTTAAAATAAATATTTCGTTTTAAATCCTTTTTCTCAATTGAACCATAAAATCTGGTCTCTACTCATTTCCATCACATATTCATAAAGTTTTGACATGAATGTTAAGCCAGTAAACATCTTCAGCTAGAAAACATCATTGGTGGAGGAGTCTGTGTCTGCTGCAGCACTGACCTCCTCCATCACCTCCTGCTCCTCTGCTCTGACTGAGGGCAGAAGGACATCCATCCTCCTGGTTCCTCCTCCCTCCTCCTCCTCCTCCTCGTCCTCCTCTTCTTCTCCGGCTGCAGAAACAAACAAACCATCAAGGAGGAGAACCTTCAGCTTCTCTCTGAAGCTCATCAGAGCACAGAGACGCTTTCTGTCTCCATAGCAACACGCTAACAGTACATATTGCCGGCAGCTGGTCGTCATGGTTACAAAATAATGACGAAACCTACAGACCTTCAACTTTCCACACAGACGTTCTGTGATTGGTCAGTGAAGATGAAAACCCCAGAGACGCTAAACACTTTCAATTCCTTCTGGTGATGATCCTGATAAATGTGAGAGGAGCGTCTGAACATGTGTGAGGGACGAGGGACGTGGGACGTGTGTGTGTGTGAGTGTTCGGGGGTAAAGTCAACACTGAGACCCCCCCTCCCCCTGTGTCGTATTAGTAAAGGATCTGTGTGTGTGTGGACTTTACTTCCTGACGCCTGTCCAAACACTGTGATCCTGCTACTTCCTGTTTACAAGTAATCTACACGTTCACACCACAGAAGAAGAGCACGTTTCCTACAGGAACCAATAAGATCAATTGATCGACACCTTGGAGAAAACGTTCCTCTCATCAGGAGCGCGCGCACACACACACGCAGACTCCAGCTTCTGTCACATCTCCATACATGGTGATGTTTAAACTAACTGGTTCAGTGTCTTCCTACACTGTGTGTGTGTCGCCCTCTGGTGTTCAGACTGTGAAGTGCAGCCTGACGGGGTTCTTTTTCCTCACCTGCACACTGTCCGGGTGACATCTGTCCCCGCCCAGCTGCTGTAGCCCTGCTGTCAAGTGTGGGAGTTGTAGTCCTGACAGATTTTGTAGTCTGATCATCTTTTACCTCTCCCAGGCTAAGCTCCTCCTCCTCCTGAGAATGGTCCCGCTTCCCCCAAGAGCCCTGAGGACACACAGGAGGTCAGAGGTCACAGTGTGGGTGTGACTGTGTGTTTGTGTATCTGTGTGTGTGTGTACCTCTGGACGTGTGACTCCCTGCTCCATCTTGGTCAGCAGCGTCAGCAGGAGGTCGTGACCTCTGACCTGATCCTCACTGAGGTTCAAATCCTGGAGGACGGACATGAAAACAGCTGTTAGAGTTAATGAGCGAGGGACAAACGCCCTGAAGACGAGCGAAGAGACGTTCGTTACCATGTCCTGCAGCTCCTGAAGAGAGTTTGAAAGCCCAGAGACGTCCTCCTCTGAGAAAGAGAGAGAGGGACAAGTTCAGTCTCTCACCACAGGCCTGGTCCTCTCTGAGGAGATGGGATTCTCAGTGATGAGACAATACTGAAATGCTGCTGCCTGGAGATGATTGGACAGGCCGGAATGGTTTGAGGTTAAGAACAGGGACCATGATGAAGACCATGACGAAGACGATGGTTTATACCTGTCATGGCCGCCTGCTGGTGGACACTAATGAGCAGTTCTCCCTGTGAGATGAGTTTCAGAGCTGAATCCGTCTCAGCTGTGACAGAAGAGGAGGAGGAGGAGGAAGAGGAGGCGGAGCCGCAGGGGGACGAGGGTCCGGAGACAGGACGAGGAGGAGACGGGGAGGGGAGGACGGGGGGAGGAGGAGGAGGAGGAGGAGGCAGGGGGGAGACGAGAGGAGGCTCCTCCACAGCCACTGACATCACACTGCAGGAGAACAACCCAGAACCAATCACAACAGGAAGACAGGTGACAGGAAGTGGACAAGAGACAGGAAGTGGACGTACAGAGGCTGTTGGTGCGTATCTAGGTGTTCCTCTGGTGTCTCCTCGTCCAATGGCAGCTCATCTTCCTCCCAGGTTGGAAGGGGCGGGGCTTGATGAAGGACCCGTGGACTTAGGGTGGAGTCTGGAGTCGGTGTGGGCGTGGCAATCAGCTCTGAAGTCATAGAAACAGCCTCATCGATATGAATCCTATTATTCGGAAAATAACTACTGACCAGGACATTAATACTACGTTTTCTGTTCCTTCTAAACCAGAACTACTGCTAGTAATTCCACTCATAAGCATGTTTCTAACCCGGGGCTGTGATTGGTCGATCAGGTGGAGGGGGCGTGGCCGTTGGCGTGGGGTGCGTGATGCTGAAGGACGGGCTGAGTGGAGGCGTCGGGGCAGGTGTGAGGATCAGAGGTTTGACCTGGAACACGCGAGGGTCCAATTAATCATCCGAACAAACGTGGACACAAGTTTCGGTCTCCTCAGTGCGTTACCTGCTGATGCGGTTGGGGTTCTGGTTCAGGTCCTGGATCCAGCGCGTCCCTCTGTCCCAGCATCCCAGAAACAGTCTCCGCCAGAACCTCGTTGACCAGCGACCTGATCACAGCAGAATCCGCCGAGAGCTGCAGATCTGAAACACGCGTCACGCACCACACGTCACACACGCACGACACACACACAACGGACGAATGTCCTCATTGGTTCGTCACTCACCATCATCGTCTGAGATGAGGCGCCGCTCCTCCAGCTCCGACTGGTCAGGGGACAGGTCGTGGGCGGGGTCAGGGGGAAGGGGGCGGTGCATCTTCGAGATCATCCTGGACATCAGCTGCTGCTCCACCCTGAGACAAACAGAGAAACCATCAGGATCCGCTTCAGTCCACGTCAGACCACATCACCGAGACCTCACCATTCTACCAGCCGGGTCTCCAGAGCCTCTCTGTGCCGGGCTTCGGAGTCCTGGTTCCGGTCCTGGATGGGGAGGGCCGAGGGGGCCTGTGGAGGGAAGACTGGACCCTGGTACAGAACCAGAGGAGGAGACGGACCTCCATCCAACTCCACGGCCTCCTCCCCCGCACCACTCCCCCACTCCTGAGGGGAGAGGTTGTTATTCTAATTATATTTATTCAACTCAAATCAACGATGTGATTGATCGGTGGCTGGCGGTGAAGGAGGTGCAGGAGGTGCAGGAGGTGCGTCCTCCTGTGTCCAGCAGGAGGCGCTGTGGGACTGTGACCAACGTTACCTGGACGACATCAGCCACAGACAGGAAGTCCGTGCCAGGGAAGACGCCGTCCTCGCTCTCTTCTTCCTCGCTCTTCATCTCTATCACAGTGTTTGATGGAGGGAGAGGAGGAGGAGCTACACCTGCCTCAGGCCACGCCTCCTCCTGTAACCACAACACCACCTGTCAGGGACCTCTGACCTGTGTGACCTCACACTGAGCATCGCTCTCACCTGTTGCTGGGCAGCCTCGGGTGTGGCTGGCGATGTCACTTCCTGTTGACGCCGGGATGAGGCGGCGACTCTGCGCTGACCTGAGGAGACGAGAGCAAAACAGAACTCCTTTGTCTTGGTTTTGGATGAGGTTGGTTTAAATAAATGCTCTGTTTTAAACCTGTAAAATATATACAATTCAATACCATTTTCACTCAAATATATTTTAGAATTCAAGTTTATTCCCAAAAGAAGTCAACCCACCCAGAGGGATCGCCACGGCAACAGCGTCAGGCTCAGCAGTGGTGAGGCCAGTCGTGTGGGAGGAGCTGCAGATGAGGTCACGAGGAGCTCGTCCAGGTGATGGTTGAAGGGGAGGAGCCAAACTGGTCTGAGTCTTACAGGACTTCATCTTCACACCTAGTAAAGCAAAAACGGTCGTGAGTGATTCCACAGCCTCTCTTCTGGGTCACTCATTCTTTCAATTGATTGGTTCTAAAAACCTCTGACGCGCTCCACCAGGCGGGGGCGGGACTTCCTGTTGATTGGCGAGGCCGGAGAGCTGAAGCGCAGGTAGGGACTCTTCTTCACGGTCCGTCTCACACCTTCGTAGGGAGCTCGGCCGTACAGATGCGTCAGGTAGGACTCATCGTCCGTCCGCGCACCTGGACCAGGCTCCGCCCCCTGCACCTGCAAACACACAATGTGACTCAAACGGCATCTCACTCATCAAATCTGTCCTTCGCAGTCCGTACTGACCGCTCTGTGTCCTCGACTCACGCTCACCGGCCTCCTCCCAGAATCCTTCACTGCAGCCTCCTCCTGTGGACAGGAACAAGGAAAACCTGGATTTGAATCATCGTAAAAGTCTCACGAGTTTCATATTCATCTTCAAACATCTCACTTGGACGTCTTTAGACAGAGTGCTGATCCAGGCGTCCACCGTCTTCTTGATCCGAAGCTTCTCAGAGCAGCTTCTGCGGAGAAGAAATAATCAATGACGGTGTTCCCTCCTCCTGGACCAGTTAGCCTGTTAGCATGTTAGCTACCTGTTAGCAGCCATGGCCTCCAGCCGGCAGTGAAGAACTTCTGCGTTCTTGGTTCTCTGCAGAGAATCCAGATTGTCCTCCAGGACCTTTTTCTGTCTCCGGACATGACGCAGAACCCGACCGGCCTCCTCTAACGCCGGGGACATCGCTGTCCCTCTTCGGACCAGCGCCGTCCGGGACAGAACCTCACTGGGGTTCTGTTGGAGCAGGCTCGGATGGGACGGGACATTTCTGGACTGGGGCCGGGCTTTTTTGGACTCCCGGTGGCTTTGTGGAGTCTGGTTGTGCTGAGGCCGGACGTGGGAGGGGTCTGGTTGGGACCGAAGACAGTTGGAATGGCGGTCTTGGTTCTGGTGTCGGGACGGGGTCCATTGGTTCTCTGGCGGAGGTCTGGTTGTATCCAGAGAATCTTCTGGCTGCTGGAGGACAAAACCTTTTGTCTCATCAACAAACAAATGAATCCTCGTCCACAGGAAACTGTTTAGTTTGTGTCCTCACCTCCAGAACCTCCAGAACCTCACTCTGCAGTTCGGGGGATCTCTTGTCCCGGCTGTTTGTCCTTCTGGATTCTGATGTTTTATCACCTCTGAACAAACAACACACACAGCAGTTAAGACCATTTCATGTGTGTGTGTGTGTGTGGTTTGCTTCTGCTTCACGTGTTGTGTCTTTAGCTTAGTGTATGTGTGTGTGATGGTCACAGAGGGAAATAATGCCCGAGTGTGTTGTTGCTGACGGTTGCTTCTGCTCCAGGAACCCTCACACAGCTGCAGCACAGTCTACTGCTGCTGTTGCTAAGCAACGCCTCAGCCGTTTCCCATGGTTACAGGAATGTTCCTCAATGAGAAGAGACAGAGGGGGAGGTGTAACAGTGACTCATAGCAACCTTGTCTTTTTGTCCTTTTTCCCATGATCCTCTCTGCCCATCAAACTGAAGAACAGTACGATCACATTTGGGCCAAAATTGGTCTAGGTAGATAATATAAGCTCCAAGTGGGCAAAATATCATCAATAAAAGTGTAATCATTCCCATTCGGTGCTCGATGTGGACGAGAGAGAGAGACAAACACGTGACCTTTGACCTCATCACCTATCAAATGCCATTTTTTCACAATAATCATTTCAAGCGAAAGATCAAGCGTCACCTTTCTCTCTCTCTGTTACTGCAGCACATTCCTGAATGTATCCTGGAGGCTGTTACCACGGTAACCACCGCATCCTCCGCGGTAACAGAGGAGAGAAAGGACGACAGTGATGCACAGAGACAGAGTGCTGCAACAACACAAAGATAAAATCATGAAATCAACAACTGCAGAGGCTCCGCCCCCACACGCGCAGAGACAAGCATTGCCATGGAAACTAAACAATGAACGTGAAATGATGACTTGTCCGACAAGTGCTCAGTTGACACAACAAACATGGAGTTATTGATCAATCATTAGATTCAGTGACTGATCGACGAGTCGATCACATCCTCTCTCTCTCTCTGCAGAGCTGAGACACACACACACACACACAGGAGAGCCCAGGGTGGTTTTCTGCTTAGGATTCTAAAGAGTCGTCCCACACAGTGTGTGTGTGTGTGTGTGCGGGGGGGGGGGGGGGGGGGGGGGGGGGGGGGGGGCAGTGATTGTTAAGGTGCCCTTGTCTCAGTGCAGCAGCAGCTCACTGTGTGCATACTAATGCACGCGGGCGGGCGCGCACACAAACACACACACACACGCTGAGAAAAATCTGCAATGCAGCAGAAAATGATCACAACTGATGTTACAATACAACAAATAACGAACACTGCTGATTATACACGTCACCGTCCTGGAGACAAAGACTTGCTGCAGTCAGTGCGCGTGTGTGTTGATCTACCATTCCTAGCGCCAGGTTTCCATGGTAACCAGCGGCCAATGATCGAGTGATGAGGAGAGCCTCACAGCTGAGCGTCATATGAAGCTGCAGCTGAGAGGACTACTACTGTGGTGTTAAAAGGGTCAAAGGTCAGGAAGAAAAGTCACATTTCACAGAAAGGTTCATACCAATGAGATTTATTACAACGGACTGAGCTCCAAGGCACGTTACAAGATCACATGTTTATCGGTTTTATCTTTTGAAATCATGTGACATCACAGAAAGACAAAATACAAAAACAGCCTGTGTTTGCCTCACAGGTCACTTCATGGAATGAAAGGTAAACTAAAGGAAAAAAAATTATTGCAGTAAAAAAATCATAAAAATCACTTAAATAAATAGTTGAAAACTCCTATAAAAAATAAAAACGTATTTTTACAGAGATGGTTTTATAAAATCGATGAGGTCACACCTCCGTCCAACAGCGACACACATCAGATCCTTTTTCTCAAACATCCACGTGGAGAATATTTATATTCAGTCTCAGCAGAACCTGAAAACTGCTTTTTTTGATGTAGGTCTGGCTCTTCCCTTGAATTTATCAGCAAGAATCTCAGAATTGATTTGAACAAACTGTTGTTTCTGGATCATTTCAATCAAACTTTGAGAAAAACTGCAAAGAATGATTTCCTATTGTTTTCTGCTCTGAGGATTTCAACCTTTTTATTGTGCGTCTTTTTTGGACTTGAGACTCAGTAACCAATAATTGATCAGGTCAATAAAGCTCCAGACCCTTAACACGAATGAACTTTGAACCTTTTTTGCCAAACAAAGGCAGGTGTATTGAATCGTGTTGGAAACATTTGATGGATTTAAGGTCTGAGAATGACACATGTCAATGTTATTCACCTGTTGACTCACCTGGACCAGATTTAATCTGTATATTCTGCAGGTTTTTTTTTTTTTCTTTTAATGGAAGCAGATGGAGGATCCAGTGGGGGGGGGGTCCGGTCCTCAGGGGTCCCGCTCCTTCTTCACCTTCACGTCCCCGGCCAGGATGGTGGCGATCTCCCCTTGCATGAAGGCCCAGGGCACGGAGGAGCCCACCAGGGGACACTTGTCCCCGCTGGGACAGTATACCTCCCCGGAGGAGCCCTGGGCCTTGATGCTCTCCCTGGAGCAGGGGAAGCAGAACTTGTGTCCCGGGACCGAGGGGCACTGGACGAAGTGCGTGTCCTCCAGCCGCTCGTGGCAGATGGTGCAGCACAGCGGCCCGCTGGAGGCCACCGGGGAGCCGGGCACCTGCTCCGGAGCTCCCGCCGCCTGACCCGGTTCCCCGCTGCGGGAGGGGAGCCGCCTCTGCCCGGACACGGAGGCGGGGGACACCGAGCCGCTGCCGGTTTGTCTGGAGGAGGTGGTGGAGTGGACCGAGTCCCGGTCCTTGTTGGGACTCTGTCCGGGACCCAGCGGGTCCGTCGCCGACATGGGGGACGGACCGCCGGGCTCCGGGGGAGAGGAGCCGAAGGAGCCCGCGGACATGGACAGCTTCAGGGCCTCGGTCTGGCTGCTGATCCACTGCTGCCTCTGATGCTCCTCAGAGGAGTCCGGCTCCGGGGAGGCTCTCCTCTTCCTCCCCCCGGGCCTGGAGCCCCCGGCCCCGCTGCAGGAGGCCGCGGCCCGCCCGGGGAGCAGCACGGAGCAGGGCAGCGGGCAGCTGGTATCGGGATGCGGCTGAGGGAGCATGTCCCCCCCCAAGGACTCCTTAAAGAAGCGCAGCGCCTCCGGGAGCAGGTCCCCGAGGAGGCGCCAGTCCCCGGAGCCGGGCCTCCGCTCGTACTCTAGGTACTTGAAGCCGGAGGACAGGCCGCGGCCGAACTCCTTCATGCAGTCCTGGTACATCTGCTTCGCGACCCCCGACGCGCTGGAGAAGACGAACCCGGAGCCGCTCGGGTACTCGATGAACAGCTTGAGCTCGAAGTCCGAGCCGGGTTTGGACACCGCGTCGAAGGCGAACACTCGGCCCAGCAGGCTGTGGTCCTTCTTGAAGCGGACCTGGAAGGGTGTGCAGCCGGACAGGGCGAGCAGCGTGTCCCGCACAGGCTTGGGTTTCCCGGGCCACTCCTCCTGCCGGTTGCGGAGACTCTCTCCCAGCTCGGACAAAGCCTCCGCGTTCCGCTGCTTCTCCTTCAGATCCCGCTCCGGTTCGGGTCGCTTCCCGCCCGGCTCGGTTCTGCCGGTCAGCGGACTTTGTGGGAGCAGGTTCGGCGGGACGTTGACGGGTCCAGGAGCGGGCACCGGCCCCGCGTGGCTCCGGCTCCTGGAGTTGGGACTCTGCCGATTCAGTTCCGGCGGCCCGTCCTCCGGTTTGAACCCGTTCGGACCTCCGGCTCCGTTGGGCAGTCTGCCGCTGCTGTGGCCGCTGTAGTCGAACCGAGCGCGGCCATCGGCACCGGGCGGGTAGCGGTCCTTCCCCGGCCCCTCCGCCGGGTGGTGGAGGTGGTTCTGCGGGCCCAGCGGCTCCTTCCCGGGGGTCGGCGCTTGGCTCTTGGCCGCCAGCGGGGCTCCTCCGGCCGGGGAGCGGGCCTCCTGCAGCCCGTTGGCCCGCTTCAGGTGCCGCGCGGTCTCGATGACGAACTCGATCCGGTCCGCGCCCTCGTAGTTGACGCAGCCGCGGCAGACCGGCTCGGTGAAGTCCCAGATGACGGCCCAGGACATGCGGGGCAGGTCGCACAGGTAACACGACTGTCTGCGGGAGGACATGTTGTCCCCGCGTCTCCTCTGAGACACTGCGGCTGCGCTCTGTGCTGCTGCTGCCGCGGCGCCAACACCCGGCATGCACCGCGCCGCGGAGAGGAGGAATGCCACCTGGTGGAGCCAGTGACGTCAGATGACCGACCACTGTACTCGAGTTGGACATCCTGTCCTCAGAGACTTCCGGTGTCCCGAATATTCAAACAGTCCATAACTGTATATAGAGCCTGCTTATTCTTTAAGGTGGAATGCCAGTTAAAGTGTAACTGAGGTTGTGTTGCTAGGCAGGTTTCACCTCTGTAGTTCCCTCCCCCTCCTCTCTCTCGGTGTGTGTGAGACGAGCGATCATTTACGAATAAATGTATATAAATAAACACACATCTAAAGATATAAAACATGAAATCAACGTCTCCAGCCGACAGCAAAGAGTTTTATGTCTGCTGGTTGGTTCACACGCATGCGCGCGCGCGCACACACACACACACATATTAGGAGCAGCGTGCCACGGTCGTGTTACCATGGAAACGCACCTCCGGACAAGGATCAAGCTTCTGAATATTAGATGAGCTGCAGCCATGCTTGCCCCAGACTCACACGCACGCACGTCATTATGAAGACATATGTATCGGATTATAAAATCCTGTTTTCACAGTGGTGGATGACGTCATGAGATAAGACCAGAATCCAAATGAAAAATCTCACTATGTCATCATTCAGAATAAGTGGGACCGGTGGCCATGTTAATGAAGCCCCTGTGTTCTGACCACATGGAACTGGTCACTGATCAGCTGATGTGATTGATGTCACCAGTTTTCTCATGTGACATCACACACACACACAGGCGCTGATGTCACAATAAGAGATTGAACTCAGCCAAGTGGTCTGTTGGATGCGCTTCAACTTTTTTCTTTTCTTCAGATTTTTTAAAGGTTCCAATGAATCCGGTTTGGACCGGATCTAAATCTGCTCCTGGTCCAAGGTCTCTGCTAAACAAAGGCTCAGACTCTAACACACAGTAGAACCCCTCCCCCCTCACCTGGTTTGCTGTGGCCTTCGGTCACGGCTGGTTGTTGCTATGGTAACGGGCCCGGTCTCTGCGCTGGGTGCTGAGCTTTGCTGCCGATTGAGACGAGCCTCTGATGCTAATGGAGAACAGAACAGAGGTCAAAGGTCACATATAAATGTATGTCTGAAAACAGGAAATGCATTTAAAGAGAAATGAATCAAGTATTTTATTACGCTAATCTTTTTCTCAGTGGGAAATTAATGCTTGTTGATGACTATTCTGGACACGGACACACACGGACACACACGGACACACACGGACACACACGGACACACACGGACACACACGGACACACAGCTGCAGAGGATCAGCAGGGAAACTATAAATAGCCTGCTGCTACAGCCATCACTGAAGGGCTAAAGAGAAAGCTCCCAACACACACATACATGCTGCATCAGTCCCTGTCTGAGGGGCGTTTCCATGGCAACAGGCTCCACATATCAGCGACACTGCTGCCACCTGCTGACTGTGAGATTTTTATTCATTTTCACTACCAATGATTTCCTGTGTTTACCTGTATGGTCCAGGTGTGTGACCTGCAGACAGGCTGGTTGACCCCTGGCTGTGAGGTCAGAGGTCACATGGGCCGTCACTATCCTGAGTGCAGACTCCAGCAGCTGGCTCTGATTTGAGAGAGGAGCCAATGAGTGGTCAGGCAGCAGATGCCGAGGGAGCACCCGAACGGGTGAGTCTACCTGCAGCTGGTGGCTGTGCGGCAGCGTCAGGCTCCGCCCACTGTCCCCTCGCTCCCTGTGGACAGAGACGATGATGTCACACAGACCGATTGTATTCACGATCAGTTATTGATTAACTGTGACTTCACAAGTCTTCGAGCGGATCAGTGGAACCCATTGATTAGAAATCATGTTTTCGTATTGATTTCCAGTCAATTGAGGATTGATCGAGTCTCCTTGTATTTCAACAGGAAGTGACACGTATGTTCTGTACCTGTCGGCCTGCAGCAGCCTCTCAACGCCGTCCGCCAGCTGACACACACGAGCCTCCATATGCGACTGAGCCTGCACAAGGACAGGTCAAAGGTCACTCAGTATGACTGCAGTACCAACTCTGTAGTACCACAGTAGTACTAGAGTACTGCTGTAAGTTGAACTGACCTTGATGAGAGGAGCAGCAGTAGCGTGGGCCTCTGCTGCCGCGTCAGAGGCCCATCCCGCAACACCCACTGCATTCTGGGAGTTGGCCCTCAGACCGGGAGCCTCTGTGGAGCTGGTCTGGAGCGGACCCGGGTCCAACAGATTCACTGGGACCTCCCTCCGACAGGAGCTGAGACATCACACAGACACGTTCAGTCACTCGCAGGAAGTCAAAACGAAATAAATGAATAATGACATTAAAGATTTTTTTAAATTCTACCGAGTATTGTGTTCTCACCGTTGTTTCAGAGCGGCGAGGATGAGTCCACGACCTCCGGCGGCGAAGCGGGACGTCAGCAGGTCGTGACCTGAGAGTGATGATGTCATCAGAGGTGAATCCGACCATTTTACTCTGATTGTTTCAATGTCACTAAATAGTTCATGAAATTCAGTTCAGCGAGGATAAACATCAACAACGTCAAGACCTAAAACAGAGTTTCGGGAATTTATGAATCACAACACGAATAAAAATTACTCTTTGCAAAGTGTGTCAGTAAATGACAGCAAACTCACCAGGCTGCCACTCACTATGGGCCCCAGCATGGAGCTCCGTGTCTGGGCCCAACAGCTGGAACATAATACACAAACACGTCAGATTAATTTATTCCAACAGTAAAGATCATCCGCCTTACAGCTATTCGCATACATTACAAATATTATAAATACATTCAAACTTCTCAGGAAATGTCAATCACTCCAAAAATGTTTATTTCACAATAAAATGTGAGAAAAAAAAGAATCTGCGGATTAATTATCAGGTGATTTTCTATCAATGAATCGTTTCTGCTGAAAATAAAATGGAATATGTGAAAAACAAGAACTCACTCTGTCGTCCTTGGTGTGTGTCCGTGTTTCTGCACGCGCAGAGAGAGAGAGGGAGAGAGAGAGAGAGAGAGAGAGAGAGAGAGAGAGAGAGAGAGAGAGAGAGAGAGAGAGAGAGAGAGAGAGAGAGAGATTATTCATTAAAGTACTACCAGCAGTAACTGTTGTAGTATTAGCAGTATTTGTGGTGGTGGTATTAGTAGTAATTGTGAGTATTGCGTTGCCCCTCTCACCGGGCTTCAGCGGAGGCTGGACGGGGTCCCGCAGCCTCTGCAAGGTGATCTGAACCGGTCCGGGTCCAGTCTCGCTTCTTCGGTCCGGGTCCGAGAGGAGGGTCCCGGTGGAGCGGATTAAAACGTCCCCGGTGTCCGAGGAGCCGCTGGCCCGATCCGGACTGAGCTGAGCGGGCATACCCCGCCGAGTGTCAGAGAGACGGATCATATGCGCGGCTTCACTTTAGTCAACGGTCGGTGGATGTTAGCATGGAGGCTAACGGCTAACAGCAAACAACGGTTTAAAGTTCCCGCCACGGCTCGAGAGTCTGAGCGGAAACGTGACGTATACAAAGAAAAAGAAAAACTCAACGAGAAACAAAGGACAAAATAAAGAAATAAACTGAAGTCGAAACCGACGACTACACAAAACTTCCGCTTCCCGCAACAACAGATGTGTCACTCCTTCTCAAAAAAAACAAACAGGAAACAGAACACACACAGTTCAATCATTGGTCGATTGGTTTGATTATTGTTTTCAGTGTGTCACACTCTTAACTACACGTGTTAAACAGTGTCCTTGGGTATAAGCTTCCGATGTCCCCTGGACTAAAAGTAAACACACAATCCAGAGGACACATACAAACAAATAAACGCTGACATCAAGTGACAGATAGGAACTAAATATCGTAATTAAATATTATTGTGTAAATGTGTTTATGGATTACAACAACCAAACAACTTCAAAATATTCGTCCTCAGGGTGGTACGCGTTTTTTGGGGTAGGAACCATTTAAACCGATCTTGTGGCACTCCGGAAGATCTTCTCGGATGCTCACCGCTCTACTCAGGGTCAAATTTTACTCACGTTTGGATTTCAGAGTTGCACCAAAATCAGCTAATCGATCATTGGATGGTCTATTGATTGGATAGATATATATTTCCAGTGAGGTGCTGCGTCCTTCTGTTCACCGGGAAGAGGATTTATCCTGAAACACCGACCTCAGGTCAGTTAAACACCCCTGTTCATCACCGGGCTAGCTGTTAGCTTAGCGTCCGAGTGTGATGGTTCCCGGGCATGTAATGACACCCGGTTTAATTCGGATCAAACTCTGATGTGTGCCGGTGAGAGAACCATCGTTAAATCTGCTTCTGTTCACAGAGGAACCGGATCATGGCGGTGCAGGTGACCGAGTCGGACCAGATCAAACAGGTGAGTCAGAACCCGGAAATAAGGTCCTCGTGAGGGCGGGGCTTCGTGTCCTCACGTGTGTCTTTCTGTCTCAGTTTAAGGAGTTTTTGGGGACATACAACAAGGTGACGGAGAACTGCTTCATGGACTGTGTCAAAGACTTCACCAGCAGAGACGTCCGACCAGAGGAGGTAACCCATTATCAATCAATCAATAATCAATCAGCTGACCAATGGTCAGTGGCGATAATGAAATTTCTCTTGGCTGTCTGACCAATCCCGTGCCAGCTCACTATACGCCCACGATCCTTCGGCTCAGTATTGATAAGGTCCACGCCGATGGTGATGTCACTTCCTGTCTTTCAGTCCAGCTGCTCAGAGTCGTGTCTGCAGAAGTACCTGAAGATGACGCAGCGGATCTCCATGAGGTTCCAGGAGTATCACATCCAGCAGAACGAGGCTCTGGCTGCCAAAGCTGGTCTGCTGGGTTCCCCCCGCTGAGCCCAGAGCATCATGGGAGATATAGTTTAGGGTCTGTCTATTCCTTTCATCTTTTTATTAAACACAGTGGAGAGATCTCCACCGACGCGTCATTAAACTGTGAATCTATTAAAAAAAAGATTTTGTCTCAACGATGGTAAAACGTTTTCCTTTGTGCTGCAGTTTACTGATCAAACAACTACACACACTCGCACACAGACACACACAATCTGTTTTTCTTTACCAGACTGATTTAGATTAAGGTTAATGTACAAGGGGGAAACGTGACCCAATGACTCCATTTTTACATTGAATTCTGACATTTACACGTGACACGAAGCACTTGAACGCACCGTCAAAGCTGTGTTGGTTTGGAGGTTCTGGTCCTGAAAGGAGACACAGCGGTAGAGTGGAAACATATTTAAAAACTTTATTAGAAACAGAGAGCTCTGTTATTGTGCACACAGTTCAACCATCATGGCGTCTCCTCAGGAGGAAGTGTGTGTTTCGGTATTTACAGTCGTCGCTCTCCACGCCACCGCCAGCAAAACACCACATAGAAAAAAAACTGAGGAGTTCGTAGTACAATGGTACAAAGAGTCTTCTTTAAAAAATATTATAAATCATTCTTTACAGGTGTGTAAAATGTAGATCTCAAATACATGGTGTAGTTTATTTTCTTTACTCAGAGCTTTTTATGTACAAAACAAAGAAATGTTGAGGAGCTGGAAACAGGAGAGGACACCACAGAAGAAGGAAGAGAAGGGGGGGGGGGGTAGTGCAGCAGAACCCTCCAGGAGCAGCGTCAGTACTGAGCTCAGACACACCACGTATGGAAGATCAGTGAAGAAGAAGAAATGAAATGTTTCCGAAGTAAAAAGAACAAAATTCCAGTCTAGTAACGACCCCAAATGGATCAAGTCAAATAAGACGCCTCACGAATAATTACTTTACTGGTGGCAACTAAGTAAATTGAAATTATGACTTGAAAACGAAAGAAACATTATCATGGGAAATTATAACTTTGTTGACCAAAATATATCTATGAAGTTCAAACAACTTCTGGAATTAACAACAATTCTTTCAATTTGCGCAGCCCAAATCTAAACGATTTCCTGAGTCAGAATAATGAGGCATCAAGCGTTTAGTCAACATGACAATCACGTCAAATTTCAATTAACTGAACGGACTTAAAAGAAAAAAAGATTTACAATCACTTGATTTCTGAAAAATGAAACAAATTCTAAACTTCAAACCAAGATAATGAAATTCAACCGTTTCCTCCAACAAACCCAGTCACATGGATTTCAGTTTGACATTACGACATTTCATCTTTTCTTTCCCCGCATTATTGATCTTCCATACTTCACACACACGCACGCACACGCACCCAGAAGCTTCTTCTGAATAATAACAAAAGCAAGTTCATCTCTACATTTTCTTTCTCCCTGTGACCGCAGAAACTTTTTGGAATTTTTCAGTTGCTTGTTTTTACCAAAATAAAAGTTTTGATTCCATATAAAAGATCAAACTTTTTCCCAGCAAGAAGTCGGAATTCTTTTTTAAAATAAATAATATTTTCTGTTTTCTAAAAAAAAAAAAAAAAAAAATCAAAAAAGGAGAAAAATAATTTGCATAATGAGCTGTGCTGTCCTCCTCAGGACACGCCCCCTAAAAAATAACCAGTCACATTACTTTAAAACGAGGAAACACTGAGCAAAGGTACTGAGGAAGCCCTGAAGGAAGAAAAGGAAAGGAGGGAAGGAGAGAAGTGCTGAACAGATATTCTGTCACATTTGTCTCCTTGAACAGGAAGTGAGTCCATAGCTGAGGGGGTGGGGCCATATGTGGAGGTCTTCCCCCATCAGCCACCGCTTCAGTCGATGAACTCTCACCTGAAGGGGAACCCCGCCCCTGGTGGACTGGAGGGGGCGGGGCATGAAGCAAAGGTGGGGCCTGGGTGGGCGTGTCATCACCTGCACTCCACAGCCACGGTGTTCTGCGTTGGCGAGGCGGAGGACGGACTCATTCCCGTGTCCGAGGAACCCGACGAGGTGGACGCCGTGGTGTTGGACACTGAATGGAGGACACGCATGATCAACAACACGCCACAGGTCAGAGGTGATGATGTCACACTGGGACAGGAAGTCTTCTACCTTCTCTCTCCTTCTTTTTTAATCTCTTCCTGCGTCTGTCGATGGAGGCGACCTCGGACTTCAGGGTCATGTAGTACTTCCTGATCTCCTGCAGCTTCTCCTGCAGGAAGGAGATTCTCTCCGTACTCGACATGCTGTCCAACTCGTCTGAGGGAGGACGCAAAGGACAGGAAGTTAACCCTCATCGCTACATCGCCAATGTACAGGTAAGGCAATCGGCTGCGCCACAGCAAACAGGAAGTGATGTCACTGGTGCGTGTTTACCGAGCTGGAACGTCCACTTGTACGCGCGCTGAGGAGACGGGAAGTTGTGTTTGTCTTTACTGTGCGACGACGGAGACGACACACCGGGACATCGAGTCTTTGGAGACTTCAGAGACGAGACGCGAGACTGATCCTCGCTGTCGCTGCTGTGACCTGAGGACACGAGTTGGAGAGGAGGACACGTGTGAGGGGACAAGTGTTGGAGGACACATGTGAGAGGAGGACAGAGTAGAGGTTGGTGACACCCATCACTATGACATCACTATGACATCACACCCACCTGCTCCGTTCTTGTCCACCTTCCCCGGCGTGTTTGGTGGTTTCTGGCTGCGTTTGTGTTTCTTGGCCGATGGGCTGAGGTTACAGTCCATCACCCGCTTCTGACCTGAGGTCAAAGGTCATGACATGTTTTCATTTCAATCACAAAACACAGAAAATATTTTCAGACACGCCACGATGTCTCACCTCTGTCCTTGTTCTCCTGCAGCGACAGAAGGGAGGGGGAGGAGGAGGAGGCACTGCCATCGAACCCAGGGCTGGAGTCGCCCTCCTGATCCCGCCCCCTCCTCTCCTCTTCTTCTCCTCCTCCTTCTCCTCTCCTGGCCGGGTGGGGCTCCTCGGAGCAGGGGGCGGAGCTTGGAGCGGCGGCGGGGAGGAAGGGCCTCAGCTGTGGCTGGGGCAGGTGAGGAGTGGGAGGGGAGGGAAGGGAAGCTGGGAGGAGGTGAGGCGGAGGGGGCGGAGCCTGTTGCTGCTCCCTCATCATGAGGAGGAGCTGGTCTGACGAGGAGGGGGGCTTCTCCTTCTCGTCGGGGTCGTCCAGGTCCACCTCGTGGCAGACGAGCGCCTCCGGGCCGATCTGAGGCTCCAGCTCCTCGGCGGGGGAGGGGCCCGGGGCCTCTGGGGCCAGGGGAGGCATCCCAGCATGCATCTCTTCCTCCTTCATCGCTGTGAGACGCTGCTGCTGCTCCCCCTCCTCCCTCAGCGTCTCCTCTTCAGTACAGAGCCACTCCTCACTCCTCCTCTCAGGGCGGTGTGGAGAGGGGAGGGTCTTAGGAGACGCTCCGACCACCACCTTAGGTACGTGGGCTGGGGTTTTAGGAGAGGCTGCTTCTTCCTGCTTCCTGTCAGGGCGGAGCTTCTTCTCTGGCACTCTGGTCTCCGCTGCTTTACGTTTGAGTGGCAAGGCGCTCCTCTCGTCAGCTAGCCCCGCCTCCTCCTCCTCCTCCTCGGTGGCCGAGTCAGTGTCCGAGTCCACGGTGGGAGACTCGAGGGGGAGGTGCTCCGTGGGGAGGCAGCGGAGGAGGACCATGGGCTCGTCCTGTCTCTTCAGGACACCACGAGGCGGAGATGACAGCGGTGCTGTGTGGGAGGGGCTGGTGCTGGGGCTGCAGAGGGGGATTCTGGGAGGCGTCTCGGAGGCCCTGCGACCTTTGAGCCTGGGGGAGGACAGAGGAGCGCAGCGTTCCTCCTCCTCAGCTGCAGGAGGAGGCGAAACCTGCTTCTCAGGAGACATTTGGTTCATCCTGTCCGGGGACGGAGACGTCCGACCAGGAGACGACTTGATGACCACTTCCTGTCCCGGAGGAGACGTTTTGGCCTCCTTCTCCTGAGGCTTCGGTGCCACAGCGTCTTCTGCTGGAGGCTCCTCCCCCTGCTCCGCTTCACTCGGCACTTTGTCATCTCTCTGCTGAGGCATGCTGGGAGATGCTGCGGCAGGAGGCGGACCCGTTGATGTGACGGCGCAGTCCTCGATGGGTGCAACGTGAGTGACCCCACTCCTTTCCTCCTTCACCTCCTCTTCTTGACAGGGCGGGGCTTCAGACCTCCCTCGCCAGGGCTTTTTATCAGGCGAGTCTTCTAATTCGCTATCATCTGATGAGTTCCCAGAATCCTCTGCAGGAGCGAGAGGGAACTCATTGGTAGTCAATGCTTAAACAGGATGATTATAAAGGAGGAGGAGTCAGATCTCACCTATCGACGCTCTGTCCGAGTCGTATATGCCCGAGGTTCTCCTGGTCCTCCTACGGGGAGTGTCTGCAGGGACCACAAGAGTCAGAGGACGCACAAAGACACAAACCCACAGGTACACCACTTTTTAAGCAGCTAAATTTAACCAATCACAGGATTCTTCAGGCTCCGCCCACACACGTCACCTGTCACTCAGGAAGAATCGGACTCACTGTCTCCGTTGGCCATGTTGGGCGCCGTGTCCGTCCGGCTCTTTCCGTTGGAGCGTCCCTCGCTGCTGGGAGTGTTGGAGATGCTGCGTCCCGGCGGGCCGGTGGGCGTCGTCCTGATCTGAGGACGACCACGCTTCCTCACCGCCATCTTGTCCTCGTCCAGCTCGTCTTTGTTCTGCTGAGAGACAGAAGCTCCATTTTAACTGAGCCACCAAACAGGAAACTGGCCATGTTTAGCCCCGCCCACCCTCTGCCTCCCCACTTCTGATTGGAGCCCGACGCCAAGTGACATCCCAGGGATCTCACCTTCACCTTTTTCCTCTGTCTCTTCTTGGTCCCTTTCTCCACCGGCCAGATGATCCTGTCCGCCCTCACCCACTCGTCGTACCTGAGTAGACACGCGTCTCGGGTTAGTCTTGGTCACACTCGCACGGAGGTTCCAACCGGTTCTATCCAGAGTGGACACGCGCACGCACCTGACGTTCCAGCCGTAGTAGTGGACCAGGTAGAAGGGTTCTCCGTTGTCGATGTCGGTTTTCTTGATGTGGGCCTCGTAGATCTTCTGAGTCTTTCCTCGGCCGTACTTGACTCTGACCTTGGTCCCAGTCACCGAGTCTCCGTCCTCCTCATCGTCACTCCTGACACACACACACACACACACACTAGTCACAACACACAGAACCTTCAACCGCTTTCTATGGTGAGACCTTCTCTTCGTCTCACCTCTCCATTCTCCTCCTCTCCGCCTCCTCGTCCTCTTCATCTTCCTCGTCTTCCTCCTCTTCCTCCGAACCTTTCTCCCAATCGTCCATTCTTCTGTTGCTGCGTCTCCTCCCCTCCCTCTGCTCCTCACTGTTCTCTGCTCCTCCTCTCCTCTCCGGTCTGGAGGGCGGCTCCCTCTCTGCCTTCACGCACCTCCTCCTCCCCTGAGGAGAAACATTTTCAGGTCATTCCCATGAACATCTCCTTTTCCTTTGGTCCACATGAAGAACATTGGTCCACTCACCCTCGGGGACGACTGACACTCCTTCACCTCCTCCTTCTCGCTGGCGCTGTCCGACTCCGCCTCCTCGTCCTCCGCAGGCTCTGCCTTCACCGGTGATGGGAGGGGCTCTTTGGGCTCCGCCCCCGCCGTCTTCTTGGAGGGCGGTGCGCTGGGAGGACGAGGGTCGTTGTGGTGGACGGTCCTGAAGGTGATGGAGGCCGAGCGGCAGTACTCCTCGAACCCGTAAAGGTACCTGAGGACGAGAACCGCACAGCTGAGGAAACCAGGAGGCTCATGGGAAACGGACATCAGGAAAACTCCTTTCGGCTGTGATCGGAGTCACCGCAGGGGAGAAACGTACTTCCTGTAGGCCGTCTTCACGTTGTAAGATGCCGCAGAGTTCAGGATGGGGATCCCCAGATCCATGTAGACCTGCTTCCACACCGTCCCAGACTCGATCTAACACACACACAGTTAAGTTCAAATGTCTCACCCCGCTTGGGCAGAGAGCCAAGAGGAAGTGACATCACCAGACTTCCGTCCACATGCGAAACCATTCTCGGAGCCAACGCCGGCTTTCGTCATGTTACGCATGAGGAAGTGGAGAAAAGGTTTGGAAACGGAACCAAACCAACAGAACGGAAACCTGTCTGACCTTGTGGCAGCCTCCCAGGAGATAGACCAGTCGGAAGAGCTTAAACAGGTTCAGGTCCTTGTAACCCAGCACTGGAGGTTTGTTGATGGGAGTTCCTGACAGAGAGACAGAGGGTGAGACGGGCGGAGGAGGCGGGACCCATTGATGTGACAGCGCATCCCCAGAGGGCGAGACGGGACGTTTTGTGTCCTCACTTTAGACCGAAACCCGTTGGCGAATCTATACGCCGTCTCTAGACTGCCAGCGCCAAAATGCCTCTGGATGCGATTGGACAGAGTTACGGCCAATCAGACACAGGGCAAAACCCGTTCCAGCGGACAAAGGCCTAATTCTAGCTAAACGTGACGACTGAGCCACCAGAAATGGGACTGAACACAGGAGGCGTGTGGACTGATGGACGTGTCTCACCTCTGTCCTCCATGAATTTGTAGAGCTGTTGCAGGAAGTGGTCTCTCTCCTCCGGATCAGGCTCCTCCTCCGGCTGGACACAAAGACAGGTGGGTTAGACCGGGACCCCAGCATCATCGTCTTCATCACCACCTCCACCACCAGACTCTCACCTCCTCCTTTATGTGCTTCTTCTTTTTCTTCTCATCTTCCTCCTCTTCCTCTTCCTCCTCACTCTCCTTCTCTTCATCCTCCTCCTCGTCGTCCTCGTCGTCACTGGAGGAGGATTCCAGGATCTGACTCATGTCCATCTTCCACACATCTGGAACTTCTCTGCTCCTCAGGAACACCTGCGCTGCTTCTAGACCTGCAGGAGGAGAAATGGTAGAAGACTCAGCACGGCAGCTCTGGGCCCTGGTGCATTGTGGGGGTTGAAGCGTCTCACCTCTCCTGCTGGAGAATTCCGACTTGGTGATGCCGATGGAGTTTACGGGGTGGACGTGTCTCCTCACCACCGTGTGGCTGGGGGGAAAAAAATGCATCAGTTTCTCATCAACGCGCCAAAGTCCTGATCAGAGATAAAAAAAAAACAATAAACTCACAACTTTGAGTCGCTGAACGATCGGACCAGACACTGATCCTTCTTCACCACCAGCTCATCGTTACAGCTCGGAGACACAACCTGCAGGACGAGCAGGGACGAGGTCACGTGACGCGCAGGCCTGGTGGTGTGACGGAGCGCTCTGTGTGCGTGTGTGTGTTTACCAGAGCCAGGGACCAGCTGCTGGGCTCCTCCTCGTTCTCAATGCTGCAGACTTTACCCAACAACTCATCGTTCAGCCTCCTCCGGTCCTCCTCCTCGTCCTCACTGGACGAAGACTCGTTCTCCT
The DNA here is from genome assembly GCA_016785305.1 of Colistium nudipinnis. Lineage (NCBI taxonomy): Eukaryota > Metazoa > Chordata > Actinopteri > Pleuronectiformes > Rhombosoleidae > Colistium > Colistium nudipinnis. The sequence goes on from JAFBJU010001140.1 coordinate 60,070, forward strand.
CGTCGGCCCTGTTGGACAGACGGAGACACAGTTTATGAGACGGTGGCCGGCTGATCTCACCCCGGGGGTGAGGCCGTTCCTGGACTTGATCAAACTTCTCGTACAGGCCACGGCAACACAAATAACGCAACAACCCCTCCGCCGCGCACAAAAGACACCGAGTAGCTTGGTCATGCTGTTTATTCCGAGATCTTCCGTCTTACCACTGAATCTCAGTCACGGTCGGTCTAACATCTGACCCTAAAAACGCAAAGGACAAACGTCCCGTTGTAAACGACAGAAAACCAATCCACACTCACACGGCCTGAGACGAGCGGCGTCCGCGGTTGGACTTCTTGTTGATGACCGGAGTCCCGAAATGTTCCGGGTTGGTCAAGGGCAGCTGGTCCAAGGTCTGAGGGGACAGACGTGAGGAGACGCGTTCAATATTCAAAGCGCAATGGAGGCAACCATTCAGATGGGAGAAATGTGCGCAGGCGCGACTGACCTCACTCTCGGCAAAGTGTCTCTCTCCCTTCAGACACAGGGACGTGCGACGCAGAGTCTTCTCGTCTCCGTCGTCAAACACTGCCACACAAACGCACACTTCAGAGACCAGAGGTCGCCTTGGCGAGACATCATCAGCGAAAACCTTTGGGATCGCGGCAGCCAATCGGAAGAGAGCGGACTCACCCACGGTGTAGAGACTGGCGTCTGTCAGCTTACTGATGACGGCCTCGCTGGATAGACCCTCGTTGGTCTTCACCTCCACCGTGGAACCCACCTGACGCACAACACAAGCAGACAAGCTCACACGTGCCATCCCATTCCTGGGAAATCCGACTGTGCGCTTGTGTTGATGTTTTCTCTCACCCTCAGAGCTCCTTTCACCTGGTCGTCCTGCACCACCTGAGACGTACTTTCACCTTTCAGATTCACCTGGACACAAACCACACCGCTGAGGACACGCTGGACCATCGGCAGCACATAATTAACCTTGCTCGGGCAGCAGCAGACGGTCGGATGATAAACGGGTTCCAATCTACAGGAGTTCTTTCATCTGTGGACGCCTCGCGGCGGAGGTTAAGTTGGCACGGGATTGGTCAGTCAGCCAAGAGAACTTATGACATCACGTGATCTCCTCCGCTCATAAAGCCAAAACTTCCTCAATGCCCTCACCATCTCGGCGCCCACAGGAATCATTCTGACCGATTCGAGGCTGGGAGGAGTTGAAAAATCCACCTTTTTAGCTCAGGTGACTCAATGTTCTGACCTCACCTTGACCTTCACCATGCGCTTCACAGTCTTGATCTTGGCCTCGCAGAAAGCTCCTCTGTACTTGGCACTGACGTCCGTCCCCACCGTCAGGTAGGGCGGTTCATCCGCTGCCTGAAACACACACGGCAGAGACGTCAGGACACACTCCCAGCATGCATTGCGGCGCCACCGTAAGCTCCGCAGCAGAGGTCGATTTCACGTCTCAGGTCCAGGCAGGTGCAGTCGTGTGTGGGGACAAATACTGACAGGTTCCCTGGAAACTCAACATGAATCATTATCACATGTTGACTTTCAAAATAAACTCAAAGCTGGAAATGCAACAAATTGTGGAATCTATCTAAAGAAATTCATGTTTCGCTGATAAACTAAATCAGGCGTGTAGCTCCACTGTTTCAAACATGAGGAGGATTGACACCAACACGTCTCTGACAGCTGAGTGTGTGTGTGTGTGTGTGTGACCAGGTGTGTTGGACATTACAGCTGAAGCCAAGGGCTGTTTTCGTCATCACCTAAAATGCAATTTTACTTCCTGGGAAGTTGTTTTGTCTTCAAATGTCAGAAAACAGCCACAAAGGCAAAGATGAAATCTATGAAGCTGGAAACCATCGATCTGTGATCAGCAGCTGGCACCATGTGAAGGACTGGACGTGCTGGACCAGAATCTGGAACCAGCCGGATCCAGATCGGTCTGTGTCGCAGCTCGAACACTCACCTTCATCTTCAGGGTGTTGGAGGGAGTCCAGCCCGGGACACGGAGGCTCACTGGAAGACAGGGACACGGTAAAGTTACTCAGAGGACGGAGTGTCCAACTGTCCTCATGCTAAGCTAACAGCTAGCTCTCACTTCTGTTAGCTCAGGCATTCTTCTGTGGCTCGGTGCAGCCCCCCACCCCCTCCCCTCCTTGCCCAGATCACATCTAATATGTGGCAGCGGCAGCTCACACCACCACCACGGCCTCCATTAGCGCCCCTGGCCGTGCTGGAGCTGCTCCCCGCGGGCTGGAGGTGAAATGTCGGCGGCTCTGAGGGGACGCGAGGTGATCGCGCTTCCCGCTCCGAGCTCCACCGAGTCACGTCGCCATCACAGCTCGCAATGTCAGCTCGGCTAGCTCGGCTAACTTTACCTCCGCAAACCCGCCTGCCAGCGACCTGCTACCGGGGAGAGAAGTCTCGGACACCGCCGAAGCCCGAACACGGAGTGGGTCCGGACAGCGGCCACTTCCCGCGGTGCAAGCGGAGCCGCGAGCTCCACTCTCCGGGTAAAGGCTAAATTGAGCTAGTTGGCTAACAGCTAGTTAGTGTCTCACTGGGCGATTTAAACCGTCCGTTAACGGCGGAGCGGCGGCGACACGAGCTCCGTTTGGAGGCTAAACTAAGTTAGTCTGCCCCCCAACCACGACCCGTGTCACCAGACCGAACCGAACCTGCTGCGGATTTATTTATTTAATAAGAGTATGTTCCACAAAGGCGCAGGGGCTTCACATTTCTTCACTGCAAAAATAAGCAGAGCCGCCGCTGCCATTCAATCCTCTGCCCGCTCGGTGCCGCGGCGCCCCGTCGGGCCTGCCGGTGCCCCGGGCCGGGCCTCGGGACCAGGTGGTACCAGCCGCCCCTAGTCGGGTTTCGGTTCGGGAGAATAAGAAGGTTTTATACTCACAGACGCGGCCGCGGTCGCTTCCTCTCTCCGAGGCTGCGGAGCGATTCACGGACAACAAGCTGTTGAGCCCGAGCTCTGTTTCCCGACACGCCATTGGCTGTGGTGTCAGCGGTGAAGGTAGTGGAGAAATCTGATTGGCCAAGCGATTACCCGATTTTAATAGGACAAACCTGTTCCTGGGCCACAATTGCTCAATACGAACGCGGCGCCACGAGGGAAATGACGGCATCAGCTGCGTAGCCGTCCAATCATAGGAGAGTTAAAGAGAGACGTCGGATCACCATTGGGCTCCCACGTGTTGTCCACAGCAGCGACGCGTCGCGATTGGCTGAGCGGACTTCCTCGTCTGGGGAGGGACGAGGAACGAAGACCCGCCCGGATAAGTGCTGGAGACGTTCACACCAAACTACATTCAAAAATTCCAGAGTTAATATCACATCGTTCATCAACTAGATCATGAAATTGGTCGGTTTTAAACTTCTTAAATTCTTTTGAAAAGTGTTGGAGTAAAAATATCTGTTCAATTTAATTCACCACTTACACAAGCTCTCCGCTTCTCTTCCAGCGGCTCCGCGTCACAGCGCGAGCTCTACGGAAGCCAAAGAACCGGAAGGTGCGAAGGTGAATTAAAAGTTACATTTGCTTAAATTCACGCGCTGCTTGTTTCATGACACTGACGACGAAGTGACGCAGAGTAACCGCGGCCTTATTTAAAGTCCTGGTTCGGGCTGTTGAGCGGCTGTGACCCGCAGCTGACCAATGAGGAGCCAGAGTGGACCGTTTCTCACAGGCTGTCTGGTGTTGCGACGTCACGGAATCTGTCGGAGCCGCTGGCTGTGTTGCCGTTACACAACAAACACCGAGTGACGTGAACACACGAATAGCCGAACACACACGATGTTTGCCCCGAGGGGGCGTGAACGTCAGCAATCTAACGTCACCGGATGCGAGTGACGACTCGGCCGTATATGTGGGTTCCTCTTCAGGGACACAACAAAGCCACGGAGGCGGGGCCAGAGGAGGAAACGGAGGCTCCGATTGGCAGCTGTGGCTGTCGGTCAGAGGACAGGTCTCACACACACACAAACTGTCAACTTTTTTCAAACTTTATTTTTTCAAAGCTGAAACCAAACCAAAAAAAACTGAACAACGTGAAACTAGAAACAATAAAAAAATAAGCAGGTGCATGTGGTCCAGTGTTTACATGTTGTCCTCGTCTGAGTCGTCCTCCTCCTCCAGAGAGTCCTGAAACACAAGAGCACGACTCAGTGAACCCTGCGGAGACCTGGAGACACGTGGCTGGACTCACTGCTTCCCTCACCTTGGCGTATTTCTCCGCCTCCTCTCGAACATCTTTGGGGACCAGAACGTGTCGACCTTCGGTCACTGGAGGGAAGAGGAGAGTGAGACGCATATCGCCACGGTAACAAACTGGACAGAGTTCTGCACCGATTGGTTCTCACCTTCTCCGACCCAGCTGAGCTCCAGCTCAAAGGCTTTGTCCTTCACCTCGTCATGGACGATGTAGATTCTGGACAAATAAAGAGAGGCGGACATGAATCTGTTGGTTCTTCTGAGCACATTTGAAATTCCTTGTGATGTTGTTAACAGTGTGGGTTCATTCTCAGGTCAGACAGGAAGTAGAATGTCTCTGCAGAGTTGGGGGTCCACCAACGGTGTCCTTTGGCTAATGAGGAGACAGGACGTCGGTCTAACGAGGTGTTAGTGTGGATGATTTGTTGACTCACATTTTGGCCACTTCTTTGACGAGTTCCCTGCACGTCAAGTCCTTCATCTGACACACACACACACACAGTCATTTAACACAACATTGCAGATACAATTCCAACATCTGCTGACCAACTTCTCGACGTGTGACGTTTGTCAAATTCATTATTGCATTACAAACTAAAATGTGGATCCTGGTTTACATGTTAATGTCTGATTGAGTCAAATAAATCTTTCATTTAAACAGAAACACACAGGAGCCAAGCTCGGCTTCGAAATGATCACGTGCGTGTGCGTGAAAATATTCAATGTCTCAAAAAAGACTTGCATGACCCATGATCACGCCAGGCACGAGAAGCCGTTTTTTCTGGCTCTCGGTTCGGATTTGCTAAAGTAAACAGACAATGTCTCTTCACGTTTCCGCTCACCTGCAGTTTTTCAATTTCCGTCTTGGCAGCTTGTTTTGCTTTTCCAATGGCACAGCCCCAGTAACCCTGAACACACAAACACAGAGGAACTGTAGCTGGTGCACGAACAGAGATTTTATAAAAATGGTGACCAATGAAGAAGGAGATCGTCTGGGTCCAACCTCCGGGACATTCAGGACAGCGTGTGTCTCCACCACTCGCCGCAAATGTCCAGGAGATTCCATTGCTGTGGATCCCGACGTCACACCACTAAAATCCTTCAGCAGGCTTAAAGTTATGTCATGAGAGGGTGACCTCAAGGCACAGCCGGAAACCGGACCTGAGCTCCGGTGGCAGGACGAGTGCACGACTTACGTATGAGATACCAGACGGGTCGACCATGTAAAGCTGAGCGCCGTCGTCTTTGTCGTGTGAGCCCAGGATGAAACTACAGAGAGGAGCAGGAGAGAAGAGGATGCAAATGAAGCAGCAGTGTTACAGATGTTGACCCGCGCTGTCCCTGAACACACCACAGGCTGATGGAGCACAGTCTTTGAACTGACCTGCAGCCGAACGGCCTCACGGCACTGTACAGCGTGTAGGCGTGGACGTACATGGCCACTCGCTCCGACAGGTGCTGCAACGACAGGTTGCTGATGTTAGCTTAGCATCAGAACGGCACTACAAACAGCCTCAGACTGAGCGCTGTGGCGTCACATGGTCCCCGTTGGACCAATGACAGCGGCCGAGGGGGCGTGTTTACCTTCAGGGGAATGTCGTGTCCGTAGTTCGATCTGAAGTTGGAAGCTTCTTCTCGGGCGACTTCAGAGAGTGAACGAGCATCAGCCAACAGGCCGGCAACAGCCTGGAGAGAGAGGGAGGGAGGACGCAGGTGTGAAACCTCCAGAAACTACAGAAAACTGATCTGAGACCCATGACAGTGTGTATGTGTGTGTGTGGTTACCATGCCAACGTGTCTGTCGATATTGAAGATGCGTTTGTTGGATCCCTGCTCGTACAGTTTGGACAGAACGAGCTTCTCCACCCCGAAGACAACACCGTCCTTACAGCGGATAGCAATGGCCGTGCTAAACAGACACAGGTTAGTTAGTGTGTAACATACAGGAAATCGGCCTTCGTTTACTACTGTTACTAACTATTAATTCAACACAACAAATACAACTCTTCACCAAATCAAGACCCCAAGACCTGATCAGATGTCCTGGGCGAGGACACACCTGTCCTCAGCAGGGAAGGTGAGGCTGAGTGTAACAACGTGGAGACCCTCACCTGCTGTTTTCTACGGCCTTCATCGCATATTCCACCTGGAAGACTCGCCCGTCCGGAGAGAAGGTGGAGGCCGACAGGTCATACTGCACGAGAGAGAGAAAGTCAAAGACCTGCACTGTGATGCAGCACAGATACCAATACATGAAACACTTTCAGCTAAATAATAAAACAGCAGCGAAGATCAATTGTTAAAAGTTCGAGACGTTGACACAGAGGTAAGACATGAATCTGCAGTTTAACGCGTTCTGCAGCTAACATTGCTAACAGTTAGCATTGCCTGCTCGGATCAATGGTTTCCCGATCCCGTATTTGTGAACAGAAACTAGAACCGGAGCCCGGAGTCTTCTTCTCTACTTTCTGTTTGTGTAGCTGCCGCTAGCGGGCCCCGCTGTGACTCAGCAGGCTAACGAGCTAGCGGCTACATTTAGCCACGAATGAGTGTTTATTTAGAACAGAGGCGGGAGTGAGTTCGCTGCTGTGGATTAAAACGAGAAACAAATATCTTCAAGGAGAATAAAAACGGAGAGAGAAGGAGAGAAATAAGAAGGAGGAGAAGAGAAAACTCACCCCGGTGCCGATGGAGCTCATTTTAACGTAGTCTGAGCTACACAACGCTTCGCATGCGCGTCAAGACTCCGCCCAGACTTCCGCTTCCGGTGGGAAAAGTGTGACAATGCTCAGGATTTTATTTATTTATTTATTTTTATGTTCCCTGTTAGATTATGATGTAATCAAAGCTTCTCCTAAATGGCCAATAACCTTTAGTTTATTGGCACCACAGAAGAAGAGTGTCCCGAGCCGATAAAGTGACGTCACAAGTCGCGGAAGCTCGTCCAAAATGAGTTATTATTTATTTCGTGGATAATTTATCAAAACTAATATGATCATAGACATAAACAAACATCAGCGGTGAATCTTTGATTTAAAGGTTAATTAAGATCTATTTCCTTCTCTTACTGGTAAAAACTCTGACTCGCATTAATCTGAGATGAGCCGAGTCACATCAAAAAAGATCAGACGGATGATGAGTTTTTAATGGTTTTATTTTTGATATTGTACAGTTTTTATCGTTTGTAACAATAATGTCAGAAATGCACTAGAACTGTTTGAAGCCCAAAGAGTGTCCACCGTGAAGCTTACGGTCTGACATTTTGTCTCTTAGTCTATTGACCTCCAGTTTATCGAGATCTAGTCTTTCTATACAAACGGTTTCAACATTCCATCCAATCACAGCGCTGCTCTCTGCCTGTTGGTTCTTTTTATTTCATCAGGAACAGAAGCTTTGGTCACACCAGAGTGAAAAAAACATTCATGTACAGTAAACTGTAAAAAGTGACAGGAACAAAAACTGGTTTCATTCTGTGGTTTTTCACAATAAATGAAAGTGGTGGACGTTAAGGCAGAAAACAGATCCACCATCAAAGGAAGCGACAGTTAGTGACCACGATTCATTATCGATCTAATGCCAACATGTACAAGGCTTTTTTTTTTTCGCGACATTACACTTTATATGAACAGGAACCCAGAGATGGACCCAAATCAACGTGACACAGCAGCAGCACAGGAAACTGCCAAAATAAAACAACCCCCGAAAACAAACAAACACACAGACAGTCGCAGGTCCATTTTTTTCTCCGGGACCTGTAGATTTAAACAAACTTTAACCATTGAGCCAAATTGAGAGATGAAGCTTTTGTCCCCTGTTTAACCAAACTGCAAATTAACTTTTCTTATTCTGAAGTGTCTCCCAAGAAGGATCCTATGAAAGAGTCACACACACAGAGGAAGATGAGGTGTAAAACAAATAAAACTCCAACTTATCAAGTCCTTTCTGTCACTTTGAGTCTTTCACACTCACCACATGTCACCAGCGGAGACGTGATGTCATGACGACATCATCTCCGTGACGAGTAAACAGAGAAAAGACAGAAAAGACTCGGTAGGACAGAGACAAGAGACAAACTGGAACCAGTTGGTCCGGAAGCAGCAGACTGAGAATGGCCCCGCCTCCTGACCAGAGAGACCACTGACCAGGACGGGTCTGATCCTGGACCAGGACCAGCGGGACCAGTTCAGGTGCTGCTGCGGGGAGAGGGTGAGGAGGATGAAGATGATGGTGTCTGGTTAGTGATGAAGACAGACTTCCTGTCATGGTTGACCCTCTGTTCTCTCTCTCTCTCTCTGGTCCAGAGTTCTCAGTGTGGTTCACCCGTCCGTCCAGGCTCCATCCCCGGGCGGGCGTGGGTAGTGAGGAGGCGGGGCTGTGACGGTGGGGGCGGAGTGTATCAGTTAGGCGTTACCTTTGAGGATCCCCATGCAGCTCTGCAGCAGCTGGAGGTTCCCCTGCAGATAAGAGGGGGCGGAGTCACATAAGCACATTCTTTCAAAATAAAAGCCTCTCGAGTGAACTGAACCACTTTCTGTACCTTGGCGTGTTTGAGCTCCAGCTCGGCCAGTTCCACCAGGTTCTTCCTGAACGCCGACACTCGTCTGGTCTTAAAGTCTATGAGCTCTGAAATAAACACAAAGCTGTCAGAGACATTACAGCCTGTGTGTGTGTGTGTTTAAATACACACCCCCCCCAGTGTCCACAGGGATAAGACCGGTAAGATATTTGGTGAAGACAAGAAGTGTCTGTGTGATCAGACCTTGCTTGGCGGACTCAGAGATCTTCTCAAACTTGTGGCAGCAGAGCTGCTGGCTGGTCTCCGCCTGCAGGACGTCTCGGTTTTTGGCTCGAGCTTTGTCCAGAGCCTTGTTCGCGTTCTCGTAGTCCACCAGAGCTCTGCTCCTGCGGTACAACAGGTCCTGCAGAGGGTTACATGATCATCATCTACATGTGGATCAACACCCTGACCAAACATACGGTGACAACATCATTCCTGCCTAGGCTGTGATGTCACACACTCTGGACCAATCAGGAGAGGACAGACCTTTGCTGCCTGAGACTCCCTCAGATAATACTTCAGCAGGTCGGCCAGCTTCAGGTCTTCATCCGCTGCAACTCGGGCTTCGATTTTCTGTAACATCGTCATCATCATCATCATCATCATCATCATCATCATCATCTCAGATGTTCTCTGCCTCTCCTAATTTTCTTCATCAGGCTGAGGAACGGAACCAGCCGCTGTGACTCTGGACCTCTTGGTTCAGGAGGCTGTCACTGGTTGCTTAGTAACAGAAAATCCTCTGAAGGACGAACAGTAATGGAGTTGGAACCGTTACTGGTGGGGAGTGTCAGGGACACTGAGAAGAACCAATCGGGATGTCCGACGTTTGTTGCTCAGTTCTTCATTCAGAGTGTTTTCTGTTCATAAGCAAAACAATCTGTTTCCTGTTTACATCCAAATGTTCATGTGAGGCGTTTTGATTTTGTTTGTTGTAAACGTGTCATTTGGACAGTTGTGTTGACGTGATCATGTGACCCGAGCACCAGGTCCGAACCTACCCTGGTCTTCTCAAACAGCTCCGACACTTTGAGGAAAAACCTGCAACAGAGAAGAAGAAATTCTCTGATTGAACCGCTTCATGACAACCAGCAGTGGGTGTGTGTCTGAGTGTGTGTGTGCGCGTGCATGCGTGCGTGCGCAAGGCTCGTACTTGCAGAGGTCGGTAGAGTCCTGCGTTCCTAACGTGTAGAGAGACGAGGCGATTCTGTTGATGTCATCGGCTGCGTCTGAACATCAACACAGGATCAATAAATCGCAAAAAAGACGACAAGGTGTCACCGTGGAGACGGATTCTTACTTTTGTGCGAGCGAATCATTCTGTCAGATTTGGCCGAAGCGTCTTTGACTCGATTGTGATATTCTAACAGAAAGGTCTTCTCGTGCTCAAAGAAATCATCCACGTCCTGAAACAGATGCACATTGGTTAGAGACTCTGACCTCTGACCTCTGGGTTCAACAGGCCTCACCTTGACTCCGGCCACCAGGACTCCATCGGCCGACTTCACCACGTTCTTAAAGAAATCCTCCAGTTTCTCTTTCTTGTTCTTCCCTCGGACGCTCAGCTGAGGGAGCGGAAAGGTCAAAGGTCACGACAGGAACACGAAGTAGGTTCACATTGAAATTCTATTTTTAGAACCAAACAAAAGCTGACAATGCATCAGACCTGGTCATAGTGCGCGTGCCACTTACGTCCTGGTTGTACTCCAGGAAGACGTGGAAGTTGAGGTCCTTCCTGAGGACAGGATGTGCCGCCACGCGACACAGGAAGACCTCGTGCATGGCCACGGTCTTCTTGAAGATGGCCAGGTATTCTCTGTGAGGACACGGCGGTCAGTGAGGAACAGGAAGTCTCCCAGACACAAAAAAGGAAGTCAGATAAACTCACGCCTCCAGCTCCTGCTTCATCTTGGTGAACTCCTCCTTGGTCATGGATCCTTCTCCCTCCCCCAACTTCTGCAGCTTCTCTCGGGACGCATCAAAGTCTGGTCTGGGAGGAGCGGGAGGAATCTGCACAACAACGAGAAGCACAAAATCACACACACTGAGACACAGTGAGTCTGTGGAGTGCTGATCACGCTTTTCATGGATTTAGCTGATCTCTCGACTGAAGCTTTTCATGTGCACAGATCAGCTGATGACATCACATCCATCAATCACCTCATCCCAATTCAAATCTGTAATCCATCATCAATATTAGCTCAAAGTTATAATCCATCCATGTTCACGTGGATTTTGTCTGCTGGTCAATTAACAGCTGGTCACTGTGTGTGTGTTGTCATGTTCATGTGTTCACAGGCGTGTGTGTGTGTGTGTCTTACGATGTATCCTGCGTATTCTTCATTTTCCACGAAAGAGTCGTGCAGCCAGATGAACTCCTCGTGCTGTCTCACCACGGAGAACTCGTTCTGCTTGAAGTTTGTCAGCGTGCTCTGAACAAATGAAGAATAAAAACTCTGGGCGAAGAACTTCAAAAAGGAATAAAAGAGTTTAATATAAAAATAAAAACATCAAACATGTTTTTACTGCTCTATTAGTCTCTGTTTTAAGGAGTTACGTGGGATGACGCCATCCTGTGATGTCACAATTACTCCTCCCACCGGACTCTGACATCATACCTTGGTGTGCACGGTGAACTTAACCTTGTCTCTCTCACTCAGGGCATCAGAAATGTCGACCTGAAGCGTGGCGTCCGTCTGCAGATCCACGTTCACCGCCCGCGGCTGCAGAGAACACACATTACCCACAATGCACCACACACAGAGACTGATCTGCAGGCTGTGATGTCACATCCACCAACTGTCACTGGTTCCGGTGAATTCTCTTTCTTTTGGGTGAATGAACAGAATCAAGTGTTAAAGTGAAGATCAGACTCTATTCTTTGTACGTTCATCTTTAAACAGTGAACACATGAAGGTTTTCATGCTGTTTACTGTAACATGACGAGGTGGAAATACTACAGTGTAGTACAAGTACACAAGTAAAAATACTGTCCAATAATATCAGTCAGTGTGTCACGTCTAACTTTGTTTGGACCGAAGCGAGTGATCCACTCATCTGTGTGCGTGTCTGTGACAGTGTGTGTGTGTGTGTCAGTAGTCATGTGACACGTTCATATGTTCGCTGCTGGTTAGCATTAGCTCCAGCTGTTAGCCGGAGTAGCTGGTGTAAACAGGGCTAACGCACCGTTAGCTCGGAGCTAACTGGAGCTAATGCTAAACGCGGAGCGACAGGTGAACAGAGACCGACAGAGAGCACTCACCCCCCGGTCCTCCTCGGAGAGGAAGTCGGGTCCGTCATCCAGCCCTTCCTGCTGCGGAGACACACGGATACAGGGCTGTTAGTTCACCCACAGCGGACACACCCTCACTCGCAGCACCGGGGTCGAGCACCGGTGCCGAGCCGCACCCGCGGTGTCCCTCACTGGGACAACAGACACACAACAAACCCACAACAGACACACGAAAACAGAGAAACAGATAAAACCTGAACCCACCATCATGGCTGCCAACGGGTGGAGACCGGAAGAGACGTGACGTCACCACCGCCAGGCGTCACCCGCCGGGAAAAATAAAAAAAATGGAAATAATGAAACAAATAATCTGACAAATATATTCATAACATAGACCAGCACTATATTTACGTGTTAAGTTCACAGTTACCATCACATTACTGATGGTTTTACAATTATTCTCCAGTTTAACTTACGGACCAGCAGCCAACTGACCACAAGGGAATCCTGGGAAACTAAAGTCCTGTCTTTCCTAAGACCTGGACACACAGATGACTCCGTGTGACGTCACTTCCTCATCAGTCATCATCATCACTGATGTCACCCAAAATAAATCGGGTATCCATGTCCAGAAGTCTCCTTCGGAATCCCAGTGTTCAAACATCAGCTGATCACAGATCAGTTCTGAATCTACAAACGATCCGATCGATTGAACAGGTCTGGTTAGCTTAGCTTAGCACACACACTGGGAGCAGAGGGAAACCTTTAGCCTGACCACGTGAACCCAATGACGTGTCCTCTGCTGATGGTTTCATGAATCCTTAAGAACTAAAAATGTGTTGAAACGTTTGTTCTTTTTAAATAAAATGAGTTTGACGTTTTGTTCTTGGCAGCTCTGACTGTGTGTCTGTGAGTTGTCTGAGTTGTGTGTCTGTGTGTTGCATCTCTGGCCTCAGTCCTTTTGTGGACGTGCTGACGTGTGTCCCAGGAATAGCAGCTGCAGGATCAGGTTCTGTGGAGCTGTGTGTTGCTACAGGTTTCAATCAAACTCAGCGGGTACTGGTTCCGGTCCGACTCCAACTGGACCCGCTGAATCACACACAGGACCCAGGTCTGGACTCTCTGGTCTAACCTTGGTCAGTTTCCATGGAAACCACAGATGCTGATTGGCAGTTGATTACTGTTGTACAAATGTGTATGTGATTTTACGGAGGTTCTGGTTTGAGGTGTTTGAGGCAGGATCTGATCTCACTCTAACTTCTTCAACCAGTGGACCTGGTTCTGGGTTCTAGCCTCTACCTGCTCAGGAGGAGGACAGAGGAGTCAAGGAGACGGGTTCAGATCTGCCACAGACTTTTATTGCAAAGTGGCTTCCTGTGATCTCAGAACAACGTTCCACTGTCAGGCTCCAGACGTTGTGTTGTTGTTGTAGTTGTGGCTCTCTCGCTGCTGGGGTCAAATCTGCTTCCTGTAGTGTTTCTTTACAAAATAAAAGTGCACTCTAACTCTGGTGTGACGGTTACATTCTAGACCAAACAGCTGGAACCACCGAGAGCGACAGGAATGAAAACTGAGGTAAACAAACGTTTTCGGACATAAATAAAATGTTTTCTGTCTCAAGCTGTAGTGTTTCAAAACAAAAAAAAAACAAAGTGCTGGCTGAGGATTTTTCTCTTCTGAGTGCATAGTCTAAACAATGTGTCTGCCTGGTCTGGACGTACAGGAGGAGAAACAACACTTTACAATAATAAATAAAGTCATATGTAAAAACCCGTGCGCTGCAGGAGGCGGAGCTTGGCCGCGTGACGCATCGCTCGCCCACGACACGGCTGTATCCTTCACATCGACTGTTTGGCAAAACTCAGAGAGAGAGAGAGAGAGAGAGAGAGAGAGAGACAGACTTCCTGGGGTTTGGTGGTGGGTCAAATTGTTTTTGTATTTCTGTTGGGTGAACAGAAGTCATGTGGCAACAAACTGGGAGGAGTTTGCATATCATTATGTGAATGAGATCTCCTTCATGTCGGAAAAAAACAAACAAAAAAAAAAGACGAAAACAAAGAGGCCTAAAGACACTAACTCCTTCGGGACGTGGATACAGACAGAGCAAGCGGTGGTGTTCAGGCAGGGTCGATGGCACGGCAGGGGGAGGTGGCTTTGCTCAGCTGGACGCCGTGACATCACAGCGGTTTGCCCTCCAGAGAAATAACAACGTTCCCGCCCAGCTTCTCAGCCAGCGTGGCGCGGTCCTGGATGTCGTCCAGTCCGTTCACCTGCCACTCGTGTTTGATTCCTGAGGACACGCAGCCCATGTCAGGGACGCACAATGCTAAACACAGTCTGCATCCGGGAGCGAAAGGTCAGAGGTGACAGATCTGTGGATGTCTCACCTGTAAACTTCTTCTTGATGGCGTCTTTAGAGCTGGCGTAGATCATCTTACTCTTCATAGAGGCACCGTCAGGAGCCCTGAGGAACACACAACATTCATGACCTGCCAGAACATACGTGGACTTTTGAATCACATGAACCGCCCATTGATTGATTGACAGTGTACCAGAAGATGAAGACCAGGTCCTCCTTCTTGGACTCCTTGGTCTCATAGGTGGCGTCGTACAGGCCGTATCTGCAGTCGTTGAGGGGGAGGAGCTTAACAAAGCCGATGTAGGGGTCGTCCACCGTCTCCCCGATGTCTCCCACCAGGATCTGTTTGTCCTCCTCCACGATGATCTTCTTCTTGTCCTCGCTCAGACAGAACAGAACCGCCTTCTTCCTCTTCTTCACCTCGTCTTGGGTGGAGGACTTCCTCACCTTCATGTCGTTGAACACCCTGATGACCTCATCGTTCACTGTCACACCTGACGCCTGCACACACACACCAGTCATTTTACACCTTCCACTGGGTCACATGATCTGAGACAAGGTCACCGGTCAACATTCAACTTCCTCATCTGAAAACGAAATTACCCCAAATAATCGTGTTTTTCTTCCTGAATTAAAAATGATTCCATTTGTCCTGAGTGAGTCAGCTGCTCAGCTCAAACAGCTGTTTTTATTCTCCAAACTTTTCCAGGCCGGAGAAGGACCAGCTGTGTGTGAGTCAGCAGATTTTTATAAATGATGAGTCAGAGTGAACTCTGACCTCCTCCAGAGACTCAGCGTCACAGTGTGATTGATCGATCAGCTGATGGGTCCGACTAACGTTTCAACTATTGATCCTCTGAGGTCGTGACAGTTTCCTGTTATTGATAATTGAGTAAAAAGTTGATTTTTTAAATTCATTAAATAATCAATAATAATAAATCGTTGGAAGACGATGATCAGCTGACTCGTGTCGGACCAACAGACCTCAGCTGATCATCAGTTTGATTATTGATTACTCTTCATCTCCGTCCGCAGATAGTTCAGGCCTACAAGAGTAAAAATGAAAACTGAAGTTTGAATATTACTGTAACATCATTGATAACACAATAATATTCATTCATAAACGTTGTCCTGGCTCAATAATATTCTCTTTTAGAAATATATGAACAATAAAACCTCTAATAACAAATACTCGGCTCTTTGAAGACATGTATCATGAACACCAGAAACAAATCAAACGTATCAATGTATCTTCAATAATGATCAGCAGGTTCAATAAATATTTGTATAATATTTTTGCTTTGATCAGTTCATAATCAGATTTCTTCATCTTTAATGAAATGATATTGATCCTTGTTCATGATCATGCTCAAGTCAGCGGGTTAGCCTCCTACTGGTGCTGATCCAGGTCAGCAAGTGGACCTGGTCAGTCTCAGGTCCTAGACTGTCTCAGAACCAGGTCCTGGACAGGCTCTGATCCTGGCTTGGATCCTTCAGGCCTTCACTCAGCAGTGACTCTGCAGTCGGACTCTCTGAGAACTGATCCATATTTATTTCAGCATTATGAATCCGGTTCAGACTCAGCCGGTCCGGGTCAGACCGGTTCCGGTGGGACCGGTGAGCGCCGTTCGGACCCTCCTCGGTCCGGGTCCGGGTGGTCAGTCTCACTCGGCCAGCAGGAGTAAGATGGCCGCCCCGGGCCACACGGCCTGAGGGCAGGCCCGACTCCAGCCGGCCCGGAGAAATAGACCCAAATACGGATTAATGAATAAAACCCTCGCGGCAGCGTCTCCGGTGAAGGACCCGGTAACGTCTTCTACCGGAAGAAGCGGAGAACTAAAGAGTAACGGAGCGAGGCCTCGCGCAGCAGAAGCGGCAGCCATGCTAGTGCACGCGCCGCCTGCGGACACATAACGGTTCCGCCGGAGAAGGAGCACCGGGCCCGGGCCGCTCCGGCCTCCCACTGCTCCTCCCCCCGGGCCCAGAGGACTCGATCCGGCTGGTTCTTACCATGATGTCCCGGAGTTAGTCTGCTCGGTTTGTCTCTGCGGGAGGAAGCGGGGAGAGTGTGGCCGGCGGACCGGAGGAGGAGGAGGGGGGGCACGAGCAAAAGGGGGAGATGTGTATAAGAGACAGGGCCAACGCTGGGGGGGGGGGGCGGGGCCACGCGCAGGATCAGACCCGCGCCTGGAACGGCGCCGGACTGGAACGAGTACCCGAGCCGAGCCGAGTTGGCCCGAGTCAACCCGAGTCACAGCAGCTCTGGGCGGGTTGAGAGTCCTCGACCCAGAATGTCACCGTGACGTCACGTCTGACATCATGGCCCTAATCAAAGTCTGAATATTATAAAACACAGAGAACATAATGAAGTTGAGCAGAGACCAAGAAAAATAAATTCACCATCAGAGAATCAAAGGCTGAACCGTGAAGACACAGTGGACACGTCTCCTGATCACACTATGTCTGACTGTTGTCTGATTCCCTGCAGAAATACCGATATGACGATCAGCTGCTTTATAAAAAGTTTATTCTTGCATTAGAACAACAAACAGGTCAAAGGTCATTAGGAGGCACAGCATCTATCAGTTATAAATAAAGACAGAGGATGCAACTAAATAAATACAGGAGCCGCTCCAGTGTAGTTTCACAGCCTGACCCCCCCCCCCCCACACACACACACACGTGTCTAAAATCAAAATACAAAAACTACAAATCTACAGGGGCCCTGGCTCATAACCGTCAAAGGTTAAAATACCTGAGACAGAAAATTCTAAATCTATTTGTCAACTTCACCTTTGAAAAGTTCAGACACACGTATTGATCTACTCCTGAGGAATAATCTATGAATGAACAAAGAATCATCATTTTTATGAGGAAAAAATATTCAACAAAAAAAAAAAAGAAAATGCAAGAGAAGGACTTTCAGTTTCAGACAGTCAAAAAGGAAAAGATTCATTTTTATAATTTAATTTCAACATGAACTCCTCCAGTGTCAGAAACAAGCAATTCAAACATGATGTGATCACTGGAATTTAAAATGAAAGCGTCACACATCACGCGCACAATGAGCTCCTTTTATTTTGACAGTCTCACACTTCCTGTCTGGTCCCTGAGCAAACTAACTCCTGATTTTATCACCAGTGCAAAGCCCAAAGTTTATTTAGTGGTTTTTTGGAAACAGAGCAAAACCACTGCGACTCTGAAGTTTCTAAAGTCCACCGTCGTCCACCGGAAGGTCAGGTGAGGGGGCGGAGCCAGCAGGACACACCCCCTCAGCTACGTTAAGTGGATGCAAGTGATTTTATGTTTAACCTTGGTGACCTCTGCCATCTCATTTTGAAGGTCCCTGTGGCAAACAGGGTTCTGAGAGGTCAGAGGTCACAAAGGCGTTTTGAGAGCCGCACACTTCCTGGTCGCGCTCCAATCAGAACGCATTAAAGCATTGGGGGTGAGGTTCAGTGTCGGGAGCGTTTGGTGGGAGGGGCGGAGCCACGTTCCGACAGCCCCAGTCTGCTGAGCTCTGATTGGAAGAAGTGCTGCAGGCGGAGGCCGGCCTTTGCCTCGTTAGTGTGACGAGGGTTATACTGGAGACAGTTGGAGAACATCAGCTCCACGTCCGTGATGTAATCACCTGGAGACAGAGACAGTAAGGTCGTTAGCACCCGGGTGTGCGTGTGTGTGCGTGCGTGCGTGCGTGCGCTCACCTGCTGTCTGATATTCACAGTTGTTGACTCTCTCTCTGATGGTGCTGAGGGCAATTGGCTTCTTGATAATGTCATAGTAGTCAGGAACCTACCGACAGGTTGAGAGATATGGCAGGTGAGTGCCAGGTGTGTGTGTGTGTGTGTGTGTGTGCGCTTAGTGTGTGTGCGCGTCTCCACCTGAGTCCTGGACACCAGCTTCTTAAAGGGCCAACTGTCCTCATGTCGGACCAACTCCACGGTTAACTGCTCGCAGGCCGACAGCTCGTGGACTCCGTGGTTCCTCCCGGAGGAGCGTCTGGAGGAGGAGGACGTGGAGGACGTGGAGGAGGAGACGGGGGGGAGCACGGGTCGGGATGGTTTGGGAGGAGGAGTCACGTCTGCTGGAGGAGCAGAGGAGAACGAGAGCTTCATTTACTCTGAACCAATTCACACACCGCTGTCACTTCCTGTGAAAGGCGTATGATCACCCTCGGGGTATAAGGCCCGCCCACCTGCCTACAGTACTGTCTGCCCATTGGTTGCTCACCTGTGGGTGGCCTCTTGCGGCTCTCGTTCTGACCCGGTGAGGTTTTAGGGATGTCGGGTACCAAGATCTCTCGGCTCAGACGGGCGCTGATCCGACTCCCCGCGCGGGGCGGGGCGTTGCCTCCGGACGCTGCAATGGACTTGGAGGAAGGGGGCGTGACCTTCTTAGCCGAGGACCTGTGAGTGACAGACAGGATCGGTGAAGTGGAATCTGAGCGTCAGTGACCCAGGATCTGGATGAACGAACACGAACTCACCTGGAGGCCGAGGAGACGTTTTTGGGCGTGGCCTGCTGGGTCTTGGCTTTAGGGGGCGGAGCCCGATTCCTCTTGGCACTGTTGAGAACAGAACAGCTGATCCAGTCTGATTTCACTCAACGATCTGAATATGTCGACATTCACCTCACTGCAACTTCCTCCTCCTCCTCTTCTGACTCCTCCTCCTCCTCCTCTTCTGACTCCTCCTCCTCCTCCTCCTCTTCCGGCTCCTCCTCAGATTCACCTTCCTCCTCCTCCTCCTCCTCGTCCACTGACGAGCG
Organism: Colistium nudipinnis; assembly: GCA_016785305.1. Taxonomy (NCBI): domain Eukaryota; kingdom Metazoa; phylum Chordata; class Actinopteri; order Pleuronectiformes; family Rhombosoleidae; genus Colistium; species Colistium nudipinnis. The sequence continues at coordinate 79,214 of JAFBJU010001140.1, forward strand.
CTGACGGGACGGGACTCTGCTGGATCTTTGTTTGGGCCGACAGTCGGGACAGAACCAGTCTCCCTCTGGAACCGACTGCAACAGAATGAACAGAATCAGCTCGGAGTTTCCCTGCGGCCAGTGAAGGCATCACCACTTCGTTTATAAATGGCCAATCGTTATTCGGCCGATATAAATAAATAATACATCCGCAGGCGTGTGTGTACCTTGAGGCGGGGCCTCAGGCAGTGGATGTGGTGTCCGCGGTCACAGCCGTCGCACAGCAGCATGTTGTCTGCGTCTCCTTTACATCTACACACCCGACAGCGAGCGTTCAGCACCGAGCGAGACCACAGGACGCTTCTCTCCAGAGTGGACAGGTGAACAAACACCTGAGGACGCGCACACAGTCGGTTTGTTTCCAGAGTCTGGGAAAAAAACCCAAAAACAAACAAAAGAAGCCCGAAGACGTTTCTGACCTGAGACAAACTGGAGCACGACTGAAGGGACTCGCGCCATCGCTCCGACACCGTCTTGGTAACTCGCCCACTGTCACTGCCGTCTGAGAGAGAGAGGGGGGGGATTTGATGGGGACATGAAAACGTGTGTGTGTTCTGAGCCGGGGCTCACGTGGTTTTCTTCGTACCATCACTGGCCTGGTCTTCGTCCTTCTTCTTGTTCTTCTTCAACTTCTGGTCTTTCTTGGAGTCTTCCTCGCCTGAGGAGAAAGAGAACGCGGTTGAGACGGTCCGAAGTGTTCTGGATCGGACCCCTGTGTGTGTGTGTGTGTGTGGGGATTTGATGGGCACATGAAAACGTGTGTGTGTTCTGAGCCGGGGCTCACGTGGTTTTCTTCGTACCATCACTGGCCTGGTCTTCGTCCTTCTTCTTGTTCTTCTTCAACTTCTGGTCTTTCTTGGAGTCTTCCTCGCCTGAGGAGAAAGAGAACGCGGTTGAGACGGTCCGAAGTGTTCTGGATCGGACCCCTGTGTGTGTGTGTGTGTGTGTAGGTGCGCGTGTGCGCGTGCGCGCACGCTCTGGTTCCGTGTGCAGGTTCTGACCCAGCGGAGCTTTGAGGAAGCGTCTCTCGATGCCTTGCTCGATGTGGACCAGAGCCTGAGCCAGGACTTGTACGGAGCTGCTGACGGTCTGGGGCGTGGCGCTGCCACTGGTTCCCCCGTCCACCCTCAACTCCTGGAGCCTGACACACAACACGGCTACGCGTTAAAAAAAACCCGCCTCATAAACTCATGTCCTTGTGTGTCTTAGAGACATGGAATTGTTGATCCGTGGTTACCATGGTGACCTGTGGTCTGCTCACCTGTCTCTGGCTCTCAGGTGTTCTCCCTCCGTGGCCTCAGCACGTCCACTCGCGCCGTCTGAACACAGCAGCTCGTAGTTTCCCGCTTCTAGGGCTTGGCGCCAAACCTGTCTGTCCATCACCTGCGCGCAGAGAGACAGGTGAGGCTCCGCCCCCCCCAGGCTCCTCTGATCCTGGGACAGGTGTGTACCTACCTTCAGAGTTCCCAGAGTTCCCTGGTGGATCCGGTCCTCCATGTCCAGCAGCAGGTCTCTCAGTCGGACCTCCATCAGGGCCTCTGCTGCAGCAGTGCATTCTGGGACAGATCTGGACGACTCTGGGTCATCTGGACAAACGGTACGTTGGATGTTAGAGTGAATACACAGTGTGTGTTATACTAGTTATGCTAGTATGTGTGTGTGTGTTAGCTTTGCGTGTGTGTTACTGGTGCGTGCGTGACGTGTGTGCGCGCGTGCGTTACCGCTGCGCGTGTAGCGGCCCCTCTGGCAGCCCTGCAGCAGCTGGGTCAGCCTCTCTCTCTCCTGCTGCAGCGCCTCCTTCAGGCCGCTTTCTCGGTGGCCTCGAGGGTTCAGAGCCTCGATCAGCTGATCCAGCTCCTCCACAGAGCTGAACAAAGCCCATTGGTTGGGACGGTCGACCGGGGGGCCGCAGGCGAAGTGGGGGGCTGGGCTGGAGCCGCAGCCTCCCTCGGCCGGCTCCTCCTTGACCGGCTCTTCCTCCTCCACCTGGGTTGTAGTTTCCTGCACGGCTTTTGGGCGGGGCTGCAGCATGTCCTCCGTCAGGCCGAACGAGTCGTCCTCCACGAAGAGGGCGGGGGCGGAGGGGAGGAGCCAGTAACGGCGGTACAGGCGGTCCCGCCCCAGAGGAAGCAGACATGTGCGGGCCGCCGCCTTCTGGATCGACTCCTGCAGCTCTCGAACCTGCGGGACAAAAGGCATGCTGGGAAGTTGCATCGCGCCAGAAAAAACACGATTGGCCAGGGAAAGCGCCAATCAACAGGCAGGACATCCCGCCCCTGCTCAGACCTTGTCCCGCTCCTTCTCCTGCTCCTCCTCCGTCAGGCCGCTGGGAGCTCTGGGGTCAGAGGTGGTCTGGTCTCTTTGTTCTGGAGGACCAGGAGACACTGGTGAGTCCACAAATGGAAGAGAAGACACAGCAGGAGGAGAGATGGGGTCTTACCTTGGGGAGCCATCTTGGATGAAGAGTTCTGCTCCTGGTCTTCTTCAGCCTGATGATGGACAGGAGTCTCACTGTGGACAGACACAACCGGTAAACATCTGCCCACACAGCTGCCCTCTCTCTCCCTCTCTCTCTCTCTCTACCTGTCGGTCTGTCCTCCCCTTGCTTGCTGCTCCTTCAGCTTCTCCTCCTTCTCCTTCATCCTTTGCTCCTGCTCCCTCAGTTTCTCCTCCTTACGAAGACGAACCCTGAAGGACGAGAGAAATTCTGAATGCGCTTCCACGCGACTGGATTTGTGCGTGTGTGGCGCGCTCGCGTACCTGTGCGCGGCCTCCTCTCTCTCTCGCCGGTGTTGCTCCGCCCGAACTTCCCTCAGTTCCTGTTTGGCGGCTCTTTGTTCCTCCACGCAGTCTTCGATCAGATCTCTGCTGGATGCCAAAGTGAGAACTTTCCCCACCAGAGCGTGAAGGATCTTCAGCTTCTCGCCTAACACCATCAATAACCCATCAATACACATTGGACTCCTGTGGAGCAAGGAGCTGGAATCTGATTGGCCGACAGCTCACCTGGCGTCAGGTCGTACACGGCCGTGCACGACAGCCTCTTCAGCAAGGCCGGCTCGGCCAATCGCAGCTCCACGCAGGGGTCGTCCATCAGCGTGCAGCCGCCCTGCTTCTGGTAGCGCAGCTTGGCGTTGCCGTGGTTACAGTCGGCGCCAGACGCCAGGATGTGCAGACGCAGGATCTCCGACAGCGTGCAGCTGTCCAGGTCCAACTGCTTCAGGCTGCAGCCCTGATGCAGCTGGGGCCACGCCCCCGCCAGAGAGGCCACCGCACTCAGAGCCGACCGGGTGGGGTCCGAGTCATCGTCCAGGGCCTCGGACAGATCTGGGCACGCAGACACACCATGAAAGGTCAGGATCTGCACCAGGGTCTTTGAAGGAGTGGCCTATTTGGGTGCAGTTAGAGAAACATAACGTGTGTGTGTGTGTGTGAGACCTTCAGCAGCCTGGTCCAGGGTCACCTCCTCCTGCTCCTCAGCCAGAGCCTGAAAGATGGCCGACAGGAAGAAGAAGAGCAGCTCACACAGAGGACCTTCAGGATCAGAACCCACCAGAGCCTCCTCCAGAACCTCTGTGGACAGAGCCAACATCTGTGAGAGCCTCTCCACACACACACACACACACACACAACATCTGATCCAAGACCTAGAGGAACAAGATCTAAGGAACAGAACGACTCTCTTGGAGAACTCAATAATCTTCAGCCTCTACTGGACCTATAAACATCAGAACTGGACCGGAGGAGAGCGAGGAGGTTCTGACCCAGAGAGATTCCATCAGGGAACTCGTCCTTCAGGTCAAACACTTCTCCAAAGGCCCGCAGGAACTCCAGAACCATCAGAGCTTCACCAAAGAGTTCTGCAGGCAGACGGGTTCTGACCGGGACCGGACAGGGCAGGTCCTGGAGGAGAGGTCAGGGGTCAGAGGTCAGGCCGGAGAAGGAGGAGGTGAGTTGGCGTGGTGTGGTGAGTCACTGACCTTCAGGTCCTCACACTCCATGTCTTCTCTGGGTTTGTTCCACAGCTTCAGTCGCTCGGCGTATTTCTTTTTCTCCTCCTTCAGCTTCTCTCGTTCCTGTGGATTTTGGACCCACGTGTTAGGCCGCATTTTTGATTTCACATGAAGAGCAAATATGAGAAAGAAAACTCACCCTGTCTCTTTCCAGCTTCCTTTGCTCCTTCTCCTCCTTCCTTTTCTCCTTCTCCTCCTCAAACCTCCTCCTCTGCTCCTCCTTCATCTTCTCCTTGTCCTCCCTCTCTCTCCTCTTGGCCTCCTGCACCTCCTCCTTCTCCTTCTTCAGCCGCGCTCTGTCTTGAGCGGCAGCGGCCATCTCCTCCCTCTGCTGGAGCAGCTTCATCTTCTCCTCCGTGGCCTTCAGCTGAAGACAAAAGATCCATCATTTCGCACGCACACGTCACAGGTGGAAGGAGCAAAACGATTGGCTGCTTTGATCTGCAGAAGAACCGTCTCCAACTTCAGCCGAGTTATTAAATGTCTTTACAGTATGAAAGGGTTAGGGTGCGTGCGTGCTGGTCCAGCTGGGACCCACCTGTCCTGAGCCTCGGCCTCTCTGGGGGCTGAATGGGAACACTGGGGGCTCATCGGGGAAGAACTGGGAGAAGGTTTGTTCAGAGAGTCTGTACTTCATCACCGTGGAGGCCTGAGACGCAACACAACGTCACTCCACTCGAATCGCACAAAACAGCATTTACCATCCACCGGGTTCACAAAGTTTTCATCACCCGTGCCAAACACTTGCTCTGTCCGTGGCATTGTGGGTAATGTAGTTGTCACCTTGATAACAATGGTCCCGTTGAGAGGTTCACAGTGTTGTTTGAAGAGCAGTTTCAGTCTCTCTCTGGACAGGGTGGTCTTTCTACGACTGAACACACACGTCCGTTAGATGGATTTTTAATCAGCGGATGTTAGTGGGTCTTTTATTGTGAAAGGTCGACAGGAAGCAGCTGACCTGATCTGTGGAGCTTTGACTGTGAAGGCCTCGCTGTGTTGGTCCTTCGTCATCCTCACTGTGTATTTAAACACTGAGGCACTCAGAGGCTTCTTCTTCTTCCTACACACACACGCACATACACGTGTGAGTACCAGTGCAGCTGTTCACCCCACCCACCCGTTGACCTTTGACCTACTGACCCGTTGACCTGGGCCGGGGGGGTCATCAGGGTTTTACTCTCTTCTTCGCTGTCGATGATGACGATGGTGTTTCCTTCCTCGGGCTTCGTGAGGCCGTCGGCGCTGGAGTGAGGAGAGTGAACCTGGAGGATCTCACACGCGTGCCTGGACAAGCACACGCACACGCTTATTCTTCTCTTCCTGACCACCGCGGGCACTTCTAACCACTTTTACCGTGTGTGCGTTTGAGCAAAAACAATCATTGCGGGTTTTGGTTGTCAGTCATTTTGCGGCTGTGTTTTTCTGTGACCTGTGGCGATGACCGAGTTATTTAGCAGCCGGTGTGGGGTGTGCGCGTGTGGGTACCTGGCTCCGGCGCGGCCCGTCACATCCACCGTCTCTCCGGGGAAGAAGCGGTCCTTGACAAAGGCGTGCACATCGTCGCACAGCTCCGTGAGCCGGCCGTGGCCGCTCGACGACGCCAAGTGCAGCAGAGGAAGAACCAGCGGCGAGGGGAAGTTCTGCAGGCTGAGCCGGGCCCGCCGCTCGCGTGTGGGTACCTGGCTCCGGCGCGGCCCGTCACATCCACCGTCTCTCCGGGGAAGAAGCGGTCCTTGACAAAGGCGTGCACGTCGTCGCACAGCTCCGTGAGCCGGCCGTGGCCGCTCGACGACGCCAAGTGCAGCAGAGGAAGAACCAGCGGCGAGGGGAAGTTCTGCAGGCTGAGCCGGGCCCGCCGCTCGCTCTCCACCGCCTCCAGGTAGGTGAGGCCGGCCCGGCCCGTCAGGGCGCAGCTCCACACCAGACTGTTACACAGGATGGTCCTCTCAAAGAACTCGCTGAGGGTCAGAGGGCAACAGCGTGACGTCATCACACAACAACAAATAAGCACAACTAGCGGCTGGTTGTAAAACTCTTGGTGGGTGTTAACTGGGGGGGCATTGGGAGAAATTTACATTTTCGTCCCGACCGGAAGTGGTTAAACTTTAATCGCGGATCACCTGCGCAGGTGTGATGAGCCGTGGCGGCCTGTTGTGACGAAGCTAACGGCTAACCGCTAATCCCCGTTAGCTCGCGCAGCTAGCGTCTGGCTAACACGGTGTCCTGTGACCTCTGACCTCCGCCAGGTGTTCTTACCTGTCAGGTCAGACCGTGAAGCGTTCACGTGCCATCGGAACTCGGACTTTTATAAACTTTTGTTCCTGTTGGAAGTTCGACCACGGACCAACTGTCACTCAAACGTGTGTGGGCCGGCTCCGGGGCTCGACAAGCTGCTCCCCGGAGACCCGGCTCGGCCTGAAGTTACTTACTCGTAGGTCCTGAAGATCTCGTGGGTGATTTTACAGAGGAACACCTCCTCCTCCGGCCGCAGGTCCTCCGGAGGAGACTGCCGCACGAAGGCTCGTCTGTGGAGCAGCGGCATCTTCCACCGACCGCTCGGGGGGGGGGGGAGGAGGGAAAGTGGCTCACAAACACCGACGATAAGTCACAAAGTCCCAAAGCGCACCGCCGGGTCAAGTCCCGCACCGCAAGCGGAGCCGGGCTACAAACTACCGCGTGTGAGAGGTAACGGGAGCCGCGAGGAGCCGGCGCGAGGCGGGGAAAGAGTCTTTGTTAGAGGCGCCGATAATCTGTCCACATGGGAAACGTGCTCGGTACATTCAAACCTCCGAGCCTGGAAACCGCCTCCTCCTCCGGACACACACTCAGCGTCTGCCCGGTGCCGGTGTCCTGATTGCGGTCCTCACCGAGATACCGGACAACACATCGAAGATTCCCGGTACAAAGTGAAGAAGTCCGCGGGTCGAAAGCTCCGCGCGAGGCTTGTTGACCAAGTTTTCATCTACTTCACGGACCGAGCTTAGGCTGGGAAATTTGAGTCTCCCTCAGTCCGACCGCTTCAGTGGGATCACACAACCGCAACACGATGGAATTTTAATGACATTTAACAGCAATAATGATGCGAATGTTAATAATACATATATCGATTCCATGTATGATGAGATGAAAATAATTATAAGTGTAAATCATTACATCTGATTGTGTTGTGGTCCAATGTGATGACACGAAGAATAAGTGCCGAGAACATGAATCACATAAAGAGCAATTTTTTTTCATTTTTTGTTCTTTATTAAAGAGGATCCAAATCACTAAAACACATGTTTAACACTTTTATAAATAATCTCCTGCGTTCCGGTGTCTGGAGCCTGAAGGACGCAGCACGGATCAGTGCCCTGAATGCACCACGGCGGCTGAGTGAGTGGGCGGGACTTCTCCGTCCTCCTCAGTGTCATTAGTCACGCATCCCGTCACTCTGAGGCATCACAGCGGTGACGTCAGACAGCGGGCAGGATGTGTTGCATCCTCAGTTTCCATGGTGACCTCTGACCCTGTAGAGGTGAATCTGTCTCAGGGCGTCAGTGTCCATGTCTCCGCCCAGATAAACCTCACAGTCCACAGGAAGTTCCTCCACCCAGCTGGGACGCATGACTTCCTGTTGTACAGAGGAGGCTACATGACACGTTCTAACAGACCGTGACGGGACGCATCACTTCCTGTTGGACAGAGGACTGAGTGGCGGGACGTCCCGTGGTTTACCTGCAGGGCGCTGAGACTCTCCTGAAGACTGGGCACCGTCACCAGGAGGGAGCCGCTCTTTATAAAGTGCTGCATGATGAACCTCCAGGCTCTACACACACACACACAGGTTAGAGACACCGTGTGTGTGTGTGTGTACCTCAGTGAGTGTGTGTGGGTTCACCTGATTTGCTCACTGGGTTCCATGAAGTACTCAAAGACGTTGTTCATGACGAGAACGTCTGCGTCTCTCAGCAGGACGTCCTGAGTGCAGATGTCCGCCTGGACAACCTGCAACACAACCAGGGTCCACCGTGTGTGCGTGTCTGCTGCTGTGTGTTACCTGGACTCTGTCGCTCAGTGTGTAGTTCTGTGTTACCTGCACTCTGTCGCTCAGTGTGTATTTCTGCACCATGTCGTTCTGCAGTCCAACCATCTCTTCACTGAGCTCCACACCGATCAGGCGAGAAGCTGAACTGTACACGTAACCCTGAACACAGCACAAGCACACCAGTGACATCACTGAAGTCACACGATTACCTCATAGAAATGAGTGTGGGGTGACCTCTGACCCCGTACAGCACCGCCCCCAGTCTGGAGCCGACATCCACCAGCGTGCGACCGCTGAGATTAGGGAGAACATTCAGGAACAGGAAGTGAAGCTCCGCCACGGAGAAGGAGTGAGACAGGAAGTCTGCAGGGAGAGAGGAAGAGAGGGACACGCCCCCTAAAACAGACTGCTGCTGTGTGTGTGTGTGTATGTGGTGATGATGATGAAGATGTTCCCACCCAGTGGAGCCGTCCTGTGGGAGCCGCAGTGTAGGCAGTAGTTCCTGCTCATGGTTCCGTCCTCACACAGCGAGTCCAGCTGCTCGTCATCGTACAGGAAAGCGTCCACGTGAACCGTGGGACGCGGCCGCTGCTGCATCTGAAACATACCTCCGTTGTCATGACGATCACGGCGAACATTGCCTTGAGTTTTTACCCAGATGTTTCCTGTCCGGGACATGTTGCCGCGTTTTTGCGTTACCTTGTGTTGCACGGCGCTCTCGGACGGTAACATGGCGTCCAGAGGCAGACGGGACCTCAGGTCGTCGGCCATGGTGCGCAACATCACCGTCCTGTTGTCCTCCAGCAGCTCGTCCAGCTCGTCTGCAGCACACACACAGACACACACACACACGTACCATGTAAATACGTCACAAACAAAATGGCTGCATAACAAGCTGATAGTAAAATAAAAACATCAGACACGTGTGTGTCGTCACATGCTCCACCTGTGTGGCGGTAAAGTTGCTACTGACGTCACCGGGCAGTGTACCTGAGTTCCGGATCCAGTGGAGGAACCGGGGCAGTGCGGAGGGACTGACCCGGGACATGAGCTGCTTCAGCTCGGACACAGCGGCTGGGAATTCCATGGTGACCAGAGGAGGATAACCAGAGGACCGGAGCAGGAGAGCTAGGCGGGACAGCGGCTCCTGGTTCAGGGAGCAGCGGATCATTAAGGTAGACCCGAACACGTGACCTTTATTTCAACCATCAAACGGCGGATTTCAACGTTACCTTCCACGATGTGATGTCACTCATTCAAGTGACGTCAACGGGTAAAAAAAACACGTTATATCTGCAATCAAACGCACTCTTTGCGCTCGGTTTATGGCGCGACCTTAAAAACGCGTTTTTTTTACCCTGAAAACTTTATCAACACTAGACTGAGCGAACACTGGGGAGGATAAAACGATAAGATTCCAAATGCAGCTATTTCATAACTATTTAGACAAAACTACATTATAAACTAAACCTGGACAAAAACAAAGACAAATAGCTTTTCTCCTGACTTCTGGGAAGAGATGTCAATATTTTATTGTTGTGGAAAGTAACTGCATTTACTGTAATAATCATTTAAAGTCAGGTTTGGGGTTTTCTATAACCAACACATTTATCAGAGATTAGAATATGGATTGATTTCTTTATCTGAAACTTTTATTCTCGTATTTTGAATAAACTTTTAATTTATTTTTATTTGTTGTAATGGACATTTTAACTTTACCTGATCCTCTGTTGATGTTTATGTATGTGCTCCTTTCAAAACTGGTTTTAGATTTTCAATATTAAAAAAAAAGATTTCTTCACAATTTTTTTTTAAATAAATGCTGGAATCACTTTTTCTATGTGAAAACGGGAAAAAAAAAGTAAATTGTTTGATTTATGTGGTTTGATAAAAAGCTGGCCTTGAAAATAGAGGAGAGTCAGGTGTGGCTCCTCTGTGAATCATCACCTGCCCACATCTCAAACAGGTCATTGATCTCTGACCTGGTTTCAGTCCAGCTGTGAATAAGGCACATGGATGGTTGTGGTTGGAGTTCAGAACAGTCTCTTTTCTGGCTGAAGATACTAAGACGTGCACAACAGAGAACCTTCATGGACATTGTGAGATGATTGGAGCCAAAAAAACAAAAATATATTGATCCCTGTGGAAATAACAGTGTAACTGCAGCATACTCAACATGTATTTTAAATAAAATATACAGAAAGTCATAGTATATACAGTATATATGTTGTTTTATTTGGTGGATGTTCTGACTAGCTCTAAAGAAGATGTCAAGACAGGATCTGATTCCAGAGAATCTTCATCCAATCAAATGCACTCTTTGATCTGTGATGACATCATTTGCTGGAGCTTTAAAGTCAGTTCTGTCTTCTGCTTTACTGATGACATCACATTCTGTTGTGGGCCCAGAGGAAGACACAGGACAGCAAGTGTTGGAGGGGGGGGGGGTGAAAGGGCACGGGGCAGTAATGAACCTTGAAGCACTTTCTCAACGGTTTCATCTTCAGAGATGGTTGCACCAACAGTCAGAGAGGAGCAAGAACCAGATTATAATCTACTGTACGCATCACATGGGTACATCCTGCTGGGATCCCTGGGCCGGGGTGCCTTCGGACACGTGCACATGTGCATCTCATTCGAGTCCAAAGAGATCGTGGCCCTCAAGAGTCTGTGGAAGAAATTCTCCTGGCTCGGTAAAAGAGAAGTGGCCGTGCTCACGAAGCTCCGGAGTCTGGACCCGGACAAAAATAACCTGGTCAAGTTCAATAAGCACTTTGAGATTGACGGACTGTTTTGCATGGAGTTTGAAAACCTGGACATCAGTCTGGACCATTTTATCAGGAAGGGCCCGCTGCGTCTGTCTCAGATCCATGACATCACGCAGCAGATGCTGGTGGCCCTGAAGACCCTGAAGAGTATCCGCCTGGTCCACACAGACATCAAACCAGATAACATCGTGTTGGTGAATCTGCGTCTGCTGCCGTTAAAGGTCAAGCTGATAGACTTTGGTCTGGCCTGCACTGTGTCCGAGATGTCGGTCGGCCGGAGGCTACAGACCATCCCGTACCGAGCCCCGGAGGTTCTGCTGGGCCTCCCCCTGGACGAGGCCTTGGACATGTGGTCCCTGGGAGGCGTGGTGGCCTTCATGTTCCTGGGAAAAGACCTGTACGCTTCAAAGTGCAAGCACGAACGCATGAGAGACACTGTGCAGATCCACGGCCAGCCGGGAGACCACCTGCTCAACTCAGGCCTTCACACGGCGGAGTATTTCAGCATGGACAAGGACTCGTCCAGTCCGGCTTGGAAGATGAACGCGGGCTGTACCTGTCACGGCGGCTCGGGGGGTCTGCCCGCCCCCCGTCCCGTGTCCGCCTGGCGTCGGGTGATTCCTCAAAGACTGAACAGCATCGAAGACATCGTGAAGACTCGCCCGAGTCAAACCAAGAGCGACAGAACCCAGGCCTTCATCAACCTCCTCAAACAGATGATGGAGGTGGACACGCATAAAAGAATCACTCCTGGAAAAGCTCTGCGTCATCCTTTCTTCATCAGAGAGCACATCAGAAGAAACCCCGCCTCCGACATGTCCACTTCCTGTCTGAAGAAACAACCGCAGGAGAAATGCACCAATCAGGAGCCTTGCATCAAGGACGAGTCAGATGAGGTCCTCTCTGTGGTCCATGAACCGTCTTTGGCCGCGGACAGACTCTCTGTGGACAATGCGAACCCATCAATGGGGAGATGTCCCCTCACCCCTGCTGAGACGTCTCCTGGTTCTCCTGGTTCTCCTGGTTCTCCTGGTTCTCCTGGTTCTCCTGGTTCTCCGGGTTCTCCGGATCAGGACCAGACCAGCAGAACTGCAGCTTTGATTGAAGTCAAAACCAAGAAGAAGTATTTGAAAAGGACAAACAGATTCTTCTCCGGGCTGCTCAGTAAAATGTGTTGTTGCACAGCAGATGAAACCCAGTAAAACCAAACTCATCTCAAATCACTGAGGTAATGATTTCATGATTTATTCCAGATGCTGAGATGTTCTGTTTGATTTTGTCTTTTTTTTTCATTCACATTCAGAAACCCACTACACAACTCCCCTTTATAACTTTTAGTTACACTTGTGAATAATAAGGAATCAAATACATTTTTATTTTTATTGACACGATTTGTGTGGCCTCTGTCTTGACTTTTAGCAGGTTTTATATTAATGTACAATACACACAGGGAGGCACTTTTTAGCCTTAAAGCCGCACACTCATGAAGCTAAACGAACACAGGTGTTAAAAGTCAATACGAATCAGCCGTTTCGAATTTTTGATGCTTGTTGTCATGCTTAATAGAGAAAGAATTCGTTTCAGTAATCAGAGTCATGACACGCTGTTACGACCTCCTGGCTCGGTGGGGTAAAGGCTGCAACACTTAACCAGGTGGAAGAAAAAGCATTTATTGTTGATTCAAAATTGAAAATAAAGAGGACTCTAACCTGGAAATAATATTACTATTCAAACTAAACGGCACAAAAGGGAAATACTGAACTACTCTAGTCTGCAAACGCTCTAGTTGCGGAGGAAGCAGGCCCCACCAATCCGTAGCGCTCAGGTGTGGGCGGAGCCATCATCTTCCGGTCACAGCCAATCAAACGCGCGGTATAGTACAGCCACCTTTGCATAACTCAGTCATTGACACATTCGGTGTAGCGTCGCAGCGGACTGTCCGGCGTGGGACATGAGCACCGGCTGCACCGCCGGGCGCGCGCCAAGAGATTCCTCCTCCGCGCGAGTCAAAAAAACACTAGATTATAAACTAAACCTGGACAAAAACAAAGACAAATAGCTTTTCTCCTGACTTCTGGGAAGAGATGTCAATATTTTATTGTTGTGGAAAGTAACTGCATGTACTGTAATAATCATTTAAAGTCAGGTTTGGAGTTTTCTATAACCAACACATTTATCAGAGATTAGAATATGGATTGATTTCTTTATCTGAAACTTTTATTCTCGTATTTTGAATGAACTTTTAATTTATTTTTATTTGTTGTAATGGACATTTTAACTTTACCTGATCCTCTGTTGATGTTTATGTATGTGCTTCTTTCAAAACTGGTTTTAGATTTTGTTTCACAAAAAAAACGTAATAGATGCTGGAATCACTATTTTGCTATGTGGAAAATGAAAAAATAGTCAATTGTTTGATTTATGTGGTTTGATAAAAAGCTGGTCTTAAAAATAGCGGAGAGGCCACGGGGCAGTAATGTCACATTCAGACCGAAGAGGATTTGGAATGAGCCTTGAATCACGTTCTCAACGGTTTTATCTTCAGTCAAAAAACAAGAGCGACACAACACAGGCCTTCAGCAACGTCGCGCGGGATAGTACAGCCACATTTGCATTTTTTAGTCAGAGATCAACACACATTCAACGGAGCCTTACAGCGGACCGTCACGCACACACACACCATGTGCAACACGTTATAATAATAATTTATATATATTATTACAACATTCAGATTAACAGATGATTTGAGAATAAATGCTGGATTATTATGAGAATCGAATTTGAGCTGTTTCCAGCGCGAACGTCTTGTTATTCGGCTGTGACGTCACCGTGGTGCGTGTCAGCGCTGACGTCACCGCTTCGATGACACTGACGAACATGAAGACGGAGGACATGGATGTGGAGATGCGGGCAGCCGAAACCGACGCCACGGAGGCCGACGTGAGCGAGGTGGACATGGAGGAGGAGAAGAGGCCGATGACCGGGGGAGGAGAGCCGGACCGGGATGCTTCTCTCCCTGGAGGAGAGGAGGTGAAAAACGGCTCCGTGACGCTGAAGCTCCCGGAGGAGCCGGAGGAGCCCAAATTTACCGGCCTGAACAAAGAGGAGCTGCTGAGGGTGGCAGGGACCCCGGGGTGAGGACTGTGTGTGTGTGTGTGTATAACAGGAGGAGATGATGGAGGAAACCAGGAGGAGCCAGCGGTGACTCAAAGGATGAATCAACATAAGATAAGATAAGATAATCCTTTATTGTCCCACAGTGGGGACATTTACAGTGTTGCAGCAGCAGAGGTAAAACGTATCCAAACATAAAAAACACAGGTTTAGAACAAAGTCAAACTGAGACTGTGCAGGAGTGGAGCAAAGTACTGAAGATGCAATAAATATACAGGGACCTGAGTCAATGCAGTGGAAAAAGGGCTTTGTGTAAGAGGGTCATATATGCGGTGCAAGTATGGAGAGCAAGAAATACGTTATGCGGATTAAATGTTAAGTATGAATGGAAACGCTAATCATACGGAAGAGTGCAATTCACAGTACAAAAAAGATATGGAATTTAATTCACACAATGTTACAGGCTAATAGAAATATGTGGTTACGAGATCTAAAGTGCAAGTGGAAGAGTGACATACAGATATTGAAAAAAAATGTAAGTAAGTCAAAAATATATGCAGTTTTTACCTTTAAATTGCAGTGGAATAAGCTAACAATACCAAAATGAAATTCACAGGATAAACTGATTCAATCAGTTGAATTGAGTGTAGAATTATGTTACAGGTAAAACAAAATATATGCCGTTTTTAATTTAAAATGCTGACCATACTGCATATTGAAAGTCACAATAAAACAACGATACATGCCATTAATTAACAGAATGGAATGGCTAAATGATTTGCAGTTTAAGATTGACAGTGCTGGTTAGAATAATTGACCATACGGAGTTCTTAAATTGTATATTGAGATGATACCAATATCTTGAATTGCACGGCAGGTAATAGTGGTAATTAACCAGACGGAGTATTGCACTATTAGGAAAAATATTGCACCATGCAGAACACAGAGGTATTTCTCAGGGTTGAATTTCGTTACAGTGGTTGACTGTTGTAAAGTCTTACAGCGGCAGGTAGGAAGGACCTGCGATAGCTCTCTTTGGGTGAAAGAGCCGACCAGTGCTGCGATTGTGTCCTGCAGCGGGTGGGACAGATTGTCCAGAAGAGACGATAGCTTGGCCATCTTTCTCCTCTCTCCGTCCACCTCCACTGGCTCAAGGGGCCGTCCAGAACCCAACTGGCCTTCTTGATAAGCCTGTTCAGTCTCTTCCTGTCCGCTGCTGGGATGCTGCTGCCCCCGCAGACCACACCGAAAAAGATGGCTGATGCCACCACAGAGTCATAGAAGGCCTTCGGGAGTGCCCCCTGGACTCCAAAAGACCTCAGCCTCCTTGGAAGATACGATCTGCTCTGGCCCTTCTTGTAGAGGGCAGAGGCATGATCAGGCTGGTCGAGTTTCTTGTTCAGGTGGACACCCAGGTACATGTCACCATCTCAATGTCAATTCCCTGGATGTTCACTGGTGTTGTGTGGGGGAGTTTTCGCCTGCGGAAATCCACCACCAGTTCCTTGGTTTAACCCGTGTTAAGCTGGAGGTAGTTCCGTTGGCACCAGTCTACAAAGTGTCAGATCTCTGTACTCACGTTCTCCTTCATCTGCGATGAGGCCCATATATACAGATACATTAATGTCATTATATCATGTGATTATATCGTATATGTTCAGTAAGTGTACTGATATATACACATCCATGTATATATGTGCGTTTGTGTTGATACATCAAAATACAGTCCAGAGACACACATGCTACGACTGTTGCAGAATACTCTGTTATTGTATTATCAGTATCATATGTAGATATAGGTATATATGTGTACAGTAGTTTGGTTGCATTTATTGTAGTTTATCAATATATCTGAGCAGCTGCCTCAGTTACATGGAGACGAGGAGCTGGACAGACCCCGTGGATAGGGTGTCCCCCCCCCTCTGATGGAGTGCATCATTAACCCTGACTCCCTCCTCAGCTGGGTGAGGACCCGCTGGGCTCTGCTGGTGGTCTTCTGGATGGGCTGGTTGGGGATGCTGCATGGAGCGGTCCTCATCGTGCTGCAGGCTCCTCGCTGCAGAGAGCTACCTGAGTCCAGCTGGTGGAGCGACGGACCTCTGTACCAGGTGGGAGACGTCCAGGCCTTCAGCAATGGCCTGAGGGGTGAGAGAGCATTAGGAGATCCAGAATCATCAGACATCCTGAGTTGAAGCAATCATGAACCTCTGAGATGTTTTCATCCTGCAGGTCTGCAACAGAAGCTGGACAAACTTTCCCAGCTGAAGGTCAAAGGTCTGGTGCTGGGACCGGTCCACGTGGCTCCGCCCGACGAACCCATGAGCCTCCGGTTTGAGGAGATTTCTCCTGAGGCCGGAAACCTGGAGCAGTTCAAAGCTCTGATTGAGGCCGCTCACAGGAAGGGTGAGTCTGGAGTCTTTTAAAGTTGTGTTTTGTTGAATAGTTCTATTGGAACTTCTCCTGTGGACACTGCAGGTATTTCTGTGGTTCTGGATCTGACTCCCAACTACCAGGGATCAACTGGACCCTGGTTCTCCAACGTCACGGTGACGAACGTGGCGGAGCGGCTGAAGGTGAGAGGTCTTCATACTGTAATATGTAACCCAGTTCCTTATATGATCCCAGACCAGGTCCCTGTGGTACCTGGACCCCCACTGGCAGAACATCTTCACAGCCGTGTGTCCTCTGTGTCCTCAGTCTGCTCTGGTGTTCTGGTTGAACCAAGGCGTGGACGGGGTCCAGCTGGCGGGGGTGGAGCGCGTCTCTTCCGTGGTGCCGTCTCTGTGGACAGACCTCCGGGCCATCGTCCAGAATGAGACAGAGGAGCATCCTAACAAAAGGTCCGACACTGCCAATCAATCAATCAATCAATCAATCTATCAACCAACCTGATCCATCCATATGTTCTCAGAGTCCTGATGGGAATCACAGACCAGTCCTCGGTGGAGGACGTGTCCTCCCTCCTCTCGTCTACTGGTGTGGACCTCTTGCTTTCCAGAGTCCTCCGTCCTGGTGCGGACGCCACGGAGCGCGCTCAGTCCATCCAGCGCCTGTATTCGTCCCACAGTCAGAACAAGCTGGCCTGGAGCCTGGGGGGCGGGGCCGAGGGTCACCTGGCGTCGCTGGTGGGCCCGGCGCTGGTGAAACTGAACCAGCTGCTGCTGCTGACGTTACCCGGGACGCCGGTGTTCAACTACGGAGATGAGATCGGCCTGATGGATGAGGTGAGGACCTGTTTAAATCGCGGCGGGGACTCAGAACCTGAAGCTCAGTCAGAAACGTTCAAGTGATGATAATATGCAATAATATGGAAAGGTTCTATTGATATCATGACTATAAAAGAATGAAATGTTCTCACAGTAGTGATGACATCAGAACCTCAGGATAAAACCTGAATCTTGATTCTCCCTGGTTTGTTTTTTTTAATCTTGTTGTTGACTTTGAATCCTTTTTACAGGACACCAAGTTTCCCAAGATGCTTTGGGACTCTGAGGAGGAGCTGAATGGGACTTTACAGGTAAACAACATGCACAACAACGACAACGATAAAGTAACAAACGTGAAGATTTCTACAGTTGAGGTAGACGTATCAGAGTCATCACTTTTTGTAGTATTTACCAGTACTGTGTATTGATCTCATTGATCTATTAATAACAGGAGCAGAGGGCGGAGCGTCTGTCCTGTCGTCGTTTTTTCCGTGGTGTGAGCGAGTTGCGAGTAAAAGAACTCTCCCTGAAGTTTGGAGACTTCGTCCTGCTCTTTAACTCCTCCTCCTCCATGGCGTTCCTGCGCATCTGGGATCAGAGCGAGCGGTTCCTCGCCGCCTTCAACTGGGCGGAGCAGGAGGCGGAGCTTCAGCTGGGCGGAGCCTCTCTGCCCCAACAGGCCACAGTAGTCCAAAGCACCAACAGCAGCGCACTGCCGGCCGGTGGCAGCGTGGACCTGAGCGAGCTGCGACTCGGCCCCGGAGATGCCGCGCTCCTCAGGTTTCCTTACACTGGATAGATGGAAAGCTATTAGCTCACTTTGATATGTTCTCACTTATCTCCTCACGAAAAAAACATCTGATTAAAGCCTAATTCCGTCTGGATTTGAGTGTTGTTTTATGACAATATACTTACCGTGTTGTTCTCCCTGTTAAGACTAACTGAAAACAAAACAATTCACTATTTGAATATAATGTAAATATACACACACACACACACACACACACACACACACACACACACACACACACACACACACACACACATATATATATATGTACCGGTTTATAGGTCTTAATACTCTGGGTTCAATTTAAAGTGGGGGAAACAGCGCCTCCCTGGTTGTACTGGTGGACACGTGTCTCTGTGTGTGGTCAGTGATGGTAATACACCTGTTTAATCGATAAAGAAGCGGACTTCTGACCACAAACAAACAAAATCGCGGTCCTGAGGACAGGTGCGTCTTCTCAGGTGAGTCCGAGACTCCGTGTTTGGGTCCCGCAGTTTTAAACCTGTGTCCCCATCAGAAGTTTAACTTGACCTGCTGTTGTGTTGTGTTATCTGCCTGTTGTGGACTTGCGTGTGTTTTTAAATCTGCTGACCTTGGGTCTGTGGAGAGATGACGGGGAAAATCCGGCTTGTGTTGTTGTGTGGCGGAAGTGTTGAACTCCGGGTTTTTACTTCAAGAATAATGAAACTCACTGTTGGTCACATTGATTCATGTGGTCACATCACGCCTTTGGTTCCATATTCATTCTTCGTCGGCTGTTCTCACACTGACACACAATCAAACAGCAAGTTTCAGCACAACAAAATCACAAGTTCACATTGTGAGTCTCCTCCATCTTTGAGGAGAGCTTATCATGTTCAAGTATCAAGGTAGAAGTCGTGGTGTGTGAGTCACTTTTCATCCGTGTTGTGTTTTTAGAGGAATCATTTATTTTCTTGGCTGAAAGGGAAAAGAATGATTTCTTCCTCGGCGCAGTTCGATGTTTGACCTGCAGGCGGTGCTCACACCGTGTCTCTGGAAACTGGACCACAAATGGTCCTGATCCAGTCTAAGGACACGATGCAGGAGGAGAGACACACAACATCCTGTCCCTCCTTCTTTATAGTCCTGTTGCTTTATGACTCTGGGTACACGCATCTAATTATCAGCAACACAATACATTGCGCCTCTGTGTGTTGAGGAGGTGATTTTCTTAGTTTTTGTTATATAACGTAAACGTCATATAATCAATAGTATTGAAATGTCAATGTTATTGATCCCTGATCAATAATCAATCATCACTGCTGTGTTTTCCCGACTCTCACTCACGAAACAAAAAAAGAGAAGCGCGTCACACAGGTGCGCAGTGAGCGCGCGCACGACTGGCTGACGCGCGCACCTCCCACGGTCAAACCAGCAGTGACCGGAAACAGCCTTTCACAGTAAAAGCCCGCTGTGTGGAATCATGGATTATATAATGACTCACGTCTCAAACCAACCCTGAATAAACGTGTAAATACAAAATAAAACCATTAATAATGAGATAATTTGATGCGTGGGGTTTATTAAGTGATATTACTGAACATCTCTGAATAGGGATTTATTATATATATATATATACAGTATATATATATATATATATATATATATATATATATATATATATTAAATCTTTCATTTCTGAATTTAATGACGTTTAAAATCATCTGACATTATGCAAGAGTTAGATATTGTGTTTTGGATTCAATTGTTCATTGTCGTGTGTCCTCCGCTCTTATTGTGAAAGGCTGCAGCGGAAGTGTCGGTCCGCCGGTATTTGTCTCCGGAGCCCTCACGCAGCCCGGTTCTGCTCCTCCGTGTCCGGCCTGACGGGCCGCGGTGAGCGGGATGAAGGCTGTCTCTTATACACATCTATATATATATATATTAAATCTTTCATTTCTGAATTTAATTACGTTTAAAATCATCTGACATCATGCAAGAGTTAGATATTGTGTTTTGGATTCAATTGTTCATTGTCGTGTGTCCTCCGCTCTTATTGTGAAAGGCTGCAGCGGAAGTGTCGGTCCGCCGGTATTTGTCTCCGGAGCCCTCACGCAGCCCGGTTCTGCTCCTCCGTGTCCGGCCTGACGGGCCGCGGTGAGCGGGATGAAGGAGCCCGGCGGAGCGAGTCCAGCAGCGGGGCTCTGCTGAACATCCTCCCGGTGGATGGGAGCGACGCACTGGCGTGTCCTGGTTGAATTTTAATCTTTTTTTTCCCCTCCACAATGTCATCATCAAGGAGACGCGGCTGAGGCTCCTGCTGCTCCCGGTGATTCAGAGACTGAGCTCCCAGCCTCTGCGGAGCGGGGGCCGGTCTCTGTGGAGAAGGAGCCGCGGGGCTCAGACGCAGCGAAGCGGCCACAGGAGGATGTGAAGATGGGCTCCGCGTCCGCTCTGCTGTGGCTCTTCACCGGCTTCCTGCTCCGGGTCCAGGGCCAGGGCGTGTACGGTGAGTACCGGGACATCTCCCGAGCCCCGTGACCTTGTGTGTGTGTGTGTGTGTGTGTGCGCGCGCGTGCCTCTGTGTGTCTGTGTCTGCGTGTGCCTCTCTGTGTGTGTGTGTATGCGCGCGCGTGCCTCTGTGTGTGTGTGTGCGCGCGCGTGCCTCTCTGTGTGTGTGTCTGCGTGTGCCTCTGTGTGTGTGTGCGCGCGTGTGCCTCTCAGTGTGTGTGCGCGCGCGTGCCTCTGTGTGTGTGTGTCTGCGTGTGCCTCTGTGTGTGTGTGCGCGCGTGTGCCATTCGGTCGTATTAGATTCATGTGTGACCAAAGGGCCCAACAGGTAGACACACACACTCAATCTCACACGCACACATGCACTCACTAAGACACAATTTCTCTCTCGCGCCCTCTCTCACACACACACACACTGAGACACACCTCTACACACACACAGACTCAATCTCAGTTTCTCACAAACAGAGACACTCTCTCTCTCACGACACACACACACTGTGTGACAGTACCTCAGTAGATGATGACGTGTTTTTATCCTCTCTGACATCATCACTGGAATTTTCAGCTTCCTGTGGCGCCATGAAACCCGCTCTGACTGACCTTTGACCTTTGTTGTGTGTCTCTGTTGTGTGTTTAGAAAGCTCTGCCCTTCATATTCCCGCTGATCATAGTGTGAGTTGATCATCTCTGTTGGATAATCTGTGGAAATAGATGGGCATTTTAGTTTTAAAATACCTCACTGTTGCTAGGGTTACGCCTCATTGGCATTTTCTAAAAGTTTCGAAAGGCTGCAGATCTTCCCCAGAGTTTGTGTCGTATTGTTGCGTGATGATGGTGAACGTTTTGCTGTTTGACTCTTGAGCATCTTTTCAATCCTGATCCCCGTCATGTGACTTTATTTTCTCTCGACTCCGTCAGTTTCTCTTTTGGACAAAATCAAAACACGGAAACGAAGGGGATAACTTTGATGTTTTGAAAAGCTCAAAGGGACGCTGGGCAGATCATGTCCACCGTGAGATATTTATATCTATATTAAATGACATGGATCAAAATGCACACTTATCTTTGGCAAAATATCCTGTTTTAGGGTTGGGAATATGATTTTCCTGAGTGTTTCCTGTCTGTGTGTGTGTGACGTCCGCCTCAGATTATCTGTAATCTTCCATGTCACAGATTAAATGAGGAGGCGTATTACATCACGCTCGCTGTTAGTTACACGGAGCAGTTTGCTGACGTCAGGTGGAACTCTGCGTCCTGGATTAGGAAACGACATCTGCGGTTTTACCTGCGTGCGTGCGCGCGGCTCTATCGTATTGCTCTTAATTTTTTCTTCCTTTGATTAAAATCTACATATTTGACCTGTTCTCTCCTTCTCGGGGAAATGGGCATTCATTATCATAGTTTAATTAGCCGGAGTCTCCCGGCGGAGGAGACAGGATGTGAGCCCCTCCCCCTCCTGATGTGTTTATTCAGCCATTGGCATTATTCTATTCCAACGTGTTCAAGTGTGTCAATGAAGAGCCCACTTCCTGTTTCCTGTCTGAGATCGATCCTTCGACACGGGTCCTCGCGATGAGGATCGAGTCTTTATTCACTGCCCATAGAAGGCTGAAGAGTGGGTGAGTGTTGTCCCAGTGCATGCTGGGAGCCCAGCTGAAGATGGAGGTGTGCGGAGGATGTGTTTCTGCTGTGGTGTGTGTGTGAGGCCGTTAACGTCGTCCCACTGACACAGATCCGTTGTGTGAGCTGCAGCAGAGTAGACTTGTCTCCCAGTCATTGCCGTCTCCGTTTGATCTAAATCAGGAGATGCTGTTGAATGTAGATTTGAATTTTATAATGAACATTGAATAATAAATGAGCGGACGGTGCACAGGCCTCCTCTTTGGGACGTTTCCGACCCACTAAATGACATCAGAAGGGATCTGCTCCATTTTGTGTCCACAGATTTGAAAACGCTGGTCCCGTCCCTCTGATGAAATCCGGAGCCTAGTGAGATCATTGATTGATTATTGATCTGTGTGAGGATTCAATGGAATAAAAGGTGTCACTGAGCTGCAGGATGTCAACACTCATGAGATTTCCTCTGTCCGTCCGCTAACCCGTTCCCCTCACATGGTTCCACCTGACAGTGTGCCTCACCTCTCTCTCTCCTCTGTCAGTGGGGATGAATGGGCCTCGCTCGCCCTGTCTGAGCGTGGCTGTGATTTAGGTGATGATCACGTGAGGAAAGTCATTTGCTCCAGACCTTGGCCCAATCACAGCATGCCCTCAGAGATTCCTGCTCTCCTATTGGCCCACAGAAACTCCTCAGAGACTATTAGTCTCCATCATGTTTTCTGGATTTAGCAGAGATAAGTCCCTTTTAATGTTTTCTGACTGGTTTCACATTTTGAAAACTCCGCATTAGTTCCTGTGAGTGATCTGAGGACACCCGGCTGCGATTGGTTGACTCCCACGTGACGGACCAATCAACCAAACCCAATGTTTCCATGTGGAGTGAATGGTTTTCATTCATCTCTCCACCTCGTGCTGCGTTGGTTATGATGCAGACAGAGCTCCGTCTCTCAGCCAATCAGAGGGCTGCAGGTATTTTTATCCTCCTCAGAGGATCCTGGCTCCAGAAATAGAGCGTCGGGTCTTATGTAACCCAGAGAAGATGTACAAATCTTTTCTTTGACTGATGAATAAAGCATTGAAGTGAAATCTGACCTGAGACAGAAAAATGTGAATCTGGGGCAGATAGTGGTTTTATTTTGAGTGGAAGCTGTTTCTCTGTCATAAATAAATGAAAAGTCCAACCAGCTCAGTCTGGTCCAGCATGAAAGATTCTGGGTTTGGGGTCAGACCTGGTCTCGGATCAGTGACCTGATTTTACAAAGACATTTCAAATGAATCCTCATTTGAAAAAGTTTAAAAGAATTAAAAATGACTTTTTTCGAATCGGATTTATTAGTCATAGGTTCTCCTCGTGGTCCCTGATGCTGTGTTGGACGTCCTGGTCTCTGTGAAAACGACCTGCCTGGTGTGTTTGAGTGTCTCAGTTTATCTCAGTACTGTTGCTGACCTTGTTGACCTGAGACACAGGCCGATAAATGAAGGTGTGTGTCGCTTCGTTAAGGTCGGTTTGTATTTTTAGGTGGGAAAAATAAAATGTCTCCACTTGAAGTGAGAGGGCTGGAGGTCATTGACACATGAACGCATCGTTACAGAGAGTGTGAGAGAGAGGAGCTCCACACTGAGTCAGAGTGTGTCTCGCACACACACACACACACACTCTGTGATTAAATTCGGCAAGTTCCTCTAC
Source organism: Colistium nudipinnis (assembly GCA_016785305.1). Lineage (NCBI taxonomy): Eukaryota > Metazoa > Chordata > Actinopteri > Pleuronectiformes > Rhombosoleidae > Colistium > Colistium nudipinnis. Next base: position 102,950 of record JAFBJU010001140.1, read on the forward strand.
TGTCCAGGCCTCAGGCCGACAGTGTGTGTGTTTGTTTTGCTGTCTTTGTGGGGTCATGTTTTTGTCTGAGGGCCACAGGGAAACAGGAAGCCAAATTTCAGCTGAGAAGGAAGTTTGAAATCTTTTAATGCTTCGGTTTGGTGAAATATTTAAACCCTTTGGTTCTATCTGGACTTTGTTCTGGTCTTTGATTTATTGCGGGACCAGATCTCCTCGTCTGGTCCTGATCAAAGTCTGTGGTGCGGATTATAATTTTCATATTTATAATCTCACTATTGATCTCTATTCAACACATCTTCAGTCTGTGACATCATCACCCGCAAGTGTCTGTTTCGTCTCCCCTGGTAACACACTGTGTGTGTGTGTGTGTGTGTGTTTTGTCCACAGCGCCACCTACAGTACGGATTGTGCACTCGGGTCAGGCCTGTAACGTGGAGGAGGAGCACTACAGTGAGAGAGTTTACACCATCAGAGAGGGAGAGACTCTGGAGCTGCAGTGTCTGGTGACGGGACACCCCCGCCCTCAGGTAACGCCCCCTTACACTCTTCTTCTCTTCCACACCTCCTCATTTCTCCTCTTCATTCTTCCTCCCCCTCACCGGCTTCTCTCCCTTTCTCTCTCTCTCTCTGTTGTCAGCCCGCTGAAGCTATAAATAGATCAACGAAGGAATCCACACACTGTAAAACCCTTTTTTTCTGCATCACTGCAGAATTCAGTAGCTTCCTCTGCGTTTAGCTTCATTCCACCTCTCTCTCTCTCTCTCTCTCTCTCTCCACCTGTCGCCGTGAAACCCATTGAGAAGCAATGAGCTGTAAATAAGTGATGCGGTGTTGACTCAATAATCATTTGCCAACTCGTCTGCAGTGACTTTCAAAAAGAAAACGCACGCATTTATTTCCAATGATGGCCCCTCCCCCTTCAGATTCGTTGGACCAAGACGGCAGGGGGCGGGGCCTCGGACCGTGACTCCTCCCCGCTGAACGACACGTTGAAGATAGAATCCATCAGCCGCCATCAGGGAGGACGATATTACTGTAAGGCCGATAACGGTCTGGGCTCTCCGGCCATCCGCTCCATCAGGGTGGACGTCTACTGTGAGGAGCCTTCTTCTATCTGCACACGCAGGCGTTTTCTCAACCAGCGGACCACATTTTATTTCAAAAATGGGGAAAGCACAAAGAACCAACTTCTGTCTTTCTGACTGTGTCCCTCAGACCTGGATGACCCGGCCATCACGGTCCACCAGAGCGTGGGTGAAGCCAAGGAGCAGTTCTACTTTGAGCGCACGGTGTTTCTTCGTTGCGTGGCCAACTCCAACCCTCCGGTCCATTACACCTGGAGGAGAGGCCGGGACGTCCTGACCCAGGGCTCCGACTCGGGGGTGGAGATCTACGAACCCTTCTTCACAACGGTGAGCCAACTTCCTCCGGGGGTACTGAAACAGGAAGTCTGACCCTGAGACAGGAGCTCATCCGAAAATGGACTTCCTGCTCCTTGAATTGTGTGTATGTTCTTCCTCCACGTTAAACCGTCCCGTGGTTGAGGATGGAAACCTCTGTGCGGGTTTAGGTTTAATTTGGAGCCAAGGAAATCCAGCCAATCAGGAGCCACTTATCCAGAGTGGAGATAAGGCTGCCGGCCCTCCTCCTCCTGGCCTCCATCTCTGCACAAACGTCACATTTAAATCTCATCTGTCTGAGGAGGTGGAGGAGGAGGAGGAGGAGGAGGAACTCCTCCGGCTGTCGGAGGGGAGGACGGGCTTTATGAATGGATGAGGAGGGTCCTCACAAGGGGAGTAAAGCTGTGTGTGTGTTTTTCAGGGTGAGACAAAGATTCTGAAGCTGAAGAATCTTCGTCCTCAGGATTATGCAGATTACACCTGCATCTCCTCCATCAGGAACGTGTGTGGCATCGCCGACAAGAGCGCCACCTTCAGGCTGAACAACAGGACGGGTAACTCACACACGCACACACCTTGAAATCTATGGGAATTGACTTTTGCATATTGGCGACAATGTGGCAATACTTTCTGTAGAAATGACAGAAACGGGATTTATACTTGAACTTCCGGATTTTGATGGAAATATTTCGGTGTTTTTGTGCCGCTACGATGTGAAGAATGTCAAAAATCCGCGCAGCTCTCTGACCTGTACAGTGGCTGATGGGATTTACACAAAGTCGGCTTTACAGAGGTGGACTCAGCTATTTTTATCAGCCTGGTTATTCTTCTGCATTTCGCTTCTCACCAGCAGCTTCTGCAAATGATGTTCTGTCATAGAATGCCATGAGATGTTTAAACATCTTCAGTAGGAAGTGGATTCTTTTCATCCCAATGTTTGGCCAAAGGTCAATAATCGCTTGATTGATGATTTGAAGGACAAGGTTCCTTGGGATCCACTGGAGATCTTTGAGTTTTGGAGGCTTGATATTGGATGGTATAGGCATCCCCATTGGTTATTGGTCTCCCTGTAGCTCCGCCCTCCATCAAGCTCCTGTCGGACGACCCTCTGGTGGCGAACCCGGGGGAGACGGTCACGCTGGTGTGCGTGGCGTCGGCCGGAGCTCCGCCCCCCGTCCTGCAGTGGGCGAGGCCCGGAGACCGGGAGCTGCCCAAGAGGAGCGTGGTCAATGGAGGCACGCTCAGCGTCCCGGCCGTCACCGTTGACGACGGCGGCATCTACAGCTGCGTGGCGTCCAACAACGTGGGGAACGCCGCCAAGAAATCCACCAACCTGCTAGTCAGAGGTGCGTTCAATGAAATTGCGGATAAATCGCCGCCACAATGTTCAGGTGGTCTCTGTTTCGTGATGTTTCCTCAACGTTTTCAATAAGCAGTAGAAGAAGAAGCTGGACGAACCGTCACAGGATGAAACTGAATCTCCTTTCAGACGGATTCGTTTCTCCACGTGGGGAGAGAAATAAAGGTGCTGAAGTCGTGAGCTCAAAGGTCATCGGCTGGTTTGACCTTTGACCTTTGACCGTTGTCTGGACGTCTGACCAACTTCTGGAAAAATTCCGTTCTCATGCTCAGTCCAGGAGGGAAGGTTCATCAGACCTCCCCTCCTGGATTCTTCTTCTTCTTCTTCTTCATGTTCTGGATCTGAAGTTTTCCTCCTCCTCCTCCTTTCTCCCCCCCAGGTCTCCGTAAAGGCCGGTTCTGGATCACTCCCGATCCGTACCACAATGACGACAACATCCAGATCGGCCGGGAAGTGAAGATCAGCTGTCAGGTGGAGGCCACGCCCCCTGAGGAGCTGCAGTTCCTCTGGCTGAAGAACGGCCGGGCCCTGAGGAGCTCCGAGAGGATGGTCATCACCCACACGGACACCGAGGTCTCACCCGGGACCACCAACCTGGACATCATAGACCTCAAGTTCACCGACTTTGGAACCTACACCTGCGTGGCCTCGCTGAGGAGCGGAGGAACCCCGGAGATCAGCATCGACGTCAACATCTCCTCCACCACCGGTCAGCCACCTCCTCCTCCTCCTCGCTCCTCCTCACATTCTCACATTCAAATCTAAACTCGAGTGGCTGGAGACCTCCTGTTTGTATGTGACCTGGGAGCCTGAGAAGGGAAAATCTCACAGAAGAGGAGGAGGAGGAGGAGGGAGGGGGAGAGAGGGAGGAGGGGGAGAGAGGAGAGGGGGAGGAGAGAGGGAGGAAGAGGAAAGGGAGGAGGAGGTGGAGGCAGCATCTCCTCCACTGAGTGAAAGATTTTTGGTGTCAAGAGAAGTTTGCTCTCAGCTCCTACACCATCAGAAATTGAACTCTCTCTCTCCTCCTCTTCCCTCTCTCTCTTCCTCCTCCTCTTCTCTCTCTCTCTCTTCCTCCTCCTCCTCCTTTTCTCTCTCTCTCTCCTCCTCTTCCCTCTCTCTCTCTCTCTCTCTCTCTTCCTCCTCCTCTTCTCTCTCTCTCTCTTCCTCCTCCTTTTCTCTCTCTCGCTCTCTCTCTCCTCCTCCTTTTCTCCCTCTCTCTCTCTCTTCCTCTTCTCTCTCTTCCTCCTCCTTTTCTCTCTCTCGCTCTCTCTCTCTCTCTCCTCCTCTTCCTTCTCTCTCTCTCTTCCTCCTCTTCTCTCTCTCTCTCCTCCTCTTCCCTCTCTCTCTCTCTTCCTCTTCTCTCTCTCTCTCTCTTCCTCCTTTTCTCCCTCTCTTTCTCTCTCTCTTCCTCTTCTCTCTCTCTCTTCCTCTTCCTCTTCTCTCTCTCTCTCTTCCTCCTCCTTTTCTCTCTCTCGCTCTCTCTCTCCTCCTCTTCTCTCTCTCTCTCTTCCTCCTCCTCCTCCTTTTCTGTCTCTCTCTCCTCCTCTTCCCTCTCTCTCTCTCTCCCTCTGTGCGCAGTCCCCCCCGAGCTGTCTGTCCCCAGGGGGCGCTCTCACCTGGTGGCTCAGGAGGGCGACACCGTGGAGCTGCAGTGTCTGGTCTCAGGGAAACCTAAACCCATCCTGCTGTGGTCACGGGTGGAGGAAGGGGGCGGAGCCTCGGTTCTGATGCCCGACGGCTCTCTCCAGGCGGAGAGCGACGACGGCGTTCTGAGAATCAACAACGTGACCAGAGACACGAGCGGAACCTTCAGCTGCCGGACCAGTCAGTACAACGGGTTCAACGTGAAGCCCAGAGAGGCTCTGATTCAACTGGTGGTGCAGTGTGGGTAACGCGCGCACGCACGCACGCACTTTGAGAAAAAATGTCAAATCAGTCGAATAACATTCAAGGATTCCTAAATAAATCCCAATAATAAATGAAACGTCTTTCAAATTCTCCCCGTGATGATCGGCAGAGGTTTTACTCCTCAGCGTGAATGGCCTCTTGACCTTTGACCTTAAACGGATTTGACGAGCTGTTTTTAGGATTTTATTCTGACATCCATCTTTTCGGTGGATTCTCAAAACTGCTGCTGGCTGCTCTTTGAAGGATTTAACTTTCTCCTCACACGGCCGTCCAGCAAAGCATGATGGGAACCGGCGTCTTTGGCCAATCAGAGAACTCGACTCAAGGTGGCTGTTGGCCAGAGGCATACGGCTGACCTTGAGCTGTGCGCGTGTGCGTGACATGCAAATGTGTCCAAGCAAAGTTGGAGGTTTTATCTAAAGAGAAAGATTGAACCGTCAAACGTCAGGATTCGTTCCGCAGGTGAATGAGCCAATCACAGTTGATCACATAATGGCGAATATCTCTCTCTTTCCCCCCCTCAGTCCCTCCCACCGTGGAGCCGGTGTACTCGGAGACCCGCCAGGCTCTGGGTCGGGCCTTCTCTCTGACCTGCCGCCTGCTGCGTGCCCATCCGGCGCGCCTGCTGCGCTACGAGTGGAAGCTGGGCGCGCGGCTGCTGACCGTGGGTCAGTTCTCTGAGCAGGACGACACCAGCTACCACGTCCGCGCTCTGAACCGAGAGGGCTACGGGGAGTACACCTGTGACATCACCAACGAGGCGGGGGCGGGACGCTGCACCTTCCTGGTCACAGGTGAGAGACAGGAAGCTGTCACGGCTCAACTTCCTGTGGAGTAGTGAGCTGAGGCTGATGGGAAACGTTCACGGAGATGATTCAGCCAATCAGGAGCAGCTTCTCAGGGAGGCGACGTCCAATCAGATTCCCAGCTTCCTTTCACCCATGAGCCTCAGCAGCTGGTTGTAGGTGCGAGTCACGGCGGACTGAGTCTGTGAACCTGGTTGCCGCTCTGCTGACCTTTGACCCCGTGTCTCCTCAGGCAAGGCCTACGCTCCAGAGTTTTACTACGACACCTACAGCGCTGTGTGGCAGAACCGGCCCAGAGTCTACGGCTTCAAGCTGCAGTGGACTCAGATGGAACCGGACGCGGTGGACCGGATCCTGGCCTACAGACTGGGCATCAGACAGGTGACCTTCACCCAGCTGATTCATTTGCATAATGGCATGGAACCAAGACAAATCTCTCAACTGATGACATTGTATTCCTTTCTCTTCTTTCCTGCATCATGTCCTTAATTGATTCAACGCGGTTGAATGAAAAGACATTTCTTCTGAAGACGTTGAGTTTTTACAACAGGAAGTGGGTGACACAAACGCTCACGCACAGGAAATGGTGAAACAATCAGACAAATGGACAAAAGTGCAAAATCAACAGAAGCCATTTTTATCCTGGGGAATCTGCAGATTATAGGACACGTGTCCTCTGCTGGAGGGACGTCTCCGCACACGTTTCCCGCCTCACGCTAATGTCCTGTACTCGTCTTATGCTGTCTCTGTGGGGACCGGCTTCTCTGCCGTGGTTCTCTTCCAAGGTTGAGATTTGTCATTTCGAAACAGCTTCAGATTAACATTGGGATTATTATGGAATGCTTAATTTGAGTCCTCAGTTTGGCAGGAAAACGTGCGCGCGTGTGTGTGTGTGTGTGTTGCTCACTGGCCAGATTGCAGTGGCTGGAGGTAATCCTCTCTCTCTCTGACAGATATAGGACACAGCTCCAGTTTAACCCTCGCTCGCCCATCCTGAGCCTCCAGCTGCTGACTCACTCTCTCTAAGGTCACATGCTGGATTAAGCAATAGTGTTGAATCTTTAATAAATCAAAACGGGAACCAATTTGAAATCGAGGACCGAAGGAAATACATGGCGTATGGAGCTGCAGTTTAGTTGAAGCTCCAAAGCCAGTTTGCGTTTCCCATGATGCCTCATGTGTGGTCTTCCGCTGATTTGACTTTTGGACTTTTGGTCGGTTCTAGAACGCGTTCCTGGCACTTCACAATGTGAACGGCTGGTTGGTTTATCCAAAACATCTGGATTGATCACTGGCCGCAGCATAAGCCCCGCCCCCTCCGTGTCGAGGATCCCCGTGAGCTCCGCTCATTGATCTTTATGTCAAGCGTCAACCTTTATCTGCAGGAGGAGGAGGCCGGTTGCCATGGTAACCTGTCGGCGTGCGGCAGAGAGAGCGAGTGCTGATGATGCAGAACAGCAGGACACAAACGCACAACAAAGTCTTTTGGCATCCTTGTGAGGACCCGCCTGTGATTTGATTGATTTTTTTTCCCAGATGAGTCAGGCGCGCTGGTGGGAGCAGGAGATTCCCATGGAGGGAAACATCCAGAAAGGACAGCTGCTCACCTACAACCTGACGGAGCTGGTCCAACCCGAGTCCTACCTGCTCCGCCTCACCCCCATCACGCGCTACGGAGAGGGGGACGCCACGGAGCGCACCGTCTCCTACAGCGGTACGCCATTCCTCTCCAACGTCCAACTCCTGACGCGCGGGCGGGAAACGTCCACGTCCTGTGAAACAGAAATACCAGGTGTTTTCAGTGTGTCCCTATTTAGACGCTAATCGGCCGTCCACAGACGTAACACACCTGGGGACACGCACACTCGTACTAAGACAAAACCGCGCAACAACGCGTGTCCAAATGAGTCGTTTATAGAAATGAGTAAGCTTCACAACAGGTGTCATAGTGGGTTATGCACACGCACACGCACACGCACACGCACACTGAGCTCATCGGTTAGTGCTGGTAAAAACAGAAGTGTGTTGTCAAATGATACAGCAGCTGTTCACAACAGCTGTGCGTGCGTGTGCATTGGGCGGTTCTGATTATAAACTGCTCAGCGTCTGGTTCAGACTCTTCAACATTTTAATGTTGAAATAATAATATTATTCTGTTTTGTCCCTTCACAGCTCCTGTAAACCCACATCTCAGTAAGTACACACACTCGTTTTACTGCTTTCACTTTACATAAACCTTCATCCATCGGTTCTCAGCATAAGGGTCGTGACCCTCCAGAGGGTCAACGGAGCAACCTGAGGGGTCGTCGCATGATGAATGAAATCCTCTTTTCCGCTCGTTTATCAGCTGTTGCCGTGGAAATGTTTCTTCCAACTTCCCAGTTTGATTCCCATTCTAAATCTTTTGTTTTCACCTTAACGCAAAGTTTAGTCTTGACAAACGCGGCGCGGTGAAAAAAACCTGTTTTCCTTTGAACGAGTAGAAAATGGCACAAAATCCCAACGCTGAGTTTTGTGGCGTTGGCCTTTTCAGGGGAGTTCCAGTGCGGTTTCGAGGACGAGGCCTTGTGTCTCTTCTCTCAGGACAAAAGCGACAACTTTGACTGGACACGTCACAGCGCGGCAACGCGGGACACCAAATACACACCCAACACTGGACCCAGCTCGGACCACAGCGGCTCCAAGCAGGGTACGCGCCCGCACGCACGCACGCACACACGCACACTCGCAGGGAAAGTTGACCTCTGACCTGTGTCGCAGGGTTCTACCTGTACATCGAGGCGTCCCGGCCGAGAACGGACGGAGACAAAGCTCGGTTGCTGTCTCCGACCTTCAACGCCAACACCAGGAGCTCCGCCCACAGCGCCACCTACTGCTTCTCCTTCTTCTACCACATGTACGGGAAACACGTCGGTGAGTGAGCACCGCCCGTGCCCCAGCGTCACGGTGAGGTGACCTGACCTTTGACCTCTCACTCTGCGTCTGTGCCGCAGGGGCTCTGAACGTCTTCCTGCGTCAGAGAGGACAGACGGCGGACGCCAACGTCTGGAGTCTGAGCGGTAACCACGGAGACCGCTGGACACAAGCCAAGGTGGACATCCACCCCACCTCCGCCTTCCAGGTAAAACCCCGAGTCAACAGGCCGAGTCCGAATCTGGTAGAAATAGGTCAATCTAACCTTGGCCTCCACTGTCTCTCTGTCAGCTGGTGCTGGAGGGCGTGCGAGGATCCGGTATAGAGGGAGACATTGCCATCGATGATGTCATCATCGAGGAGGGCGAATGTAAAGACCCGCCTCCCAACAGTGAGTTCACCTGTCACTCTCATGTTTCTCCTTCTTCATTGGATGAAGTATATAACTCTCTCTCTCTCTATTCAGATCTAAGGTCACTGGCCCCGCCCTCTTTCCCCCGTATCTGGCAGCTGTTCATTACTCTGGCTCTGATTGGCCAGCAAAGGTGACCCCCACCCTCCTCCTCCAGAGGGACTTCCTGGTGAGGATTGAGGCTGGTTTGCGATGAGGACTTGAGTTTAGCTTGAAAGAAAAGCGAAATAAAGCGTGAAACATCCAATCTGCACTTTCACATCGTGACGACATCATAACCTCAGGACTCCTTTGGCTCCAGGTGGCTCATGGGAAATGGAGTTTGCCGAACTGTGGTCTTTATTTAATGGATGAACCTGGCTTCAGGTTTGCCTGAAGAAGATCTGATGAATCTCTGGTTTATTCTGGTGCTTTGTAAAGATTCCATCATTCTTTCTGTAAGTCTGACCGACTCGCTTCACGAGGAGGCGGAGCTTCCTTTCAAATGACCTTTGACCTGCAGCCCTAGCGCCTGAACATCCCTCTTCACGGTGAACTGTTCCGATCTGAAAATCCCAACAAAAAAGGAGGCGTGCAAGATTTCACACACTCACAGGCTGGTTTTTACAGTGTTGATTTCAACTCGGTGCACTGTAAAAAAAAACAGAAAAAATCCGACCAATGAGACGACGTCGGCGACAACTTCTGTTATGGAGGAAAATTCAATGAGCTCAAACACATGGGAAGATTCCAGCATTTGTTTTCAAGCATACATTAGATGTACATTGGAATTCTGTCCTCTCGCCAATAACAATAATAACAACTAAAACAGTTTGAAGTCCGGAGGAAATAAAACAAAAATGCCAATTCCACAGATGCCAGTGTGTGTGTGTGGCGTCTGCGGTTACAAAAAACGTAAAAAAAAAAACGTACTTGAATGTCTCCCAATACCCTCAAGCCCCCCCCCCCCCCCCCCCCCCCCCCCCCCCCCCCCCCCCCACACCCCCCCCCCCCCCCATCAACAGTACTGTACCCGAGTAGGAGGGGCGTGGCGACGTTGTAAAGTGGGAGGAGTCACTTCGTTTGACACCGTTTTTCCTCTGCCATGACATCAAGTGCCTTCAGACTCCGAGAGGGGCGGAGCATGAGGCCGTGGACCTTTACCATAGCAACGACTCAACCAATCAGACGTCAGCGCAGCGGATTCCGTCCTTTTTCATCTTTTCCTGTCCTTCTCTGGAAATTAAAATATTTCTGAGGACATGAAGATTCCTGATGTTCCCAAGCAGGAAGTTTACTGATTCATTGAAGCGTCCACCGTATCCAATCGTCATCTGGAGATATTTCAGAATAAAAGGATTTCCGGTGTCGCCGCTGGAATTTAAGCTCTTGGAATTATTTTACTACTTCAAAATAAAAGTGGCGCAGACTTTTGCGCACGACACAAACGGCTGGAGAGACCCACAGGGACACGATGTGTTGTTCAATCTTATATTGTTCCTATTATTATAACGACAGAAGGGAAATCATTACACTTCTCATCTGTTGTCTGTTTGGTTTTAATGAGTCACATTTTGAATTCAAGTTTCTGATTTTTTCAAGAAATGTGGAAAAATATTGAAAAAGGAGAATTCGAAAAAGACAAACGAATCGCAGATCCTTCAAAAGAAAAGCACAAACCAGAATTTTGAACATTCAAGCAGTTTATCTGGACTTTCATTAAACGCCCACGTCTGCCAACAAAAGAAAAAAAGATATAAAAAAAAAATCACAATGATAAGAAATACTAGTAAAATGGCAATTTGTGACATAAATGACTTATCAATTGGGACTTATTCTGGTAAAACTCATTGTTTGTAATTGCTATGATTTTACATTTTGAAAAGTCTAAATTGTGTCTTTTCGAAAGCAAATTTCAGTTGTCTGATTATTTCTCATTAGTCTGATACTGAATGTCTTTCATTTCTTTTTCAGACTTTTGATTTGAAACGTTTCTCCCTCCTTTACTTACCTTGACAAGTATTTCTCTTTTTTTTCTTGGCAGAAATGGGTTTCTGAACCTCAGCTTGTTGGCAAGCTCTGTCAGAAAAAAACACGTAACTGCCATTTTGGAATCACCTGGTCTCAAGGGTACTTGACAAATGAATTACTTGAAGCGAGAAACACGTTTCAAGAAAAAGTCCATCAGCAGTTTGAGTGAATTATTGATTTGACTGATGTGACTCATGGAGCAAGTCAACAAATTCTATTTTTTTATGAGTCTCTTTACTACTGTATTTCTTTTAGCTTTTTATTTGAGACGTTTTGTTACAGAAGCCATCAGACGTCATTCAGCAGATCAATCCTTCCCTTGTTTCCTCCAACAGTTCCATGCGTTTTTTCTCCCTGTGGTGATACTTTTCTTTCTCAGCATGTTTTTCAACTGCAGCTCTGTGGTTATCACATTCACTCAGTTTGCACTTGTCAGCTCATCGCTGCCTCTCATAAACACTAATAATTGTATTTATTTACTCCTGTTCACACACACACACACACACACAGTCTGTGGAGTGGTTACAGGTGGAGGTGAGGTATAATATTGTATGTAATACATTTCATCTATTGAGTTGGAATGAAGTTGATCAACTTGGATATGAAGAGCTTGGGAAACATGAAAAGAACCAATCAGAACATGAATAACAAACTCTGGAGATGATTCAGGTTCAGACGATGGGGACCTGGGGAGGGTGGAGGCATTTTTCAAATTCTCAAATCCAAATTCCTGCTGATGTCTGAAGCGGCTGAGTCAATGTGGAGCAGAAAGTAAACCAGACCAGAGTTCCAATATTTCCTCAGTGGGATTAAACTTTTTTCAGCTGCAGCGGAAAACACGTCTTCATTTTGTCGACTTTTGAGCGAAAAAAGGATTTAAAAGACACAGATACAAAACTGTGGACGTGTGAAAGATATTTTTATAACTGAATATTCTCTGCAATAGATTCTCAGATCAGTTGGACTGACTGAAGGTTACACTGCATTCTGGGTAATATTATTACCATTATTATTATTATTATTATTATTATTATTATTATTATTATTATTATTATTATTATTATTATTATTATTATTATTGTCAATAAATTCCTTCCTCATGTAACTTTTAATAGTTCTCTGTTGTCACTTCATATGGTGCATTGTGTGTGTGTGTGTGCGTGCTGGTGTTTATGATGTTGTGGGGACTGAGTGAGTGCGAGCTGGAAGCCTGATGTTTGACTGACAGCTGATTTTGTTTACAGCTTTGTGGGAGAGTTTTTATTCTGAAGGCGTGAGCAGGAAGTTGGGGTGAGTCCATTTCAGTGGAACCGGTGGGACAGGTCCCGCCCACCACACGTGAGCCCCGCCCACCAGGTGTACAAAATCTCATTCTGCCGATGAGTCTCAGGTGAGAGAAACATGTTTGTGCTCGCGCTGCTGTGCGCGCTCTTCATTGGAGGATACGTGGTCCTCACGAGGACCATCTTCAAACAGTCCCGCTGCAGAGGGAACGCTCCTGTTGCGGGAAAAACCGTCGTCATCACAGGTCTGTGTGTGTGTGTGTGTGTGTGTGTGTGTGTGTGTGTGTGTGTGTGTGTGTTTTACCCCGGAACTTCCTCCCAATTGTGATTTTTATTTTTGTGTGTGTGTCATGTAATCTAAATCTGGCAATAACATCTAATCGGATCATTGAATCACTTGTAAATAATCTGAGGAGCGAGACTGTGTCCAAGAGGCGTTCAGGGACACCGTGTTTCTGTGGGTCCTCTCAGTTCTCCTGTGGACTCCACCTTGTTGGATCCATAGTGAGCAAACGACCAAACTCGCACATTTTCCGTGAGTTGAAGACTTTTGCGTGTGCCGTCTTCAGGAGGAAACACGGGAATCGGGAAAGCCACCGCGCTGCACCTGGCCAGGAAGAGAGCTCGAGTGGTCCTGGCCTGTCGAAACCAGGAGAAGGCCGAGGACGCCATCGCCCAGATTCAGCAGGTTCCTTAATCCTACCTTTGTCCTCGCACTGAAGACGGAAAGATATGTTGAGATTGATTTTTGAATCTGTGCCAACTAAAGAAAGAGAACCATCAACAGTGTTTGATGTTGTATCGTCTACCACTAAATGACGTCAAAACATTTCCGCAGTGAGCGAGTAGAAAGCAAATCGTTTATTGATCTATAAATACAGGAATTAATCATTGGATGTTTTCGCAATAATAGGAAGGGTCATTATAGAAAGAATTGACCAATGAATTCTTTTATTGCTCAATACATTTCTGGATGATGACGATGATAAGTCTACAGGAAACATGTGGTTTATATGACAGGAAACAGGAAGTACTGATGTGGTCTACATGCACCTGGATCTGGCCAGTCTCAAATCTGTCCGGCGCTTCACTGAAACATTCCTGAAGACCGAGAGCAGACTGGACCTGCTCATCAACAACGCTGGTGCGTGCGTGCGCGCGCACACACACACACACCCACACCCACACCCACACCCACACCCTGCTGCTTTAGACTGACACCCTGAGACCTCAGTGGCTTCTGTAGGTTCACGTGAAGCCTGACAGGTTCTACAGGTCAATGTCAGTTCCTGACTCGTGGAACCAGTTCCTCCATAACATGGCGTCTAGAATAAGTTGGCCAGGAGCACGAGGCCACCGGATCATTTCAAAAAAGCCATTCGTGCCACAACACATTTTTTTTTTTTTTAAGTACAAGTGCAAAACATTTTACTGGCATTATTTTTATTTTTTTTCTTCCTCCTGCAGGTCTGGTGGCTGATGGACGGACAGAGGACGGTTTTGGCATCGAGTTTGGCGTGAACCACCTGGGTCACTTCCTGTTGACCTGCCTGCTGCTGGACAGGCTGAAGCAGGCGGGCGGAGGACGTGTGGTGACGCTGTCGTCCATGGCTCATCGCTGGGGACACATTGACTTCCAGGTACGAACGTGATGCAATGCGACAAAGATGCAATTTTATCAGGGGTGTGATCATTGATATGAGAATAAAGGGGTATTCATAGAACAAGCGTCTGTCGAGGAACATTTGGTTGCGTCAGTGTTGAGGTGGGACGCCACACAAAGAAATTCCTTCCTTCCTCCTCAGAACTCGAGCGCCAATTCATGCGTTCACTCTGGAGGTGTGGTGTGTTTCAGGCCCTGGAGGTGGACGGGCACCTGGGCACCGGGGGGTACAGTTGGCAGTTTTTCCAGGCGTACTGCAACAGTAAACTGTGCAACGTTCTCTTCACACACGAACTGGCCAAGAAGCTGAAAGGATCCAACGTGACGTGCTACAGCGTCCATCCCGGTAAGTCACTTCCTGCTTGGCTTTGTGACTTCCTGCGCCCGCCCTTAGCTGCAGCGTGTCCTTCTCAGGTGTGGTCCGGACCGAGCTGTCCCGGTACGTGGGTCTGTGGCAGCGGGTCTTCATCGAGCCGGTGGCCCGGCTGCTGTTCCTGGACCCGGAGGCCGGAGCTCAGACCACGTTGCACTGCGCCCTGCAGGAGGGACTCGAGCCTCTGAGCGGACGCTACTTCTCCTGCTGCTCCGTACAGGAAGTGTGCAGCGTTGCCCGGGACGACGCCGTAGCCCAGAGACTGTGGGAGGTCAGCGAGCGGCTCTGTGGACTCTCCTGAACCTTCTGCGTCAATGATGGACTCTCCGTGTTCCTGATGATCCTCATCACAGCCTCCGGTCAGCGCACTCTCTGTCTCGATCAAACCTCTGTGGACACGCCACTGTCCTTCTATGGAGCGTCTCCATCACATCATTAACAATGTAACGCACAAGTCAACAGTTTATTGTGTTGGTGAGAAACAGAAGGGATTGAATCTAAATATGGAAATAAAAACTTGAGGGACTAAATCATCTTAACCAGAGAAATGTTCATCCATGTTGAATGATGGCAATTTTCTGGTTTATGCCAAAAAAGGTGAATCCTGTTTTACAATCTGGATGTGAATTTGAAATAAAGTTTGTTGATATCCTCTTTCCAAACAGGAAGTTAGTGATATGTCGTTTATTACCTTGTGTTGAGCCTTTAAAAGTAACAACAATCGGTGGCTCAGCGAACGACGATCAAAGCACCATCAGCTGATCAGTAATGATTTATATTTAGGATTAAAGCGCGCACAATGAGACACGTGTCGGGTCAGACTTCAGGTTCTCCAGAAGTTCGGGTTCTGGCTCAGTCTCCTCTGGAAGTTCTCGTACCAGCGGAGGACGCAGCCGGACGGGACGAAGGTCTCCGTCGGGTTCGGGCTCATCTGCGCCTGTGTCACCGCAAAGGACGAGGCGTAGTTAAAGAAGCTGTCCAGCATCCGGTGTGTATACAGCAGAAAAGAGTCCGCGGAGGACACGGCGGCTCCGGACACCGGAAGCTGCTGGGACAGCTGTTGCAGGGGCTCCACCGACACCCCCAGCTGAGCCACGGCCGGGGAGGAGGCAGCGGCGGCGAACGGGTTGCTCCCCTCCGGACCCTCCGCGGCCCGCAGGCCGGAGATCTTAAAGATGGCGCTGGGTTTATCGTTGGAGATGAAGCCCAGCAGCTGCCATACCGGGCCGCCGCTCACCGGGTCCGGGCAGGAGAAGTACACCGCCCCCCCGGAACCGGCGGGGAACGGGACGGATCCCAACATGAACACCACCACGTGCTTCACGCTCTCAAAGTCCGCCAGCTCGAACACAAACTTCCCCGCAGAGACCTGCACCGGGTCGGTCTGAACCAACCGGCCCGCCACCACACACCCAAACATCTTGAGTCGAGGCACCGGAGGTCCGGTTAGAGACAGAGGAGCCGAACCGTGATGAGCCGAGCCAGGCCGGAGGAAAGTTCCAGAACCTCCGGCATGTTAGGACTTCCAGTGGGGTTCTATGTGCCCTTCATCCTGACTCACAGGCACAGGGGACGCGCGCGCGCACACACACATACAGTCTCACAGGCTCAAGTCATGGCGTGAATCATTTGTTTAAACATCAACGCAACCGAGCTCATGCTAAGCTGGCAGTACGTTGTGTGTCTGTTTTTTGTGTTGTGTTTTTTCGGTGTTTTGTGATTTCTTTAGCCCGCAACGTCTCTGCCTGTCAGACAAACATCTGGGCAAACATACACCGACAGAAACAAAACATTCAGTTAAGTTGGTTGGAGTAGAACCGGAAGTGCGACCCATGACTATTATTATTATTATTATTATTATTATTATTATTATTATTATTATTATTATTATTATTATTATTATTGTTTTTTCGGTGTTTTGTGATTTCTTTAGCCCGCAACGTCTCTGCCTGTCAGACAAACATCTGGGGAAACATACACCGACACAAACAAAACATTCAGTTAAGTTGGTTGGAGTAGAACCGGAAGTGCGACCCATGACTACTATTATTATTATTATTATTATTATTATTATTATTATTTTATTATTATTATTATTATTATTATTATTATTATTATTATTATTATTATTATTATTATTATTATTATTATTATTATTAAATAGTTATAAAAGCATGAGAAATAATAAACAAAAACCAAATAACAGACAGATATTTTGAATATTGTTACACAGGGTTGTAATGTTACTGCAGGAACAACACTTTGCACTTATTCTTGTCTTTATGTATCTACACTACTCACAGAAAGTCAGGGATGACAAGTTATTGAGACATTAACATTTTTTGTTGTAGAATACCCACCACTGTTGTTGGCTTTTGTTTCAACTAATTGTTTGAGATGAGGAAATCACCATTTGCATGTTTCTATTTAAATGCCCTACTTTCATTTTATAATACCACTGTAGCGTGAACTTTTTACATTTTCACCTGGAAGCCAAATATCCCGAACTTTTTGTGAGTAGTATATATTTTTTTTCCTTACTGGACTGTTTGATTATTTTGCGTTAATGTTTGTTAAACTGTTGAAAAAGTAATACAGCTTTCAACAACATGAATCAGGACTTCAACATAAATGAATACATATAAGTAAATGTACTCCTCCCATTGTTATGTTTTATATGTTTAATCTGTAAACTGATAAAAAAAATAAACTTAGGTGTCTTACTCTGGAAACCTCCCCGGATGACCGGAAGTGCTCCGTGTCAGTGTCCGCTGACCTGACGCTCGGGTGTCGCGGGCAGATCAAAAAACAGCGTCAAACTACCGGAATCAAAGCGCGTGTCCCGACACGTCTCGCGCAGACCCCCGGGGCATTAACCGATTCTTAGCGGGACATTAGCGGGTGAGTGTTTGGTCTCTATCCGGCTCTGTGTGAACTTTTAGCCGACCGTTAGCAGCCGCTAGCCGCGGTGCTAGCTGTCCCGCTGCAGGTAGTTTGTGGAGAAGCTGGTTTGTGGTTTGTGGACATTTTCAGGACACGCGCTGGGGACTGTGTTGTCTTAATGTGTCCTTCTGAAACAGCAGAAGGTTCGTTTGTTCCGCTACACTCATTAGCCGGAACTCAAAGTCCAGTCTCGAGACTAAAGAGGAGACGGACGGTTTTCAATGTGACACCTCATGAATCTTTAACTTGTGTGTTTTATTTGTCTAAACTGTTACGTATGGTACGTTTGGACACTTTTAAACCTTACTTTTATACTCTTTAGTGAGATTAAACACTTCTCTTCGTTTGTTTTCTTTTTGTGCGTGTATTTCCATAGTTATATTGTTTTATACCTGCTGGTTTCCCCCCACTTACGTACTTCCTGTTACCTTTCCACCGGTAACGAGGGTGGGTGTGGCCTCAGGTGCAGGTAGAAGAAGAAGTACATGTAAAATGACTACCATAACTATTGTATGACATGTATGACATCATGTAACATGTTTAAATACTTGTATGTCATCATATGCAACAACATGGAGCTGAAAGGATTCGTCCAAGAGTGATTTGGTTTTGGTGGAGATGTTTTCTTGAAAAGCCTCATCAGTTATTTTTAGTGTGTGTCTGTTGTGCTCTTGAATAATGTATGAGCTGCTCTCTCTCTCTCTCTCTCGCTCGTCCAGGCGTTCCGGTCCGATCCGCTCTGTCAGTTCTCAGCTGGACACAAAGAAAAACACAAATACTGTGAGTGTGTGTGTGTCGCTTGTGTTGCAGCTCAGCGTTCACGGCCGTGTGTGTCTGTGGAGACGTTTCTCTGGACAGAAGCTGAGCCTCTTGTGTCGGTGTGAGTCGTGACGTTGGACAAACATCGTCCTTGTTCCTAACAGACGGGACTGAAGTTTCTCCTCCTCTGTTTTCACAGGAGAATGTCAGCGGAGGAAGGTCTTCGTCACTGAGGAGGAGGAGGAGAGATGGAGCGAGCTCACCTCCTGCTGGACGAGGCGGCCTGCGCTCGGCTGCCTGAACACCAGAGGTCCCAGTTCATCCTGGAATGGTTGAACCAGCTGAAGAAGCTGCTGCCGGCTGCTGATAGGGTGAGAGCTACTTCCTGTGATGACCAACCCCATCAGGAAGTAAAAAGACAAGTAACTGTAACTTTCTTGTTTGTTCTCTTTGTACCTTAGAGCCAAAGTGACCAAACAAGGAGTTGATTGACAGACAATCATTTGATGATAATTAACGAGGCATTTTATTCACCATATTATCTACAGGCCCACATCAGAGAGAACCAGCGGCGCCTGGTGGAGCAGCTGTCGGCTCTTCTGATTGGCTCCCCCGGCCCGCCGACCCGCTGGCTGCTGGCCCACTGCGTGGCCCTGCTGTACCGCCTGGGAGACCCCGTTCCTTCCAGCTTATTGGTGGAGAGGTGCAATGACATCATCCGCAGCAAAGATGATTCTCCGTCAGGCCTCCCCACCCGACTGTGAGTCTGGCTGGGAAATATGAAGACTGAGTGTCCAGGACGTTGTAGGTTTTAAACGTACGTGTGTGTGTGTGTGTGTGTGTGTCTGTCTCAGGGCAGCCATTGCGTTTCTGGGGACTCTGTACGAGGAGCTGGGGCGGACCCTCATCGGCTGCTTCAAAGAGACTTTGACCATCCTGTTGAAGGCCATCAAGAGCGCTGAGGTTGCTCTCCCTCTGAGTTTTAAATTCATTCAAATAGTCATTATTTCATTCATAATAATGAAGGTATACATTATTCTAAAATAAGAAGCGTGTCATTCTTCTCAGTCTCAGGGCCGGTATGAGATCCTGCTGAGCATGGAGAGGATCCTCAGAGGTTTGGGTGTCGGCGCCGCGCCATGTCACCGTGACGTCTACAAGGCGGCGAGGACCTGTCTGACGGACAGATCCATGGCCGTACGCTGCGCCGCCTCCAAGGTTGGTGACGGCTGGTTCCGATGCGACCGGTTCACACATGACTGCAGTGGGAGGAGTCGGGAGCGCTGAGGTCATGTGATCAGGGTTGTGTGTCTGTGTGTGCGTCTCTAGTGTTTGTTGGAGTTGCAGAGGGAGGCCGTGTTCCTGTGGACCAGCGAGCTGGAGAACGTTTCCACCATCTGCT
The DNA here is from genome assembly GCA_016785305.1 of Colistium nudipinnis. NCBI lineage: Eukaryota > Metazoa > Chordata > Actinopteri > Pleuronectiformes > Rhombosoleidae > Colistium > Colistium nudipinnis. The sequence goes on from JAFBJU010001140.1 coordinate 122,182, forward strand.
TCAGAGCCTTTGAAGGTTCTAACTACAACGTGCGAGTGTCAGTCTCCAACCTGCTGGGAGCGCTGCTGGCTGCGTCTGCGTCTGCGCAGCCAGCAGGTAAAACCTGGATCCACCTGAGGAACACATTCAGAAAAAGGTGTGGACCAGGTTTTCACCTTTGACCTCTCTCCTCCAGCTGGCCTCAGACAAAGTGGGCGGAGCCGGAGCTCCCTGGAGGAAGTGATGGATTTGTTGACAGCTGGGTTCCTGAGAGGCGGAGCCAGTTTCCTCCGAGCCAGCGGAGACATGCTGAAGGGGACGAGCTCCGTCAGCAAGGAGGTCCGCATCGGCATCACTCAGGTGAGCTCTGCTTTCTCATCAGGTCCAACTGATAGATCCTCAGATCTCAGCCTCCTCCTCATGATCCTCCTCCTCAGGCCTGCGTCGTCTTCGCCTCCACCCTCGGCTCCTCCTGGCTGGAGGCCAACCTCGCAGACTTCCTGTCTCTGCTGATGGAGCTGGCGTCACACAACAGAGTCACGCAGACCCCGGGCGACGCCGCGGTGACTCGCCGCTGCATCTCCTTCATCCTGAGGTGCACCCTGGGAACTCTGCTGGGGGAAAAGGCTCAGACCAACGCCATCAAACAGCTGATCCTCACTGTGACATCACAGAAACGAGTCATCGGTGAGAAAACGTGTCAGATATGAATGATGTAGAATGAACGAATTAAGAGCGGAACAAGTTCATTTAAGTGTGTGTGTGTCTGTGCGTGTGTGTGTCTGTGCATCTGTCTGTGTCTGTGCGCATGTGTCTGTCTGTGTGTGCGTGTGTGTGTTTTTGTCTGTGCGCGTGTCTGTGTCCGTGCGTGTGTGTCTGTTTGTGTGCGCGTGTGTGTGTCTGTGCGTGTGTGTGTGTGTGTCTGAGTGTGTGTGTGTGTGTCTGTGCGTGTGTGTGTGTGCGTCTGTGAGTGTTTGTGTCCGTGCGTGTCCTATGTGTGTGTGTCTGTGTCCGCGCGTGTGTGTGTTTGTGTGCGCGTGTGTGTGTTTTTGTCTGTGCGTGTGTGTGTGTCTGTGAGTGATTGTGTCCGTGCGTGTGTGTGTGTCTGTGTGTGTGTCTGTGTCTGTGTCTGTGTCTGTGTGTCTGTGCGTGTGTGTGTCTGTCTGTGAGTGTGTGTCTGTCTGTGTGCGCGTGTGTGTGTTTTTGTCTGTGCGTGTGTGTGTGTCTGTGTGCGCGTGTGGGTTTTTGTCTGTGCGTGTGTGTCTCTGTGTCTGTGCGTGTGTGTGTCTGTCTGTTTGTGTGCGCGTGTGTGTGTTTTTGTCTGTGCGTGTGTCTGTGCGTGCGTGTCCGTGTGTCCGTGTGTGTGTGTGCGTGTGTCTGTGTGCGTGTGTGTGTTTTTGTCTGTGCGTGTGTCTGTGCGTGTGTCTGTGCGTGCGTGTGTGTCCGTGTGTGTGTGTGTGTGTGTGTGCGTGTGTCTGTGCGCGTGTGTGTTTGTGTAGATGCAGCTCTGTCTGATGGGAACGTGGAGAACAGAGTTTCCTCCGCAGAAGTCTCAGCCAGTCAACACGTGCTGGTTTGCTGTCTGCTGGAACTGGGAGCCCTCATTCAGGACCTGGGATCCACTGCGGCCCCCCTGCTCACCGAGAGCAGCACAGGTCTCACACACGCACAAACAGACTCACACACACACACACAGACACGGGTCTCACACACACATCTATTGATCTTAATGTCCATCTCAGGGCTGGTGGACTCCGTGACCTCCGTCCTTCTCCACCCGTCCCCCTCGGCCGGACTGGCCGCAGCTTGGTGCCTGCGCTGCGTTGCCATGGCGATGCCGTCCCAGCGCTGCTTGCTGCTGGCCCGCTGCTCTGAGCGGCTGGTGGGGCTTAAGTCGTCCCCCGAGGCCGTGGTCGGTTACGGGGCCGCCGTCGCCGCCCTGGTGGCCTCGGTGCAGCACTGCAGCCTGGGAATACCTCACACCACGGGTCAGGTAAGTCTGCACCTGTTGATGATGTCACAGAATCACTGAGTCTCCACGTAGTGTAGTGATGATGTCACTGTGCAGGAGGTGCTGGCTCTGGCTGAAGACCTCCTCCGCTCAGCCTCTCAGAACAGCCGCAGCTCCCTGCAGAAGACTCAGGCCGGATGGCTGCTTGTCTCCTCCCTCCTCACTCTGGGTAAAGCACCTCCACACGCTATTAACACGCCATCGACACGCCATCGACACGCCATCGACACGCGACATAGCAACCAGCATCCCACACTGTGTGTGTGTGCAGGCCCGGCTGTGGTGGAGCACCATCTCCCGCGCCTCCTCCTCCTGTGGCGCTGTGTGTTTCCTGCCTCTCTGAGGGAGCAGGACATGGAGCTGCGTCGTGGGGACTACTTCACCTGGCGGGTCACACTGGAGGGACGGGCGGGCGCACTCTGTGGTCAGTACGCGCAGATGTGCGTGTGTGTGTGCGTGCGTGTGTGTCGTCTGACCTGTGTGTGTTTATGTGAACAGCGATGAAGAACCTGCTGCTGCACTGCAGAGAACTGGTCACTGATGACATCATCAGTCGTCTCCTCCAACCGCTGTCCTGCGCCGTGACGCTCCTCACCAAGTCTGTTATTCTCCTCATGATCAGCACCAGCTTCAAATTTGATGCCATCTCATCCAAGTGTGTGCGTGTGTGTGCGCCTCTGCGTGTGCGTGTGCGTGTGCGTGTGCGTGCCTCTGTACTAGGTTACCTGGTCTCCTCAGGTCTCACAGCGTTTCGGTTGGAAGCTGTTTGGTGGTCTACAAACTCCGAGTCTACGAGCTTCTGGCTCTGCTGCCTCCTCTCAGTTACCAAGGTTACGCCTCCTTTCATCTCTCCTCTGGTTTATGGATCAATTCATGAGCTCCTTGTTTTTTTGAACTTCATATTTGTCCGATAATCACTTTATTGACTCCTCCTCCTGCAGAGAGTTTTGGTTTGGTGATGAACCAGCTGGTCTCTGATCTGTCCAGTCAGGACAACCTGAACCGGCCGTGTTCAGACCTCACTCTGGTCCCGCCCCTTTGTCACCATGACGACCTGCTGCTGGTTAGCCCCGCCCTGCACGCCAGTGAGCACAGATACCTGGAGGAGCAGGTGGAGTGTGTGTGTGTGTGTGTCTCACAGGTAACAGACTGTAGACTCCAGGGGGAGGAGCTAAAGTGAAAGGTGTGTTGGTTCTCCAGCTCCATGGCAGCAGTGTGGGCGGAGCCTCTCTGGACAACGACCCCTTCAGTCTGTGCGAGGGGCGTGGCCAAGCTCCTCCTTCTCCTCTGGCCCCTCCCATCGCTCTGACCGCCGCCGCCGTCCGTCTCTTTGGAGCCGTCTTCCCCCACGTCATCTCAGCTCAGAGGTGACATCACACCGTCGTGAAGTCAGCCAGCTAGCATAGCAACAGCTAGCATAGCAACAGCGAGGCTACACTCCAATGACACCTCACATAAAGTTTCCACTCTGAGCTTATATCAGTATCTGAATCCGTCTGTGGCCATGCATCAATCAGGAAGATTCCCCCTCGCTCTCTCTCTCTCTCTCTCTCTCTCTCCCCCCCTCGCTCTCTTACTGCCCTCCCCCTCCCTCTCTCTATCTGTCTCCACCCACCCCTCTCTCTGTCTCTCTTTCCCTCTTCCCCCTCCCTCTATTACTACCCCCCCTCTCTCTCCCCCCCCCCTCTCTCCACCCCCCCCCTCCCTCTCTCTCCGCCCCCCCGCCAGAGTGAAGATCTTGGAGCAATTTGTGGAGGTGTTGACCCAGTTGAAGGCTCAGAGGCAGCAGAGTGTCCAGCTGCATGTGTGCGCTGCTCTCTGCAGTTTACTGAAGGTACAGAGACTCCCAGAGGTTCACCGCTTCTTCTTGCGTCAAGTTGTGTCCATCTCATGAACCACAAGTGGTCCTCCTCCTCAGGACCAAGGTCGTACCCGGGCCGTCCTGGGCCCGGAGGAGGTGCGCCCCCCCGTGCTGTCCCTCCTGTCGGGGGCTCTGGAGAGCTCCAGTCCTCTGCTGCGCCTCCTGGCTGCCGAAGGTCTGTCCAGGCTGGTCCAGGTGGTGGGAGAAGCCGGCTTCACGGCGTCCGTGTCCTTGCTGTGCTTCGACAGGTTCTTTATTTGGATTCCTGTTCCCTATCGCAGCAAGTGTCACATGAGCTCATAGTTCCAGAGTTATCATTTAAAAATGAGGCCACAAATTCAAAAGTAATAAACCAAAACGAACGGTCACCGCTTCTCTTTATGATTGTTGATCATTGTGTCTCCAGGCTGAAGACGTCCCGGGACGCGGCCTCGCGCTGTGGCTTCTCTCTGGCTCTGGGAGCGCTGCACCGTCACACGGGAGGAATCCGCTCCTCTCAGCATCTCTCCTCCTGCCTGGGCCTCCTGTTCACCCTGTGCCAGGACAGCACCTCCCCCGAGGTCCAGGTACGTCCTGCTCCTCCTCCCTCTGCTCCTCCTCCTCCTCCCTCCCTTTGACTCACTGTGTCCCTGCTGGGTTCAGACCTGGTCTCTCCACAGTCTGTCTCTGGTGGTGGACCTGTCTGGTGGTCTGTACCGGGCCCACGCTGAGCCCACCTTCAGCCTGGTGCTGCGTCTGCTGCTGTTGACTCCGCCCACTCACCCCGAGGTCCATGCCAGCCTGGGACGCTGCCTGCAGGCACTCATTACCAGCCTGGGTCCTGACCTGCAGGGTAAACCCCCACGCACGCGCGCCCACACACACACACACACACACACAAACAGACACACACACAGACACAGAGGCGCACGCGCGCACACACACGCACACACACACACGCACACACACACACACACACACACACACACACACATACACATACACAGAGGCGCACACACACACACAGAGGCGCAGACACAGAGGCGCACGCACAGGGACACACATACACTCTTAGAGGCGCACACACGCAGAGGCGCACACACACACACACACACACACAGAGGCACGCACACGCAGAGGCGCACACACACACACACACACACACACACAGACCCAGAGGCACACACACGCACACGCAGAGGCGCACACACACACACAGACACAGAGGCGCGCACACACACAGAGGCACACACACACAGAGGCGCACACACACACACACACAGAGGCGCACACACAGACACAGAGGCGTGCACACACACACACACACAGGCGCACACACACACACAGACACAGAGGCGCACACACACACACACAGAGGCGCACACACACTCAGAGGCACAGGCACACACACGCACACGCAGAGGCGCACACACACACAGAGGCACACGCGCGCACACACACACACACAGAGGCGCACGCACACGCAGAGGCGCACACACACACTCAGATGCGCACGCACAATCTCAACGGCACACACACAGAGACGCAGAGGACCTGGGACAGCTGTGAGTGAACAATGTTGTTTTGTGATGCGTTCAGATGAAGCGGTTTCCAGTCTGCGCTCCAGATGCATGCTGGGATGTGGAGTGATGCAGGCCAGTCCTGACTGCCTGGTGCAGGCCCGCGCCGTTTCCTGTCTGCAGCAGCTGCACATGTTCTCTCCTGCACACGTGAACCTGAGCGAGCTGGTCCCTGCTCTCTGTGTGAGTGATGGACGAGTGAGGACATGAAGCCATGAATAACAAACAGGAGCTGACTGCGTGCGTGTGTGTGTGTGTTACAGGAGATCTTGTTGGATTGTTCCATGTTGGTAGGTTTTCATCTAAGACCTGAAGCTTCTTCACTTTCTGGTGCACTGGAGCAGAGTCCATTTTAAATGAAGCCAAAATACAAAGCCAGATGGGATTTAAGTCCAGAAAGACAGATGAATCCACATCCTGTTTGTCAGAGTCAATTAAGTGAACTACGGTCTCTGCTCCACTCCTGATTTTCGTTGGCTGGCTTATTTGTGGAATGCGTCTTTGTGTCGTGGAACATTTTAACCTGGGAAATATTTTCTGTTGTTTTTCTCTGAAGCCTAACATTTCTGGTCTCTGATTCATTCCCTGCTGTGTCACTCCGTTTGCTCTTCAACCAACTCATGAACAATCCTCGTTAGTCTGAGTGTTTCCTCCTGACCTGTAACTGTGTGTGTGTGTGTGTGTGTGTGTGTGTGTGTCAGGCCGACCTGTGCAGCCCCTACCTGTGTCTGCGCCGTGCTGTGGTGGCGTGTCTGCGTCAGCTGGTCCAAAGAGAGGCGCTGGAGGTTTCTCAACAGGCGGTAACTCTGGTCAAGGAGCTGCCGAGACGGGACAACACTCAGCTGGGTCAGAAGCGCACACAGACACACACACACACACACACACACACACACACACACTCATGCTGTGTATTCATTGCGTGTGTGCAGACGTCACCATAAAGGAAGTGGGATTGGAGGGCGCTCTGTTCTCAGTGCTGGACCGGGAGTCGGATCCTGGTCTGAGACGGGACGTCCAGGAGACTCTGGTCCACATGATGACGTCCAGCGCCACCACTGGGAAACTGGGACACTGGCTCAAACTGTGCAAAGACGTCCTGTCGGCCACCAGCGGTGGGTGGAGCTCTGTGTGTTAGTGTGTGTGTGTGTGTGTTCAGGTTGATGATGTCTCTCTCGTCAGAATGCTGCGTTGCCGTGGAGACGAGTCAGGAGGAGGAGGACGACTCCTCCGCCTTCAGGGCGCGGGTGGATTCTGCCGGCCCGTTCACCGCGCTGCGCTGGACCACGCGCTGCTTTGCCATGGACTGTGTGTGTCGCATCATCGGACAGTGTGAGGCCGCCGACCCGGCCCACTTCGATATGGTTCTGGCTCAAGAGCGCCGCCTTCAGGAGTCCACGGGTGCGAACCGCCGCTGTCTGAAGTCTGACCTCGGTGACCTCTGTGACCTCACGCCCCTCTCTCCACAGACTTCCTGGTTCTTCATCTGGGAGACCTGGTGCGCATGGCGTTCATGGCGGCCACAGATCACAGCGACCAGCTGAGGCTGATGGGACTCCAGACGCTGCTGGTCATCATCAGACGCTTCTCTGAAGTCCCGGAACCGGAGTTCCCTGGACACGCGATCCTGGAGCAGTACCAGGCCAACGTACGCCATCCTTATGTTTACCTACACATGAGGTCACAGCTGTTATTCATTGTGTGTGCGTGCGTTTTTGTGTGTGTGTGCGTGTGTGTAGGTTGGAGCTGCTCTCAGACCAGCCTTCTCTGTGGACGCTGCCCCTGATGTCACTGCTAAGGCCTGTCAGGTGATCAATCATCAATAATCATTTTAATAATCAAAACAGTCCATCAGATTATGAGATTAGATTCATGGGGTCTGATTCTGATTGGCTGCTGACCCGGCTCCTCCTCCAGGTCTGCAGCGCTTGGATCGCCAGCGGTGTCGTCAGTGACCTCCGTGACCTCCGGCGGGTCCATCAACTCCTGGCGTCCTCATTGGCTAAAGTCCAGGGGGGGCGGGACACGTCCGGCCGGCTGTACAATGAAGCCACAGCTACCATGGAAACCTTGGCTGTGCTCCAGGCCTGGGCGGAGGTGAGAACTTCTTCCTGGAAAAAAAACCTTCTGATACCACCATGAACCACATGGTTAGAACTCACTCTTCATCCTCTCAATCAAGTGATGTCATCAGAGAACAAGTGATGTCATCAGAGAACAAGTGATCAAGTGGTCATCAGCTCACCTGTAGCATTGAGTCTACTGTGGTTGGTTTTCCCCAGGTTTACATCGTAGCTGTTCAGAGGAGCAGACGGAAGGAGAGCTCCGATTGGACGGCCGACCTGTCCGTCTCCTCTCTTGCCAGTGAAGGGGCGGGGCCTGAGTCAGGGGGGGCGGGCCTGCTGACGTTGGTCCAGTCCGATTTGAGCACTCTGAGTCGTCTGTGGTTGGCGGCGCTGCAGGACCACGCCTTGCTGATGCTGCCTCAGGAGAACACGCCACAGCTTCCTGCTGAGGGTGCATTTCCTGTTTCCTGTTTGTTTCATGAAACATTATTACATCATCAATAATAATCCACCGGCATCATTAATGCGTTTGTGTTCTCCTCCAGGAGGCTCCTTCTACACAGCAGAGACGCTGAAGCAGGCCAGAGCTCATTACTCCTCCTCCTGGGCTACCATCCTCCACGCCACCTCCCTCTGGCTCCACAGCACAGGTCAGCTCCTCCTCCTCCTCGTCATCATCTTCTTCATCCTCCTCCCCCTCTTCCTCCTCTTCCTCATCATCATCACTCTACTCCTCCTCCTCTTCCTCATCTCCAGCGTCCTCCTCTTCATCATCCTCCTGCTCTTCCTCATCTCCATCGTCCTCCTCATCATCTTCATCCTCCTCTTCCTCTTCACACACTACTCCTCCTCCTCTTCATCATCCTCCTCCTCCTCTTCCTCATCTCCAGCGTCCTCCTCTTCCTCCTCTTCATCATCCTCCTGCTCTTCCTCATCTCCAGCGTCCTCCTCCTCCTCCTCGTCATCATCATCTTCATCCTCCTCCCCCTCTTCCTCCTCTTCCTCATCCTCTTCATCCTCCTCTTCCTCTTCACACTCTACTCCTCCTCCTCTTCATCATCCTCCTCCTCTTCCTCATCTCCAGTGTCCTCCTCTTCATCATCCTCCTGCTCTTCCTCATCTCCATCGTGCTCCTCATCATCTTCATCCTCCTCTTCCTCTTCACACTCTACTCCTCCTCCTCTTCATCCTCCTCCTCCTCTTCCTCATCTCCAGCGTCCTCCTCTTCCTCCTCTTCATCATCCTCCTGCTCTTCCTCATCTCCAGCGTCCTCCTCTTCCTCCTCTTCATCATCCTCCTGCTCTTCCTCATCTCCAGCGTCCTCCTCTTCATCATCCTCCTCTTCCTCTTCACACTCTACTCCTCCTCCTCTTCATCATCCTCCTCCTCTTCCTCATCTCCAGCATCCTCCTCTTCCTCCTCTTCATCATCCTCCTGCTCTTCCTCATCTCCATCGTCCTCCTCTTCCTCCTCTTCATCATCCTCCTGCTCTTCCTCATCTCCATCCTCCTCCTCATCCTCTTCATATTCCTCCTCCTCTTCTTCATCATCCTCCTCCTCTTCCTCCCCCTCTTCCTCTTCATCCTCCTCCTCCTGTGAGAAAGTATTAAACACTCGGCTGTGTGTTTCAGGTTTTGCGATGGCAGACGACACCCCTGCCCACCTGTCCCGACCGGCCACGCCCACTTCCATGGGACACACGGACTCTGTGGGCGGAGCCAAGAGTCCAGAGGACATCAGCTCCGACAGACTTCACCTCATTCTGGGTCTGAAACTGGTTCCAACATTAAACTCACAGCAAACCAGATCCTGGGTTTCTTTAGTACTGAGTGTGCTGTGCTCCTCAGGGCTCAGTGTGGAGTTCCTGTGTTCTCCTCACCCTCAGGACCAGATGGAAAACATCACTTCCTGTCTGAGAGCTCTGCAGGAGCTGCTAGACGTCTCCTGGCCTCGGACCAAGATCGGAAATGACCAGGTAAACTGGATGATCACAGACGCTCAAGACTGGGTTCCAAAGTCTGGAGTCTCAAGACTAGATCTGTCCACTGTCCATGATCTGACCCAGGTTTCCTCGTGTGTGTGCAGGCTCTGAGCGTGGAGCTGCTCAGCGTCCTCCACAGACTGATGCTGACCAGAGAGTCTGAGGCGGTTCAGGTCTCTGTGATGGATTTGCTGCGTCAGATCGTGACGGCGGCTCAGGAGCACGTCAGGGAGAAACGCCACAGTGCTGAAGGTGAGCGCCTGCAGCTGGTGGGCGGGGCTTAGAATCCCATGACGATGTCTGCCATGGTTGAACGTTCTCCTGGTGGCTTCTCAGTGGATGACGGCGCGGCAGAGAAGGAGACGCAGCCGGAGTTCGGGGAGGGACGGGACACCGGAGGTTTGGTTCCTGGACGCTCGCTGGTGTATGCGGCGCTGGAACTGTGTCTCTGTGTGCTGGTCCGGAAACTCCCGCAGCTCAGCCCCAAACTGGCTGGAACCGGTCCAACAGGTAGTGTGTGCGTTTGGGGCGGGGAGGGTTGGGAAGGTGACCACATGACGGACAGGTGAGGTGTGGTGTGTTCAGGTGCTGCAGGTTCCGTGTGGAGTCTGACCGACGGTGACTGTCGCCTCGTGGCGTCGGCTCTGTTGGTCCTGTCTGAGCTGCTGTCCGTCTGCTCCCCTGAAGGTGACGTTGCCACGGTGACCATCCATCAAGCAATGAAACCAGCTCTTCGGTGTTGAATGGTTGTTGTCTGTCCTCCTGCAGGAAGCGTGTCCGTCCTCCCCACGATCCTCTACCTGCTACTGGGTGTCTTCAGAGAGCTGGTCCACCAGCCCAGCACACGCACTGGTATTCATTTATTCTTATTTACATAATATTTCTAAATAACGCTGATGATGTCATCCTCCCTCCGTGATGACACTGGTAAGGACATGAGAAATAAAAAAAGGTTTCCCAGGTGCCCCGGGTGCAGGGGGCGGGGCCGGGGTGGGCCTGGTGGTCCAGGCGTGTCTTCAGGCTCTGAAGTCCGTCCTGACGTCTCCCATGAGTCGACAGGAGAAGACTCGAGGATCCTGGAACCTGCTGCTGAGATCGGCTCTGAACTCGCTGCTGAGACTCTGGGACAATGGTACGTCTATCCACTCCGAGTGTGTGGTTGGGTGGGTGTGGGTCTGTGTGTGTGTGGGTGCGTGTGTGGTGGTGTTTGTGTTTGTCTGTGTGTGTGTGGGTGCGTGTGGGTGGGTGGGGGTGTGCGTGTGTGTGCGTGTGAGTGGGTGGTTGGGTGGGGGTGGGTCTGTGTGCGTGTGGGGGTGTTTGTCTGTGTGGGTGTGTGTGTGTGTGTGCGTGGGTGGTGGTGTGTGTCTGTGTGTGTGTGTGTGTGTG